>CAIGQW010052729.1:0-22378 GCA_903798125.1 Danio choprae | reverse complement strand
TTATAGATGGGGTCGCAAACAAATGTATAGACGGGGTCACAGAGAAAATTACAGATGAGGTCGCAGACAAATTTGCAGACAGGGTTACAGACAGGATCACAGGCAAATTTAGAGATGGGGTTACAGACAAATGTACAGACAGGGTCGCAGATGGGGTTACAGAAAAATTTACAGACAGGGTCACGGACGGGTTTACAAACGAGGTCGCAGATAGGGTTACAGACATGGTCACAGACAAAATTACAGGTGGGGTCGCAGACAAAATTATAGACCGGGTTGCAGACAGAATCGGAAACAAATTTGCATATGGGGTCACAGACAAAATTACAGATGAGGTCACAGACAAATTTACAGACAAATTTACAAATGGGGTCGCAGATGGGGTTACAGACAAATTTACAGACAAGGTTGCAGACAAAGTCACAGACGGGTTTACAAACGAGCTCACAGATAGGGTTACAGAAAAATTTACAGACAGGGTTACAGACGGGGTTGCAGACAGGGTTGCAAACAAATATACAGACAGTATGACTGACGGGGTCAGAGTCGGGGTCCTGCACTCACAGTGGTCCTCCTCAGACTGTCCTCATGCGCTCGGCCTCCAGCACAGGCGCTGGTGTCCTGAACTCTGCCAGTCGCCCTCTGCAGACCCCGAACAGCAGACTGACCGCAGCCCAGACCTTCTGTCTGACATGATGGAGCTGCTGCAGCGCCTGGACCTGCTGGGGGACGGTCTGTTGGAGCTGCTGGACCCGGAGCCGGCTCTGCAGGAGCAGGAGACCCAGAGCAGTGCAGCAGCAGATGGGGCAGTTCAGCTGTCTGCCAGCAGGGGGCGGCCCGTGCGGAGTGTGGTGGAGTGGGTCACTTCAGCACACCAGCAGCCCTGACCACACATCACACACAAGGCCATGGCCACACTAATATGTTTTAGTTCATAAACGCATATTTTTCCTCTGCGTTCCGCCTTTCTCCCTCACTCTGATGGTGTTTTTAGGAAACGGAAACGTGGAAAAGTGGATTCATTTGACAATGGTGTTTTGGAAGAGGCTTTGGAAAGCCATGACACAGTATAGCCGTGACGCAGTCATGTGACCAATGCACAGGGTGGACGACTTTGTAAAGCTTTATTAAAGATTAATGTCAGTTTGTACATGCTCCATATTGCCTCTCTTCAAAGGACAGGGAAGGTTTACATTTTTCCGTGACGTTTCAAAGAGACGGAAAGTTTTTTCCTTTTTCCAGCGGAACAATAAAAACATCAAAGCCGGATGGATTCTGATTGGCTGTCAAAGAGCTAAGCCAATAGCAGGATTCACTTCCAATAAACACTGTTAGGATCATGTACAGTGTATTTGACTGACGGAAAAGGATGAAAGTATTTACTGTTTTCTTCTGTTGTTGCTTTGATTATATTTATTGTTCATAATTCAAATGCAGTTGTATCTTCCCTGTTGATGATGTTGTCTTCTGCCTAGATCTGATTAATGAGACTGTAAGCATTATTTAACCCTTCTGTTGATCAAATTTACTACCCTTGCGTTATGTTTGTGGCTGTTTTTGCACTGCAGCTGATGATCAACAGTAAAAATGACCAATCGACAATGTGATTAGAGTGGAGCAAAAACAACCACCAACATAACCAAAGGGGAGTACATTTACCCAGAGTATAGTTGTGTACATTTACCCAAAATACCTCAAAATCTGATTCGTCAGCAAAAATCATTCAATTTGCTGAAACACAGAAAGATGTGACCAAATTAAGACTCAAAATCAGCCCAGAGTGGATGAAAACGACCCAACAGCACACATGGGTTACAAATAAAATGATGACAGTTTCTTCATTCTGTAAAACTAGGAGAACATGCTAGTCTATAATGTACACAATCGATAAACTATCATATCAATTCAATTAAACTGGGAAAAATTAAGATTTCTTTACATCAGGAGCCATGTTGGTTATACTTAATGTTAGATTCACTTATCTAGGGTGAATATACACTCGCCGGCCACTTTATTAGGTACACCTCACTAGTACCGGGTTGGACCCCCTTTTGCCTTCAGAACTGCCTCTTAATCCTTCGTGGCATACATTTAACAAGGTACTGGAAATATTCCTCAGAGATTTTGCTCCATATTGACATGAGAGCATCACGCAGTTGCTGCAGATTTGTCGGCTGCACATCCATGATGCGAATCTCCCGTTCCACCACATCCCAAAGGTGCTCTATTGGATTGAGATCTGGTGTGATCTAGGTAATTCATAAATTTAGCTAATTGACAAACGATTATATAGAAACAGTAATGTGTTCCCGCCAACACCGACGCCAGTAAAATGAGCTTAATGGGGGAATTTACACATCATCAGCATAATGAACGAGGTGAAAACAGGAACGATAATCCTGCAAAGTTAAGTTCCAACCCCAATCAGACGCACATGGGCTAGCTAGGTCTAGCTCTTACTAGGCTTTCTAGAAACATCCTTGCCGGCGTGTTGAGGCAAGTTGGAGCTAAAATCTGCATGACACCGGCCCTCCAGGACCGAGTTTGGACAGCCCTGCTCTATACAAACATGGTGAGAATCTTGAGCCTCAGAGTAAAGAAACTTTATTGATAAAGGAAGCAAATACTCAAGACAAATGGATAGACTTGGAAAACACACGTTTTTTCTGATGTTCAGACACAAAACCTCTGTGCCTTTGGAGAGAAGCAGCACACATGACACCAGTGCAGAAAAACATTCTCTCCCGTACAAAGGCACAGAGGTTTTGTGTCTGAACATCAGAAAAAAAACGTGTGTTTTCCAAGTCTATCCATCTGTCTTGAGTATTTGCTTCCTTTATCAATAAACTTTCTTTACTCTGAGGCTCAAGATTCTCACCATGTTTGTATAGAGCAGGGCTGTCCAAACTCTGTCCTGGAGGTCCTTTTGCCACATTGATCACATCTGTGGGTTTTCTCTCCATTGTGGATCTTCATGTGTTCATTAAAGGATGATTTCCCGCAGTCATTTCTGTTGAGCACATGAACACATTGGCAAATCAGCGCTGTTTAAGAGCGTGCTCAACAGCGCTCAAATGTTAGCGGGAAATGGACGCTTTTAATATTTTAGTAGCGATTGGTATTAAATTCCAGTATCATGACAACCCTACTGTATATCTCAGATATCTCTGTTTCTCTAGTAATGTTTTACTGGTTGTTCTGCCCAGTGGGACTTGTTGCCCCTTCAGGACCTCTAGTGGTCTATTATAGTATTACAGTATGAACCAGGAAGTTTCTGTATATGCTAAAGCACATGGTGGATTTCGTTATGCTGCAATAATCTTTGTGTTAGGAAAAATCCGGACTCGTGTGTAATTTGTGACAGGAGTTCGGCTGGCTGTCTAATCTTGGTTAAGAGCACCAATTGCAGGACAGTATCAACTTTATATTGCAGATATCTGTAATTGCCATTCTGTCTAGTCAATTTATAATTCTCATTTATCAAAAACGTGCTACGCGCTAATTCCTTTTTCCTTGCCCCTCGGTATGAGGGAAGCAAGCAAGGAAAAGATGCAAAAGACAGAGGATCAAGCGAAATTATTATGTTTATTGCAGGATTCTTTAATATAAGAGATGTCGCAATTGGACCTGATGCTGAAAGCATCTTATGTAAATATACATCATTTGCTGTCATTCAGACCTGCAACACAAACTAAATAAAAACAATAATAGTTTGGACATGAGGCAGTTTAGGGCAGTAATCAGGTAAACTGGTTAAATAATGATGTGATCTGAAACTGGTGATGTCAACAAGTAATTGTAATTAAAAATAAAGGAAGACATGTGGATATTTCTCCTTCAACAGTGCAGAACATCATTAAAGGTTCAAGGAATCTGGAGGAATTTCAGTGCATAAAGGACAAGGACGCAAGCCTAAGCTAAACAACGATGATCTCCGATCCCTCAGGAGGCGCTGCATCAAGAATCCTCATTCATCTGTAAGCGATTTCATCACATGGGCTCAGGACAACTTTGGCAAACCTTTGTCAATTACCACAAAACATAGTTACATCCACAAATGCCAGTAAAAAAATGTACTGTGCCAAAAGGAAGCCCTATGTTAACAGTGTCCAGAAGCGACGTCGACTTCTCTGGGCTCGGAGGCATCTGGGACCATCACACATTGGAAACGTACTGTGGGGAGATAAATCATTCATTCATTTTCTTTTCGACTTAGATTTAATTAATCTGGGGTCACCACAGCGGAATGAACCGCCAACTTATCCAGCATATGTTTTACGCAGCAGATGCCCTTCCAGCTGCAACTCAACTTATGGAGGAAACCAGAACACAGGGAGAACATGCAAACTCCACACAGAAACGCCAACTGACACAGCCGAGGCTCGAACCAGCGACCTTCTTGCTGTGAGGCGACAGCGCTGAGATGAATCAACATTTCAGGTATTTTTTGGGAGAAATGGACGCATTGTGCTCTGGCCCAAAGAAGAAAATTATCATCCAGACTGTTTCCAGCAACACATCCAAAAGCCAGAGTCTGTCATGGTATGGGGTTGTGTCAGTGGGCTTGCTAAAGGTAATTTGACTTCTGTGATGCACCATTAATGCTGATAAAGCACAGAGATTTTGGAGCACAATATGCTTCTTTTCCAGGGACGCCCATGAATATTTCAACAAGACAATGCAGAACCACATTCTGCACACATTACACAGTCCTGCTGCGGAGGAAGAGGATACAGGTACTGGACTGGCCTGCCTGCAGTCCCGACCTGTCTCCAATACAGAATGTCGCAATTGGACCTGATGCTGAAAGCTAAATTCATTCTAGAGTGAGAGAGACGCACAAGATGGCGCCAGACGCACAAGATGGCACAAGATGGCGCCAGACGCACAAGATGGCACCAGACACGCATTTATGAATGGATTTTAAAACACTGAGTAATTACTTTCAGGATAGTTTCAAGTTTCAGGTTTATTTATACAGCGCTTTTTACAATGTAGATTGTGTCCAAGCAGCTTAACAAGTTCTAGTAAAGTCCAGATTTCAGGGTTTAGTTCAGTGTGGTTTAAGTTTCACTGCTGAAAGTCCAAACACTGATCTATCTGAACATCTGTGACAGCTGATATCCAAATCTGAACTCATCTTTAGCAATGAACGAGCTATATACATGTAAACATTGGAAGAGTTGGGAAAAGCAGTGGAAATAATTGAAATATATGAGGAATTACATTGTTCAAAACTGAACTCAAAGTTTGCATAATTGCAAACAAAATCAGTTTTTCTCCGCTCATATTTTAATGTTTAGTGCGATTATGGTCTGTTCTCCTTCACTCCTGACTCAAACACACGAGAGAATGTGTTCCTGCACGTCATGTGTGCTGCTTTTCTCCAGTGTGGATACTCCTGTGTGTTTTCAGATGTGCTAACTGACTGAATCTCTTATCACAGCGTGAACACTTGTACGGTTTCTCTCCAGTGTGGATCCTCGTGTGCAGTTTCAGTTCTGTAGCTGTGATAAAAGTCTTCTCACACTCAAAGCACATATACTCTTTTACACCAGTGTGGATCTTCTCATGTTGTCTTAAATGTGAATGCTGTGTAAAACTCTTTCCACACTGAGAACATGAGTAAGGCTTCTCCTTTGTATGAACTCTGAGATGGAGTTTCAGCTCTGACGCCCTCAAAAATGTTTTGCCACATTGATCACATCTGTGGGTTTTCTCTCCAGTGTGGATCCTCATGTGTTGATTCAGGTAGTGTGAATGTGTGAAACTCTTCCCACACTCAGTGCATGTGAATGGTTTTTCTCCATTGTGGATCTTCATGTGTTCATTAAAGGATGATGAGTGTCTGAAACTCTTCCCGCACTGAGTGCATGTGAATGGTTTCTCTCCGGTGTGGATCATCATGTGTTGATCAAGACTCTTTTTGTTTGCCAGACTCTTTCCACACTGACTGCAGGTCAAACGATTCTTGTTTCTTTGCATTAAGAAAGTATCTTCAGTCTGTAAATGAGGTGTTTTCACAGCTTTTAGGAGTTCATCATCTTCACTCTCCTCATTTTCTTCAATAAGGGCTAAAATCGAAGTAAAAAAGGTTCAGTTTTAAGTACAACCCCAAATCAGGAAACGGTAGGACAGCATGGAAAACACTAATCATTTATTGTACTTCATTGCAGACAATATGAACACAAAATATTTCACGTTTTGTCTGGTCAACTTCATTTCATTTGTAAATATACATAATTTGCTGTCATTCAGACCTGCAACACAAACTAAATAAAAACAATAATAGTTTGGACATGAGGCAGTTTAGGGCAGTAATCAGGTAAACTGGTTAAATATTGATGTGATCTGAAACTGGTGATGTCAACAAGTAATTGTAATTACAAATAAAGGAAGACGTGGATATTTCTCCTTCAACAGTGCAGAACATCATTAAAGGTTCAAGGAATCTGGAGGAATTTCAGTGCATAAAGGACAAGGACGCAAGCCTAAGCTGAACAACGATGATCTCCGATCCCTCAGGAGGCGCTGCATCAAACATCCTCATTCATCTGTGAGCGATTTCATCACATGGGCTCAGGACAACATTGGCAAACCTTTTTCAATTACCACAAAACATAGTTACATCCACAAATGCCAGTAAAAAAAAATGTACTGTGCCAAAAGGAAGCCCTATGTTAACAGTGTCCAGAAGCAACGTTGACTTCTCTGGGATCGGAGGCATCTGGGACCATCACACATTGGAAACATGTACTGTGGGGAGATGAATCATTCATTCATTTTCTTTTCGGCTTAGTCCCTTTATTAATCTGGGGTCGCCACAGCGGAATGAACCGCCAACTTATCCAGCATATGTTTTACACAGCAGATGCCCTTCCAGCTGCAGCTCATCACTGGAAAACATCCATACACTCTCATTCACACACATACACTATGGACCATTTAGCTTACCTAATTCACCTATAGCGTATGTCTTTGGGCTTGTGGGGGAAACTGGAGCACCCGGAAGAAAACCCACACGAACACGGGGAGAACATGCAAACTTCATACAGAAATGGCAACTGACCCAGCCGAGACTCGAACCAGCGACCTTCTTACTGTGAGGCGACAGCGCTGAGATGAATCAACATTTCAGGTATTTTTTGGGGAGAAATGGATGCATTGTGCTCTGGACCAAAGAAGAAAATTATCATCCAGACTGTTTTCCAGCAACACATCCAAAAGCCAGAGTCTGTTATGGTATGGGGTTGTGTCAGTGGGCTTGGTAAAGGTAATTTGACTTCTGTGATGCACCATTAATGCTGATAAAGCACAGAGAGATGTTGGAGCACAATATGCTTCTTTTCCAGGGACGCCCATGCATATTTCAACAAGACAATGCAGAACCACATTCTGGACACATTACAAAGTGCTGCTGCGGAGGAAGAGGATACAGGTACTGGACTGGCCTGTCTCCAATAGAGAATGTGTGGAGCATTTTAAAACGCAAAATGCGACAATGAAGACCCCGTACTGTTGCCCACCTTAAGACTTGTGTGCAGGAAGAATAGACAAAACTACACCGGAAACACTTCATCACTTGGTGTCTTCAGTCCCTAAACGTCTTTTAATTGTTGTGAAAAGGAACGGCAGCATTACAGAGTGCTAAATGCTTTACTGATACAACTTTTGTTGAAATGTGTTACAAGAACCAACATTGTTTATTAAAATAAAATTAATAAAAATCATGAGAAACACATTAAATCATGTTTGACTTGTATATCATTGCAGACAATACAACAAAGTACATTTAGAAATCGCTTCGTTCTTTATTAGTGTTTTCCATACAGGATACAGGTACTGGACTGGCCTGCCTGCAGTCCCGACCTGTCTCCAATAGAGAATGTGTGGTGTGTTTTGAAGTGCGAAATGCAACAATGAAGACGCTTCTATTTCTTTATTAGCGTTTTCCATACTGTCCCACTTTATCTGATTTGGGGTTGTAAATCACAAACAATCAGAGAAAAATGTGCAGTGAAAAGACTCCATTTTTTTACATTTCTTTAGTAGGTCTGTAGCGTAAATGAAGATACAGCACTTTTACATGTCCCATTTAAAAACACTTATAGGTGTAAAATAAATTAGCTCAGATCAAATGTACTTCGGCCTTATGATAATAAATGTTTAATAAAGATGAAAATAAAAGACCACCGAGTGTCCATCTCTGTTTTACCCTGAGAATATAAAGTGAACTGATATTTCTCCCTTTATTTAAAATCTTTCATCCCTTTGCCTCTAGTGCACACGATACATCAGATGCACTGTTCAAAGCTGCTTATCTGTGTTTTTCTTCAGGCTCATTAATCAGGAATAAACGCAAACCTGTTTGTTCTTCAGTGTCTTCATCTGTAATTCTGCAGGGTTCTGGATCACTCATCTTCCCACCGTCCTTCAATAAACTCAGACTTCAGGTCTGATGCTCGTCCTCACTTGTAGACTGATGGGAATATTCCAGTATTTATAGCTGAAATGAAGGAGGAGCTTCACTAACAGAGAAACAGATCTCCCAAGACTGATGTAGTGGAAAACTGTGGCAGCGGCCTATTTATGTCTAATAAAACAAAAAGAAAACAGAACAGATGAGCACATTCTACATCAACATTAGAGATATGATCATTCACAATCGAAGCGGTTTTGGAGACATGGATCCAAACATCAGTATACATTTATACAGAAAGCACAACTTTCATGTATTACCCATAATCACACTCCATGAGTTTAGCTAGCAGTTAGCACCACCGGTGTGAGCTTGTATTGGGGTAAAGTTGGTTTTATATTGGCACTTTCAGACGTTGTTCTTAATAATATAATTTCAGAAAAACATTATTTGCACATTGCTGATTAGCGAAATCATGTTAGCAGCCAACGACTGTCAAAGTACAACACTGTTCACGGTCAGTTGTCTTTATATGTGAACTTTATTGATATATGTATTTTGTTGCTTTATATGTAACTGCTTCATATGTACTGTATATGGTGTCTTCAATAATGAGCAATTCAAAATTTAAACACACAGAGAAAGTATATGTTAACATTACATTGAAACACACATCTGTTTATATTTCCCAAAACTACTAACCACGGAGTTATGAGATCAGAAGAGGATCAATCTGTAAACATCTTCTAGATTGTAAATGAGGGAAATAAACACACGTTATGGATGTGACAGAAAAGGTCTGTGAGTTTACAGTATACAACATACTTAGTAGAAATTCTGTGAATTAAACTGCACAACCCAACAGAAATAATGCTAATCAAATGCATAAGAGTCGGCTCTCTGTTGAGCAAAAATTATAGATCTTATTTGGCATTTTTTGCATTTATGAGGGAAAAGCTTGATTATGGATGTGACAGAGGTGAAACTTGCACGTGTGTGACTTTGATAAATCAAATATAATTGTTTGGAAACATTGACAGAGACATTTTTGAGTGTGTTTACACTACTGTACAATACAAGCCTACACAACAAACACTTGCTATTTCACGGCAAGGTTGACTTTACATGTGATTTCAGACCAAATATCCAAAGTACCATGGTAAACAATATAGGAAGCATGTCACCGAAGCCACGTGTGTATATAAAACCAACTTTACCTCAGTGGTTAATGGATAAATGTCAAACTATAAGGGAGGAGAAAAGTGTGTGTAAAGCTCTGACCAGCCTGGCGAATGCTGTATACCCCCTGAGAATGCTGCCTGAGGAATCTAGAAGACTCGTTTGTTTCCTGACTTCTTTGTCTTTTATGAACTTTTATGAACTAGGCCAGTTTCCCACAACATATGTAGTATTATAAGTCATACTTACATGCGATTACAGACCGAATATTAGTATTGGTAGCGGTAAACAATATGGGAGCGTTAAAATGAACTGTGTGAATATAAAACAACCTTCAGCTCAATGTGTACTGTTTCTCTGCCCTCTAACACGGCATAAATAATAATAATTACTGCATGTACAGCTCACATAGGAGATAAACAGCATTATTAAACATGTTATAACTCTTGTAGCATTAGTCAGGTTAACTCACACTCAGTCTCCAGTAGTTTGGTCTGAATTCTCCACCGAGATTTCTCACATGCAGGAACAACGATCGTGAGAGCAGCAAATTAAGCCGTTCAATAAGCAAAATCACACGACTGTGAACACTACACACTCAGAAACGTATAGAAAACGGGAAACCTCCTCTCCTTCACAGTTGTATCCACTGTATATCCCTCTCCGTGTTTCGCGCTGCTCTCTCTGTATCGGACGTGCCAATCTCGCTTTTGCGCATGCGCGAACTCTTAAAGGGGCAGCGCAGCACGAAAAAAAAGACGTGTGCTTATTACTGGGGAAATTAATTAAATATCATCTGGATCTTGCCCGGTTACATTTATTATATTATTTAAAATATATCTTTGATAATCCTACTTCCACACTGTGAATTTATAATATTACGTACACAAAACAATTAATAAACACCGAAGCACTCTTGTACCTGTAGGAGTACCTACAGTAGAAGAAAAACGGGACAAAGTCAGAGGAAATTTTATGGAATGAATAAATGTGTTTACATAAATAAACTAAAGTAAAATGTGTGATTAAACGAGGTGAAAGCCAGATGTAAAAGTTTAAAGTACTGTAATAACACTGTCTGGAGTTCCAGAGATCCCCTTTATATCGTGTCATTTTTCTTGTCACGTGATTAACGTGTTTAATAATAGTTTTACAGTGTTCATGTCAATTCATTGTGCTTTTAATTTGAATGAGCTACTTTCGTCATGTTTATATGTAACTTTGCATTTATAGTTTCTATTTTTCTTCTGCAATAATCTCTGTTGTAATTATAGTTATACAGTATATACAGTTTCCCTGCTGAAAAAAACAGCATATGCTGGTAAGGTTTTGCTGGTCTCAGTGCTGGTTTCAGTGCTGGTTTCAGTGCTGGTCTCAATCCTGGTCCTGACCAGAATCAAGACCAGTATTGAAACCAGCAAGACCAGTGTCGAGACAAGTACTGAAACCAGCAAGACCAGCAAAACCAGCATTGAAACCAGCAAAACCAGCATTGAAACCAGCAAGACCAGCATCGAGACCAGCAAAACCAGCACTGAAACCAGCATCGAGACCAGCAAGACCAGCATTCAGACTGGCAAAACTAGCATTGAAACCAGCAAGACCAGCATTGAGAGGGGCAAAACCAGCATTGAAACCAGCAAGACCAGCCTCGAGACTAGCACCGAAACCAGCATTGAGACCAGCAAAACCAGCATTAAAACCAGCATTGAAACCAGCAAGACCAGCAAAACCAGCACTGAAACCAGCATCGAGACCAGCAAAACCAGCAAGACCAGCATCGAAATGGGCAAAACCAGCATTGAAACCCCCAAGACTAGCATTGAGACGGGCAAAACCAGCATTAAACCAGCAAGACCAGCATTGAAACCAGCAAGAACAGCATCAAAACATAGCTTACTGCTGTTTTTTTTTCAGCAGGGTATATATACAGTAATGCTGCTAAACTCTACATGAGCTGACAATCATAGCTTCACTCTAGGACGAGGGGCTTCACTGAAGGAGGAGGGGCTTAACTGAAGGAGGAGGGGCTTAATCGAAGTAGGAGGAGCATCACTGAAGGAGGAGGGGCTTTATTTATAAAGTAGAAACTGATCTACCAAGACTAAAGAAGTGTTTCATAATATAGACTTTGTGTGTAAATGTATAATAGAGAACCACAGCAGTAGCCAAAAATCAGATTTAATTTTCAAGTTTAGTCAGAATCTACCCATCACATTATTCATTTATTATTGCTTTAAAATGATAAGTGCGTTTTAATTTCAGTTCACATTTTCATTATCAATCATGAACTTACAGGACAAGTTCACTGCTGAATAGATTATGCATTTATTTAGCCTATTAGGAAAAGAAACACCAAGCAGATGGATGTTGGATTGATTTCAATGGAAAAATAAGCCTATTACAAAACACAAACACATCAGATATTGTGATAACTTATGTGAAGAGTCAAACTGAAGGCAGGATTTCAGTTTACCTTTACTAAAAACTCAGAATATCAGGATACAAACAAACAACCACTGGATAACATTCCCACCTAGTGGTCAACTCTAGGAACTGCTAGAATGAAACTCGGTCTACTGCGGAGATGTTATTAATTCATCTGTTTATTTCCCTGATGGATGAACCGGGTTTGTTTACATTAGCCTAACGTGCAGCGATTAAGCTACTGTTTACAACTCACAATCAGCCAAACACAAACATCATTTTTCGTGGCTTTCACACAAAATGCAGCAATAAACACATTTATTCAATTCCCAAATACATTCATTGGCTATGCGGCCAAAAAATAACCAGCGCACATTTGTCACATGCTAAAAAGCTAATTTCAAAACTGCTAACAACCGTTTTAAAACATGCGCTAGGCTACTGCTTACTATTTCAGCCTTCTTAGATTGTGATGACTTTGTTATGGCACATCATCGTCTTCATATAGTTTAATACGGTCTAATGTATGTAATAGTCTGCTTATAGCTCGAATTTTGTTCAGTTTTAATGCATCAAATTTTCCCTCACCACATTTGTACCAGTGCAAATATCCGTAAATAAGCAGTTTCCCGTAGTATTTTGTGATTGATGATTTTATTATGGGATCTTGGCCTTGCTTCTGACAACTTTTAATCGAAAAACGTTGTAAAAAAGGGCCTTTTTTTGTAGACAAATATAAATATTGCATTATTAAATAGCCTATGTGCATCAATAGATACTGTATAAGTGCATAAACGCTGAAAACCACAAACACTGTTAATGGAGACATTAATAATTATCCTAAATCAATGACTCTGGCTATAGACGCACAGATGTTTGTAGTCTTCTGGTTAAAAGAGTGTTTGTCTCTTTAAGTCTCAGTCGTCTGTGGAAACATGGCGGAGAAAAGCCAAACTGCAGATGCCGGTGAGTAAACATAAACCCAGAATGACTGAAATGACCGAGTTTATCAGCTCCCGACGGGTCTATATCACAAACCCAATGCCAGAAATACTGCAGCACAGATGAATACGAGATTCTTTACATTAAATCTCACTGTATTATGTCATCCTGATAATAACAATCATGATGAATATATCTTTATGAGAGATAGATATATACTCTAAGCGTATCCTGGAATACTGTAGCCTTCTCATTTGGGAAAAAAATAAGTCAAATTGCACATATCTTAATGCTGTTTTTGTATATTTTATAGTACATTTTATTTACTATTAATTAAATAGAGTTCTTATCGTATTATCATCAACCGAATAGGCTGTAATATAACAAATATATACTATATATACTATATAATATATACAAACCTCTTGACCATTTCATAAGATGAATCCTTGTCGTAATGTTTCACTGCAGAGCCGACTCGTACACAACTATTTTTGTCTGAAGACATGAAAACAAGATTTAGAGGATAATAATGCCAGCATGCTCTTTTGTAAGGTTAGTTTTTGGTTATTTTGAAACATTTCAGTAACGGAAACAGAACATTATGCTAACATCAGGGGAACGTTATTTCATGGTTTCTAAACACAACCACAAGGGAACATTGTGTTTAGGTTATTTTTGAAGTTATTTCATGAACCAAACAGTTGATAAAATAGCCTAAAAATAACCTAAACACAATGTTCCCTTGTGGTTATGTTTAGAAACCATGACATAACGTTCCCCTGATGTTTGCATAATGTTCTGTTTCTGTTATTTTATAAATAACCACCCAACAATGTTATTTTAAAATTCATTCATTCATTTTCCTTAGTTCCTCTTTATCAGGGGTCGCCACAGCAGAATGAACCGCCAACTATTCCAGCATATGTTTTATTCAGCGGATGCTCTTCCAGCTGCAACCCAGTACTGGGAAACATCCATACACTCTCATTCACACACACACACACATACACTACGGCCAGTTTAGTTAATCAATTCACCTATACCGCATGTGTTTGGACTGTGTTGGAAACCGGAGCACCCGGAGGAAACCCACACCAACACGGGGAGAACATGCAAACTCCGCACAGAAACACCAATTGTGTGTGTGCGTGTCTGAGGAGTGTGTGTGTGTGTTTGTGCATCTCTCTGTGTATTCATGTGTCTTTGTGTGTGTGTCTACATGTGTTTGTGTCTGTGCAATTGTGTGTCTGTGTGTGTGTGTCTCTCTGTGTGTGTGTGCAATTGTGTGTGTGTGTGTGTGTGTGTATCTTTGTGTGTATGTGTGTGTCTCTGTCTGTGTGTTTCTCTCTGTGTGTGTCTCTGTCTGTGTGTGTGCGCGTGTCTCTGTGTTTGACTGTCTGTCTCTGTGTGTGTGTGTGTGTGTGTCAGACGGCTCTGATCTCCGTATGGTCCTGCTGGGTGTGACGGGCTCCGGCAGGAGTTCTGCTGGAAACACACTCCTGGGTCGCTCTGCATTCTGGACGGACACTTCCTCAGTGTCGGTCACCAGCCGGTGTCAGAGGGCAGGGGGCGTGACCGAGGGGCGGAGCCTGCAGGTGATTGACACTCCGGGCTTCTTTCACACCTGCCTGAGCCCGGAGGAAGTGCGTGTGGAGCTGAGCCGCAGTGTGGGTCTGCTGGCCCCAGGGCCGCATGTGTTTGTGCTGGTGCTGCGGCCCTGCAGGCTGACCCCAGAGCAGTGCGCGTCTCTGCACTGCACCCGCGCCACATTCGGCCCGCACGCACTCACACACACCATCGTCTTACTCACATGCGGAGACACACTCGGCTCCAAACCAGCGGAGGACTTCCTGAAGGAGAGCTCAGAGTTATGGGAGTTTGTGAGCGAGTGCGCCGGCGGATTCCACGTCTTTGACAACACTACAGCTCACGAGGACAGGTCACAGGTAGGGCTTTATAACTCTCTGAAGCTGACCCTTTTAGGCTTTGATCCTAATTGTGGCGTTTTGGTGACTGTCGCTTTAAATGCAAATGAGATTGTGCTCTTTTCAGAAGAGGGCGGAGCTACAGACGCCTGTGTGTCAGCATAGTGGCAGATTCAAAAACAGGACTAACGTCATATGCTAATATGTCACAGGTGTCGGAGCTGCTGCAGAAGGTGGATCGGCTGGTTGAGCGTAATGAAGGATCTCATTATACCGCAGACATGCTCCTGCAAGCCCAGGCGGACATTCTGCAGATCCAGCAGAGGATTCTGGGAGAGGGGGCGGGGCCTGTGACTGGAGGGCAGAGTCAAAATGCTGAGGAGGAGGAGGAGTCTAGGAGGAGGGCGGAGCGTGTGTTCTGGTACGAGCTGTTGACAGCGGTTGGCCGCGGGGCGGTGGAGGCATCAGGGGTGATGGAGAAGGGGAAGGGCAAAGGGAAGAAGGTGAAGGCGGTGCAGAGGGCGGCAGCCATCGCTGCCACACCGCTGTCAATCAACACGGCTGCTAAAGTCGTGGGTGGAGCCGTGAGGGAAGGTGCCAAAATACTGGACAAACACAAGAAGACATTCCTGCGCTGACACACACACACACACATACACACACACACATACAGTTGAAGACAAAATCATTCGCCCTCAAGTGAAAATTGTATTATTATAATTGTACTCTCCATAGGCGTAAAGTATTTTATAGGGAATAAACCGCTTTGGCCCTAACCAACCACTGCAAACCTGGGGCAAAGACTGAATATGAAAACACCTTTTAGTATAATTTTAAGCATTTAGAATTATGAGGACACAAGGCATGTCCTCATAAACCACCTTAAAGTAACACTTTCATCACACCCATATCATTACACCTCGTAAACCTCGTAAACACCACATAAACAAGTCCTCTTAAACCACATAAGCAAGTACACACACATTTTGTGCATCAGACGGCGTGCACTGTAATAAAATGTCACTTCCTGTAAGTACCAAATGTCTGCGCTGCAGCATAATAAAGTGTACATTTCATAAATAAGCTAAATGGATCTCACAGAACATCCCGACCAATCACAGCCAACTTATATTTTTCACATAGAAGATAATTACGCCTATTTATTCATTCATTCATTTTCCTTCGGCTTAGTCTCTTTATTCATCAGGGTCCGACACAGCGGAATGAACCACCAACTTATCCAGCATATGTTTTACACAGCGGATGCCCTTCCAGCTGCAACCCAGTACTGGGAAACACCCATACACTCACATTCACACACTCAATACTCATACGCTATGGCTATGGATTAAGTTAATCAATTCCCCTATAGCGCATGTGTTTGGACTATGCCAACCCACACCAACACGGGGAGAACATGCAAACTCCACACAGAAATGCCAACTGGCCCAGCCGGGACTCGAACCAGCAACCTTCTTGCTGTGAGGCCACAGTGCTAACCACTGAGCCACCCCTATTTATTTGTTTATGACATCATTTCTTTACATATATGTATCCCTTATCTGTCACACGTCTGTCTTCAGACTTGTGATATGTGAATATTTTATATATACGTTGTCATGATAAATTTACGTTTTAAAAAATATATATTGAATATGTACTGAAAACATCCTGTGGGATGCTGGCAGGTAAGGGGGAAAACTAATATATATATATAAAATATAATATAGTGTCCCACCAGTGCTGATATACAGCCATATCGCACTGCTACTCATATGATATTGCACTTATACAACAGTTTGACAGCACAATCATGTGTATATAATAAAGAAAATCAAACGCGGCGAGTCTCAAAACCCTTTAGTAAGAGGAACTACTTTCTTCCGCCGTTCATTCACATCTGCAGCTGATGGCAGAACAGCAGGAACCGCTGCTCATTCACCAACATCACTGTAGAGCTAGTGTGTGAGTGATTCTCTAGCGTAATGTCTAAAGTGAGGACAAAACAGCTGATTTTGCTCACATCTTAAGAGTATAAGGCTGAACCTGACATGAAACGCCATCAGTCTACAGAGATTTCCCAGTATTTATCTGTTGCAGTCAGGAGATCACAATAATTAACCCAGAAAAAGCCAAAGCAGCGCAAACACAACCAGATTACTATGGTTTAGTCACAACTAGATTACAGCACAATTCCTCAAATCTACATGAAGTATAATTGAAATTATGTATAATATATGATGTATAAGTGAAAATAAACACAGACTGAGCCGAGTGAGTGAGTGTGTGTGTGTTTCTGTGCTCACACACACTCATGAACACAAGCGCCTGCTGTTCCACAGAGAGAGAGAAACTCTTTATTTTCATGCTTTATAAAAGACGCTTTATAAAAACCAGGACAGACGAACTGCTCTTCTTCATACTGGAGCTCATCCAATAATAATAATAATAGTGATGATGATGATGATGATGATGATGATGATGATGGTGGTATTGCCAGACATTCATAATAAATGTGTTTGTCACACTGACACACGGTTTAAACAAACATTCAGGATCCTGACAGGAATATTGGCACGTCCAAATCAAACGTCCCTCATTCAAATCCAAAACATTTTATATTGTGACAACAAAATGATTTACTGCAGTGATGACAAACATACACAACGAGGAGGAAGGAGAAACGCAAAGATATAAACCTAGGAATATGGAGTAATCTGTAAACACACACACACACACACACACACACACACTGTAAGGCACGTTTACACACAGACACACTGCAGAAGTACAGCGGCAGCCTGTGTTGATGATGTCACTGCTGGGTGTGGCCTGGATAAGGGGGCGGAGTCTGATCTGGAAACTCACACCGGCATTGGCAGAGACATCTTTCCACTTCCTCTCAACACTACAGACACACAAACACAACAATAAAGAGATATAATAGACAGACAGACAGATAGATAGATATAAATCAAATTAAATCGTATTATTAGTAGTATAAAAGCATTATTATTATTATTATTATTATACAATTATTAATATTCTAAATAAATAACAGAAATCAATCCAATGTAAAGTCACAGCTGGAGTGATATGCGAAGATCTTCTAAGAAAGTTTTTGCATGAATATTAATTTCGTATGACAATAAACTATACACTCACCGGCCACTTTATTAGGTACACCTGTCCAACTGCTCGTTAACGCAAATTTCTAATCAGCCAATCACGTGGCAGCAACTCAATGCATTTAGGCATGTAGACATGGTCAAGACGATCTGCTGCAGTTTAAAGCGAGCATCAGAATGGGGAAGAAAGGGGATTTAAGTGACTTTGAGCGTGGCATGGTTGTTGGTGCCAGACGGGCTGGTCTGAGTATTTCAGAAACTGCTGATCTACTGGGATTTTCACGCACAACCATCTCTAGGGTTTACAGAGAATGGTCAGAGGAAGAGGAAATATCCAGTGAGCGGCAGTTCTGTGGGCGCAAATGCCTTGTTGATGGCAGAGGTCAGAGGAGAATGGCCAGACTGGTTCCAGCTGATAGAAAGGCAACAGTAACTCAAATAACCACTCGCTACAACCGAGATCTGCAGAAGAGCATCTCTGGACCCACAACACGTCCAACCTTGAGGCGGATGGGCTACAGCAGCAGAAGACCACACCGGGTGCCGCTCCTGTCAGCTAAGAAGCAAAAGGGCTGAAGGCTAAAGGCGGTCCAACCCGGTACTAGTAAGGTGTACCTAATAAAGTGGCCGATGAGTGTATATCAAAAAAATGATCTTTTTTCTGAGACCTGACTCTGTCGGCTGGGAATTATTGTTATTAAGTTTAACCTCCCCGACTCATCACCTCTCCTTTCTGCTTCAAACCAAAAAATGTCTTATCTTACAGGAGCCATGTTTAATCAAACTAAGATCATCATCGTATTATTTAAACTTCAGGTTTGTTGACTGGCTGTGTGCCGACACCTCTGCATTATAGGCTGATTTCACTATGTATGAGCGGTGTGCTTGTAAACACTGAGAGCAGGAGAGGTGTGTGAGGGCCGCTGGAATGGTTTTCTGTGTACGTGTCAGCTTTTGATTATCGAATGTTTTCGATTAAACTACATTGCTTTCGCCAGCGGTGGTTCGGTTGTTATTCTGGGATTAACACTCTTAATTAATACACTTAAATCAAGGCATTTACCGGGGCACTGGCGATTTTGACTGGGGCACGTGCTCCAGTGAATGGGGTCTAGCAACGCCCCGGCTCAGTTCATCATTTCAATGCAACTAGATAAAAGTGACCAGCTTTAAATCAAATTAGAACTGAATAATTCAGCTAATTATGTGTGTATAGCAAAAAACACAACTCATCTGCTTCCCTGAACTCTCTGAATCTGAACTGTTGAATATATTAGCAGTATTTAAGGCAAGTGCATTATATACACGTTACTGTAATTAAATTACCTACAATTATTTATTACCTACAATTAAAATCAAGCCCTTACTTTACTGGTTCAGTGGAAAGTAACTTAACTACAGTAACGTGATACTGCAACTAATAATAATATTACACTCAACACTGAATATATGGACGGACAGACAGATAGATAGATAAGATGATAGAAGGAGAAATAGAAGGATGAATGGTGGATGGATGGATAGATGAATGGATGGATGTAGGTATAGATAGAAAGATAGATAGATAGATAGATAGATAGATAGATAGATAGATAGATAGATGGATAGATGGATAGATGGATACATGGACAGATAGATAAAAAGAAAAAGAGATAGAAGGATGGATGGATGGACAGAAGGATAGATGGATGGATAGATCGGTCGGACGGACAGACGGACGGACGGATGGATAAATAGACAGATGGATAAATAGACAGATAGATAAATAGACAGATAGATAAATAGACAGATAGATAAATAGACAGACAGACGGACGGACGGACGGACAGATAGATAGAAAGAAGAAGAGATAGAAGGATAGATGGATAGATGATTGGATAGATGGATGGATAGATGGATAAATAGACAGATAGATAAATAGACAGACAGACAGACAGACAGACAGACAGACAGACAGACAGATAGATAGACAGATAGACAAAAGGATGGATAGATGGATGGAGAGAAGGATAGATAGATAGATGGATGGATAGATAGATAAGACAGACAGACGGATGGATGGAAGATAGATAGATGGATGGATGGGTAGATAGATAAGAAGATAGAAGGATGAATGAACGGATGGATAGACGAACGGACGGATGGAGGTACAGATAGATAGAAAGTTGGATGGATAGATAAATAGACAGATAGATAAATAGACAGACAGACACAGACAGACAGACAGATAGATAGTTAGTTAGTTAGTTAGATAGACAAAAAGAAGGATGGATGGACAGAAGGATAGACAAATAGATAGTCTGTAAGATTTGAGAAATCTCAGATACTTTTGTGCATCCACATGGACAATGCAAACATCTGCATCCACACCCCATGGAGCGAGAATGCGGGAAAAGCTCTTCCCCTTCCCTTCCCTTCTCCTACTCTTCCCCCTCACCCAACTCACAGAATGGTCATCTCAAACTATGAATGTTCTCGATCAATCCATGATCTTGATCTATCATGTCTGATATCATTTGAAATGTCTCAGTGCGACTGCTACAATGGTCTCGTTCCCTCAGAAATAGACATAATCAAAACTATAGATGTATAACTTCAGGTATCTTCTGAACCACTGCTAAGGGTGTGCCTTACCTAGGGGGCTTCTATTCAAATGACCATTTGTTCCCTATAGGCAGTAACTCTTCAGATCTAACATGACACTTAATGCAAATGCCTATTGCTGTTCCACACATGCCCCCTTGAAGGAGATCCCTGGTCTGACTATTTAAGGGAAAGTGTCAAGAAGCTCAGGGGGATTCTGTAACCAGATCAGCCCGTAGTGTGGAGCTCTCACGCTCCATGTATGTTTTGAAGTCAGGTATGCATCTCTCTCTATCTTTGAGAGTTTGGTGTCTTGTATTGATTGTTGATGAATTGACTGAATCATTGGCATAACACACATTTACCTGACTATTAAAGTATGTTTGAAGGCATTCTGCTTACTCTGTAATTATTCATCTAGTAGATTACGCTGTATCCTTGTTTCCGCACTTCCTGTGTCGGGTCAGTAGACGGACTAAAGTCCAGCTGAGATGGAGCATCGGCACACTAACTGTATTATAGGGATCCGGCTGACTCTTCATATTGATTCAAGTGTACTTAGGTGGAAAAGGAGTTATTTCCGTCTAGAGCAACAAGGTGTTGCATGACTAACATTGTAACGTTGTTCTAAATTAAGTGTACATGGGAAACTGTGAGCTTGGCTAAACCAAGATTATTATAGAGAACAGTAGTCGGTCACATTTATAATAATGGCCTTGACCTCTGATTAGAAATGATATTGTCTTTACTCAAGGGTGTACATCTAAGGGGACTAATCAAAAATACCTCAGAATGAGCAAGCATAGGAGCCGCCATCTAAGAGTATTAGTCAATTACCTCTGTTTATTAATCAAGCCTGACGAGAGTGTGACCGTGATGGACGCCACCGGCTGAGGAGATTCCTCTGAGCGACATGAGCAGCCCAATGAACAAATGTAATGGTCCCGAGTGAAGACAAACGGTTCAAGCATTCATCTAAATGATATATTGATATAATCTTCTCAATGTTTTATGATAATAATAGTAATATATTAATATTCTAAACCAGCTCATATTAAAATCTGAGTCAGATATGAGTTAAAGTTAAACTAAAACAGCACTGGAAAGACCGAACACGGAGTGAACCTTCATCCATCAGTAGACAACCTTCATTGGGCCAACTGGGTGGACCTTACGGTCAGACAGACAGACAGACAGAGAGACAGAGAGACAGACAAAGAGACAGATAGACAAAGAGACAGACAGACAGACAGACAGACAAAGAGACAGACAGACAAAGAGACAGACAGACAGACAGACAGACAGACAGACAAAGAGACAGACAGACAGACAGATAGATAGATGAAGAGATAGAAGGATGGAGGGTTTGACTCAGTGTGTGTGTGTGTGTGTGTGTCTGATATATGTGTGTGTGTGTGTGTCAGGTGTGTGTGAGTGTGTGTGATGTGTGCGCTGACCTCTGGTGAAGTAGAGGTAGAAGAAGTCGCAGTAGAAGATGGTCTGCACGACTCCGGACACCACTGCGATCTGGTCGTAGAAGCCCTCGGTGTGGAACCTCCAGAGCCAGTTGGCCAGGTAGAGCGTGCGGTACAGGCCCAGGAACAGCAGGTAGTGTGCGGTGATAGACTCCGCCTCACCCGTCTTAGTGATCATGAAGAGCTGCGGCAGGATGGCCACCGACTCCAGGTAGATGGAGAACGTCCACAGAATCTATACGCACGCATGCACACACACACACACACACACACACACACACACACACACACACACAC
>CAIGQW010052726.1:38119-54599 GCA_903798125.1 Danio choprae | reverse complement strand
ATTTTTTTGTAGTACGTAAACTCTGAAGATGCCTAGAGAAACGTTTAATAAATCGACAGCAACATCTTGTATGGCTCAAACGTACGGGCAAAAATAAAGATTTCATTGTTTTTTTCCAAGTCGCCCAGTCCTTTTTGGCTGTCCCTTTGTAGCACATTTTTTGCCACTCCATCTGCTGCTGGAGAGTTGCTTTATGCACAGCTCCTTTCAAGACTGATGCTAGCACAGTTCCAAAAGTCCTAGACCGACTGTACTTTTGGCCACGCTCTGTGACCATGGCTTTGGTAACCCCTGGTGAATTCAAAGTCTTCCCATGGTACAGCTCAGCACTGGCATGGCACAGCTCTGAAATGCCGTTTCCTGGAAGACAACTGCTTCTGATTTTTTTAGAGGACGCAAGTCTGTGCCGTGATGGGAAAGTGTTGATATCTTGCAAGGGGCTTGCACGAGCCCAACTCCGCAAACAAGCACATGTCCATGCATGGGCCTGGATAGCTCAGTCGGTACAGCATCAGACTTTTAATCTGAGGGTCCAGGGTTCAACTCCCTGTTCGGGCGAAGGCCTGTCTCTTTGCCAAAGACCTCATCTTGCTTTAATATCACTTATTGGCTGTCCATTGTGGTGGGCCCTGCGAGAGCACGTTGCTCTGAATTCAGATCATCAGCTTGTGAAAAAAGAGTGCTCATGAAGTTATATTAGGAAGTCAAAATGGACGGGGGTGGTGGGTCTTTCAAAATCATCCAACTCCAATTTGGGGGATGGTGGGTCTTTCTTGAAGCAGCTAATTTCTGTTTGGGGGATGGTGGGTCTTTCCGGTGGGCTCCCTCTCGGGAAGTAGGCGAGTGTCAATTTTCACCGCTTGGGTCGTTCGTCCAGGCCCAAGAAGCCAGGCCGTGCCTGCCGGGGCGCCCCCCCCCCCCCCCCCCCGCGCCTGGAGGTGCGTGCATGGAGGTGCGCGCCTGACCCCCGGTTGTCTCTGACATGCCACCATGGTTTTAGGCACTGTGTGAAATTGCGGACTTAGGTTCAGCACACTGACACGATTGGAGCACAAGCTTGTGGGAGCTGTAGCCCCCCCCCTTCAGAGCCAAGTTGGCCCCGGGGCCAGAGGGTACGAATCCCCACGCACACACTCACTGACCGATTGGAGCTTGTCTGACACGCTTGTCTGACACGTTAGTAGAGTCCGGCGGGGTGAAACTAAGAAGGGCGGTGCGTGCGGACTGGTCGCACTCCCCCTTGTCCCGCCTAATCCCAGAAACATACCCAGAAAAAGGGTAAAGTACCTCACAAAAAAAAGCCGTGTAAAGTCCCACACGGCTGGTGCAGAGAAGCTGCCCCCCGAAATGATGCGATGGTTACCGGGTTTCCTTTTGAAATCAAGTCCATCTTTGGGGAACCTCCATGGTTCCCCCGAAAAAAGGGGAAATCCCCCAAAAATTCATACCAGCTAAAGCATTGGAACCAGGTGGGAAGGATCTGAAGGCAACGGGTTACACACAACACACACCCAGGCAGCGGCTGAAATGATGCGATGGTTACCGGGTTTCCTTTTGAAATCAAGTCCGTCTTCGGGGAACCTCCATGGTTCCCCCGAAAAGGGAAAAAAAAGCAAAAAAAAATCCCCCAAAAAGTCGTACAAGCTAAAGCATTTGATGAACCAGGTGGGAGATTGATCTGAAGGCAACGGGTTACACGCAACACACACCCTGGCAATGGTGGCGGCGGTGGCGTCGTCGTCGACATCGGGTGTCCTTACCCTTTAAGGGGGGGGGTCCAACGCCAGGACGCGGAAGTAGGATGACTTGGCGCCTCGTTTTGGCTTGCTCCGCGCGGCGTGTGGGTCCCTTTCCCCTCCATTGTTTGTCTTGGACGGTCATGGCCCAATGCGCACTCAACGCGTACAGCCGGCACTCGCCGCACCTGTCTGCGGTTCACAAGGTGTCAAACTCGGAGGAGAAAAGGCTTTTGCTCTCGCTGGCTTCTGGCCGCGTGGACACGTGGAAGAAGCCGTGTCCGGTGCCTGGCTGTCGGAGGACGCCAGCCCGCCTAGACAGACGCCTGAAGCGGCATGCCAAGCTCTCTGCCTCGGCCCGGAAGGAGGCAATGTGGAAAGCAAAGCGCCGGAAGGTAGCCTGAGAACTGCGGGAGCTGGAGTCCACTCACCCGTCCGTCCCCGTAGTCTCGCGGCTAGTGCCGTCAGAAGAGGAACCAGACAACCCCAAAGCCGGGCGTCCGTGCGCCGACCCCTGGTGTCGGCTCGCTAAGGAGCGCATCCAGGCCCAGCTGTCAGATCTAAGCAAGCAGGTGGAGAGGGTAAGGTCAGCCCTGGGCCAAGTCACACGCCGATACTAGGAGTTGCGGAGAGGAGGAGAAGGAGGGTGGAGGAGGAGGAGGCCTCCTGCACCGCCACCATCGCCCGACCCGGCCACCAGGCGAGGGGCTGGGCCGGCGGCCAAAGGTCCTGCCGGGCCTCTGGAAGTCTACGATCCGCACCGGCATTACCCCTATCCGGACCACATTCCGGCCCTCAGTTAAGAAGGGGTTTCGGCTGTGTTCCGTTGGGCCCGTGGGGGGGTGGTGGTGGTGTATTACGGCTGACCTTTGACTTTCATCCCCACTCTGCAGACCAGCTTTTGGAAGAGTTCGAGGGCTTCCAGCTGGGCAGCGACCCCACTGCCCGCTTAAGAAACAACGTTTCGTCCAAGCTGACCAGGATCAAGGCGTTCCTGGGGTACATGGCGAAAGGGCATGCCGACCTAGCGAGCCTCCTTTTTCTCAATTTACTTTCAATCTGCGTGGTGCAGCATGGGGCTTCCAGGAAGACCCACCTTCACTGACGTCCGAACAGCTATTGCAACGCACGTGAGTACACATGTAACGCCCCCCTTGGAGGCACATGACGGCCAGCGGCTCTGACCCTAAAAGGTTCTGTCTGTCTCTCTCTCTCTGATTCTGGCAAAGAACGCACATTCTTCAGAGGATCGCCGAAAGATCGCATACTTTATGTGTCACGACACCTCAACCTCTGATAAATTCTACGCACTTCACCTTGGCCCTCTGCAGGCACGCGAGCACAACAGACTCTTCGAGAGAGCCTTGGTGGAGGATGAGGAGGAGGAGGATGAGGAGGAGGAGGAGGAGGAGCCGGAGCCGGCGGCGGCGGGCAAAGAAAGCCAACCAAGGAAGGGGCGCAAGAGGGCAGACAGTCCCGGGTCACCCCTGGTAAGTCAGTTCCTCTTTGGCATGGATGTGAACAGCAGGGCATATGATTTTGTCTTACTGTCTCTGCTTTGCAGGAGGGAACCAGCAGGAGGACGGTACCATGGCAGCCTGTCACGGGCAAGAGCCAGCGGGCACCTCGAACCAACGGATGACTCTGAATCTCCCTGAAGAAATAATAATGTTTTTCATCAAACAATAAAGTTCATACTGTGTTCAGACATTAATCGCTATGCAGTATCTTTATTGGGGGCGGGCTGGTGTGTGGGTCCAGGTTCAGCCTTGGTTTAAAAGCCTATCGGGACAAATGATCCCTCTCTCTGTGTGCTAAATGGGGGCATGTGGGACGCCCCGGTCCAGGTTCAGCCTTGGTTAAAAGCCTATTGGGACAAATGATCCCTGTCTCGGTCTGTTAAATGTGGCAAGTGGGACGCCCCGGTCCAGGTTCAGCCTTGGCTAAGAACCTATCCGGGACAAATGATCCCTTTTGCAGCACAAATTGGTGCAAGCCTGGATGAAAAGGTCCAGGTCTGCGCCTGGTTTGAATGGCCATCGGGACGGTAGTCCTACTCTGGGTATTAGCAAGCATCTCCCGGGACGGCTCTGTCCTCTGAGCTGCATAAAGAGGTCAGGCGATGGCTCCCCGAGAGACGGGCTTGACTTCTTGGAGGAAACTCAAAATGTTCACGAGTCCATTTACATGCGAATAGCGCATGCAGCATCTGGTGTGAACGCAGCATAATCGTAGCGTAATCACCATTTGTATGGCTATGACTAGGCCAGTTCCTATCCAATTTGGTGTCTTCATGGTATCAGACTCACATGAACTGGCTTAAATATTGTGCCAGAGGTGATGCCGCATTCTATTATCTGTGTAGTAATGTTCAGTAGTGCGCATGTCAAAGTAGAAAACTTTCACACTGAGAATTTATTGAGACTGAAAACAACTATTACTTAAAAGATAAAAGTTTCATAAACATTCAATCATAGATAGATAGATAAATAGATGACAGTTCACCCAAAAATAAATGTATTTACTATGTTTCATCCTCACATGGTTTCAAACCTTTACCAGATGTAAAACACGAGGTAAATGTAGAAGGTAGAAGACTGATAAGGGGATTCATTCCTTACAAGTCTTGAAGTTTAACCCTTAACATAACTTTGTATTGTAGAATTTTATTAAAACCTAAATGGCCTAAATCTAAACCATGAATTATCTGGTGACCTTTGTATTTTGTATACGTTTAATATAAACATATACTCTATGAAAAAACAATTGAATAAAAATTCTGCACTCATTTGTGTTGTTGGATTGTCTAAAATCAGTAATCTTTGAAAGGGAGCTTGATAACATGGCACTGAACTGGATGTCATTTTAAATGATGTTATAATTAATGTCATTGCACAAAAGCTATGCCAATTGCATTGTATCATCAACACACTGGCAACACAAATTACAGAAGAAGTGGCAACAAATGTAAGTCAGGTGTTTGATGGAGTTTGATTGTGGCTGGGAAGCTCAATGGTGTATACAAAGTGCTTCAAGGAAAACTAAGGCAGAGAAAGCACATATGCTCATTGCATGAACCACTAGCTACACCTGCTGGATATGACCACTGACAGCACAGAAAACAGTCACTATATGTGTGTGTGATTGTTGGTTTAGGCAAGGAAAGTTTATTTATATAGCAAATTTCATACAAAATGGTAATTCAAAGTGCTTTACATAATCAAGAATAAAAGAAACAAGAAAATAAAAAATCATAAAAAACAAATTAAAATGTGTTCAAACAGGTTATAAAAGAATGAAAAAGAAAAGAAAGACAATAGTGCGATCTGTCGGGCGTAGCACAGTGCTCATTCAGTAAAGGCACAGCTAAACAGATGCGTTTTAAGCCTTGATTTGAATGTGCCTAATGTTGAAGCACATCTAACCATTTCTGGTAGCTGATTCCAGCAGCAGGGGCCGTAGTAGCTGAACGTGGATTCACCCTGCTTTGACTGTTGAGTTTGCATTCAGTGATCTGTAATGTACTGAGGTCCTAGGCCATTTAGTGATTTATAGACAAGGAGTAATACTTCAAAATCTATTCTGAATGTAACTGGGAGCCAGTGTAAAGACCTGAGGATAGGTATGATGTGCTCTGATTTTCTGGTTCTGGTCAGAATCCTGGCAGCAGCGTTCTGGATGAGCTGCCACAGTCTAACTGTATTTTTGGGAAGACCAGTGAGGAGTCCATTACAGTAATCCACTCTGCTAGTGATAAAAGCATGAACAAGTTTCTCTAAGTCCAAACTGGAAACAAAGCATCTAATTCTTGCAATGTTTTTGAGATGATAGTAGGCTGATTTGACATGACTACTGAAATTCAGATCTGACCTTATTTTTTGTTGTTTGACCTTTAGAGCTAAGGTACACATTCAGCTTGAGAACCTCATCTCTGTTCCCAAATGCAATGACTTCAGTTTTCTTTAAAAATACTTGTAAGTGCTCAGTTGTGAAAACCTCCTACTAGTGAGGACGTCACTGGTTCTCACTAATTTAAAATGCTTAGAAATTGTCCAGAATGTGTTTTTATTAATGTCTCATGATTGGCACTTGTTTCTGTGATCGTTGGGTTTAGGGGTAGGCCATAGACAGTAACATTCATGTTTATAGAAAAACAATGGAAGTCTATGTAATTTCCTGACTAATGTAGAAAAACAAATCTAGCAATTAATTGCCATGAGACCACTCCGCTTACTGAGAAGAGGAAGAAAACCTAGGACCAGAGCCAGATATCCCAAGTCTACTGGAAGCTCCGGGAGTCTCCTGCATATTCATAGTTGCTGCCTGATGCCCACAATTGAGATATAATGTCCTGGAAATAGAGGTGACCCCCACTATAGGCAAAAAAACAGCCTCAATTTCCCTTTACTTTCAGCCATTCTGGGCGTTCAACATTGGTTTAATATTTGGCAGGAAAATGAATACTTAAAATACAGTTTTCCTGTAGGTTATGTCTGATTATTACTGATTTATGTAATGTCATTATTATTATTTGAGTTAGACTTATTGAACCAATATTTGCTGTTAGGCTTTTACTGTCAGTGGGTAGGTGGTAAAAAACTGATTGGCTGGTTTTAGCTAGTTTAAACTTGATGCAGCTAGTTTTGGCTGGTCATTCCAGCTTGTCTCCCAGCCTGATCAGCTAATACCAGCCTGGAAGTGGCCAAAATCCCTCTAAAATCGAACTAAAAACCAGCCTGCAAGTGGGCAAAACTTCTTTAATGTGAGTTTTAAATACTCCAAGTGACCCTACAAATGGTGATTACGCTACGAAGTTTTTTATTGTGACCGTTACTTAGAATGCATTGTGTTCTAAAGTTCCCATTGCGGCACGTCAAGTTTAACAAGTGACCCACCAGCCCCAATGATATATATCCTATTTAGTTTTTGCATATCTTTTTGCCCTTTTCTGTAAATATTGGCAAAAGTTCTAATTATATTGTGAAATATATGATACTCCTATTCTCAAGTATGTGTTAGAACATATATTTCATCTGTTAAACAGCTTAATAATGATTGCACTATTTGTCATATGACGGATAACGGGCGCCGCCATGTTGAGTCTGCGCTGCAGTAGAGGTCCGAGCTGCTGGATTTACATCATGTTTATTCATAATTTTCTTCCGAAATATATGAAAGTAAGGAACTGTTTATCTGGGAGAAGAATAGAGAAAATGTTCTAATAACATAAACTTTGTGCATCTTATGTGAACAAAGGTTAAATTGTATGTTCTGCTAGTAGTTATGTGCATTTCAGTGTTTGAAACCTAAAATAAATGTTATTTGTTTGAAAACATGGATAAATTGTGATTTATGACAAGCACTGTACAGCGCTTTCTGTGCCTCAGCATGAGCCATCAGATTTAAATTTAAGCAGATGACGTGCGATATAACTTTCTAATTACACCGGTTTGATCGTATGCTTCCATGAACCAGCCATCAGTATGCGTGAAAGGGTTAAAACCAGTCTGGTAAACCAACCATCCAGCCAACCATCATTCACACAGAACAAATTTTCACAATCATTGCTTTATTGTTATCTTCTTGTTCCATATAGTTATAATCTTAAGAGATAAGAGAATTTCTCCATTTCAAATGTCTGTATTGTCAGTGGACAGTGTTATGAAGCAGTAATTTTATTTTCTGGTTGCTTGTGGTACTAAACCACTTGTTGGATTTGTGCTGGTCAGACCAAGTCTGAGCATTGAAACATATGCAACTGAGATTATTCCATAAACTGCTTTTTCTTTATCATCCTTGCTTCGCTTCCTGCTTCTGCTCTTCTCTAGCTTTCTCAGTCAACTGCTATATTGATAGGAGATTGTTCATTCAGTTGAATACTGGTTAACAGGTTAGGGTATTGGGTGGCTCTGCTGGCTTTTTGCAGCAGACATTTTTCTGACAGGGTCTGGTGACCAGGGCTAAATCTTATTTCTCTTGCATGTAGAATGTGTTCTAATGCTAAAAATGTTGTTATTAACTAACTCCAATTCTAAGAAAATTATTAGTAATTAAATTATAAGATTAGCTATCACCAAAAAGAAAAAAAGAAGAAATATCAGGGGAATATTAGCTTACCTTACCAGTGTTATTGCCAGGTTCTGTAAAGGAACGAAAACAGTGTTACTAGTAAATAAAAGAAAACTTGAGGTCATTATACACTGTGTGAGAAACTGAGGTTTTATTTTCATTGTTTTATGTAGTGTGATGCACTACCTAATGCCAGACTAGCGTCACCCTGGATCAATCAATGCCACACACCAGAGATAAAATGCAAGTTAAGGGAGTGACAAGCCCAGTGGGATACCCAACACGTTGCAGCCATGAACCCTTTAAACTGAGGATAGTCTCTGTAGAGGAGCATACAGAGGCTAAAAAGAAAAGAAAACACCTCAAAATGCATGTGAAACCCACTTTGAGGAACTTATTTGAGAGGGTTAGTTGGAGTGAAGTGTACTGTCCAAAATATTGTTGGTAAAAAAAATTATTTTCTGCCTTCTGGACACAGGATCAAGTAACTACTGTCCCTTGGTCATTATGATTTATCCCTCGGAAGTTTATCACATTGTCCTCTTTAGTCATTGAATTACTTGCTGGAATTAATTCATTAGATGCTCTTTACAGTAACTGTGTTCAACAACCCACAAACTTTCCTCAATCTAACTTCCACTGTTACCATGCAGTGCAAAGGGTTTTGGTAGCAAGACACAAACAAGCAAGTGCTGATGTAGTGGGCTGTATCAAATTCAAGGGACACGTTCCATACAGTTGTTCTTGGTTAACTGTCCTCCTGTTGCCCGCCTTACCCGGTGGTTGCTGATTGCCAGCTGTTTGCATACCTTACCTTGTAAGAGGCACCACCAGTTAGTTAACTGTTGTCTTAAGGAATGAAACTCAGACCGATATTAGCATCCATCCCAGAGCAATAATTGCTGAAATGCAGGCAGTTCATGAGGTGAATAGTAGACAAATGAATTCTAGCACTGTGATTAAAGAATCTTCTGCTTGTTCCAGTCTCAAATTTGACTTTGAAAACTCTCTCTTGACAACTGAATGGGGAAAAAAACGGCCAGCTAGTGAGTGCTGTGCAGGTAAACCTCACTCCTCTGACCTCTAAAGGGCCGGCGGGGGTTACACCTGAAGTCTTTGCTTTGCATGACTTTGATTATGGACATACAGACAAAGTCACTCCTCGGATAAAGCTTCATGATGAAACCCTGACACAGAACACAGACCTTGATTCATCCATCCTCAGTGTCACGGATCACAGAAGACAGAGTATAGTACACACAGTGTTTATTAAAACACAGAGAGTCTTCGCACCGAGGTGCTAGCAATAGTTCAAATGCTGAATCAACAGAGTCAATAGAATCACTTCCCTTGAGTAGAGCAAGCCGATGACAGGGGTTAGTCTCTGGGTACAATGAGTCGCAGATAGTCTTGGCAGAAGGTCAGGATGAGAAGACGGAGAGAGATGCGATCGTGTGAAGATGATACCAGACAATGAGTGAACAGAGTGGGTGAGTCTTTATAGTGTGGTGGTGATGACTGGAGCAGGTGAAGGTGATGAGTGCACAGGTGTGTATGATTAGTAAACGGGTGATTAAGTGCGTTGTGTATTGGCTGGAGAGTGTGACTGGTGATCCGGGCTGATAGAACGTGCAGGGGGTGTGACAGTACCCCCCCCCTCCACGGGTGACTCCTGGCACCCTGGACCGGCGGCGTGGACGACCACGGCCTCGAGGAGCTGGACGGTTGGGATGTTGCTGGTGGAATACTTCGAGGAGAGAGGGATCTAAGATGTCTTCCCGGGGTGTCCATGACCGCTCCTCGGGGCCGAATCCTTCCCAGCCGACTAAATATTGGATCTGGCCGCCCCGCCGCCGGGAGTCGAGGATTTCTTTGACCTGGTAGATGTTTTCACCCACGACTTCGGGTTGTGCTGGAGGGGGAGGCAGCTCTGGGTCTGTGGAAGGAGGAGTGGCAGGGTCAGTGAAGGGTTTAAGGAGTGAAACATGGAAAGCAGAAGGAATACGGGAATGAGGTAGCAGGTTGAGGCGGTAGGTGACAGGGTTTATTTGGGAGTGGATGGTGTACGGCCCTATGTAGCGGGGACTCAGCTTTCTACAGGGCAGTCGGAGACGGATGTTCTGGGTCGACAACCACACCTTGTCCCCAGGTTGGTACACTGGATTGGGTAATCTGCGGCGGTTGGCGGCGTCGGTATGTCTCCGTACTGCCTGTTGGAGATGGACGTGGGCTGAGTCTCATACCCTCTCGCTCTCCTGGAACCAGGGATTTACCGTGGGCACTTCAGAGGCTTCGCCGGTCCACGGAAACAGTGAAGGTTGGTACCCTAGAACATATTGAAAGGGGGTTAGTCCCGTAGACGCTTGGCGAAGGGAATTCTGGGCATAGTCTGCCCATGGCAAGTACTGGCTCCAGGTATTCTGGTGATGGGCACAGTAGGTCCGGAGGTAGCGTGAGATTTCTTGAATCTTTCGTTCGGTCTGCCCGTTAGTTTCTGGATGGTAGCCGGATGAAAGACTGATGGATGTACCAAGCAACCGGAAGAAGGCCCGCCAGACCCTGGAAATAAACTGAGGTCCCCGGTCGGAGACGATATTCTCGGGGAGACCATAATTGCGGAAGACTTGATGAAACAGTGCCTCAGCGGTTTCTAAGGCGGTAGGTAGGGCTTTGAGTGGGATGAGCTTGCACTGTTTGGAAAATTGGTCGACAACCACCAATATGGTGGTGTGACCCTGAGATGGAGGTAAGTCTGTGGCAAAGTCGATACCAATGTGGGTCCAGGGCGGGGAATTGGTAAGGGCTGGAGTTTGTCTTCAGGAAGACGGTGAGGAGTGGTGGTTACGGTGCAGACTGAACACCCCCGGACATACTGGGCAACGTCCTTGGCCATACCAGGCCACCAGTATTTTCCACGTAGGAGCGAGAGGGTTCGCCTGCTGCCCGGATGTCCTGAACCGAGGGAGGTGTGCATACTTTCGAGGAGGATGAGACGGTGACTGGTTGGAACGTAGGTTAAATCTTGTGGAAGACCCGGAGGGGCTGGCTCCTCGAGAGTGGCGGCACGAATTTCCTCGTCGATTTTCCATAGTATGGGAGCGATGGAGATGGAGGGTGGTAGTATGGGTTCGGGAGCGTCTCGAACGGGATCTGGTGAGTAAAGACGGGGAAAGGGCGTCCGCTTTACAGTTTTTGCTCCCTGGCTGGTACATGATGGAGAAATTAAATCGGGCGAAGAATAGTGACCACCGAGCTTGTCGGGCGTTCAGTCATTGGGCATTGCGAAGATACTGGAGGTTTTTATGGTCCGTAATCGCGGTGAAAGGAAATCGTGCTCCTTCCAGCCAGTGCCGCCATTCCTCGAGGGCCAGTTTGATGGCCAGTAACTCACGGTCCCCTATGCCGTAGTTCTGTTCAGCAGAAGTGAGTTTACGGGAATAGTACGCACACGGATGGAGACCTTTGGGTTTGTCAGACCACTGGGAGAGTACGGCCCCCACTCCTACGTCTGCCGCATCGACTTCAACTACGAAGGGTCGTGTAGGATCCGGGTGTCTGAGGATGGGTGCTGCGGTGAACTTGCTCTTGAGGAGTCGGAAGGCGCGATCCGCCTCGGAGCTCCAGGTGATGGTTCTCCGACCCCCCTTGAGGAGAGATGACAAGGGTGACGAAATGGAACTGTAATTCTTAATAAAGCGTCGATAGAAGTTGGCGAATCCTAGGAAGCGATGGAGCTCCTTGATGGTTTGGGGTATTTTCCAGTTGTTCACGGCATCTACCTTGGCATTCTCCATCTAGACCCCCACAGCGGAGATCACGTATCCGAGAAAGGAGATGGTGGATAGATGGAACTCACATTTTTCGACTTTTAGATAAAGTTGGTGCTTATGGAGCCGTTGCAACACTTGGCTGACTTGGTCATGGTGGTCTTCTAGATTACGGGAATAAATGAGGATGTCGTCGATGTATATAATAACACATTTGTGGAGGAGGTCTCTGAAGATTTCGTTCATATAGTTTTGAAAAACCGATGGGCTGTTTGCTAACCCATAGGGCATTACCAAGTATTCGTAGTGGCCAGTAGGGGTTATGAAGGCGGTCTTCCACTCATCTCCTTCTCGAATACGGATCAGGTTGTACGCGCTGCGGAGATCCAGCTTACTAAAAACTCGCGCCAACCCGGAGTTCCTCAAGAGCTGCGGGTACAAGTGGTAGAGGGTAAGCAAACTTCACCGTAGCTTCGTTCAACACCCGGTAGTCGATACACGGCCTGAGTCCTCCGTCCTTCTTGGCCACGAAGAAGAAGCTCGATGCGGCAGGAGACTTGGATGGCCGGATGAAACCCTGGTTGATGGCTTCGTTGATGTAGCTCTCCATCGCCTCGTGTTCAGGACGGGAAAGAGGGTAGATGCGACCGTGCGGTAACTTGGCATTGGGCAGCCGGTCAATGCTACAGTCGCAAGGCCGGTGAGGAGGAAGTTGTGTTCCTTACTGAAGACATCCAGGAAAGAGTGGTAGGTGGGAGGAACGTGCCGAGTGAGGTCCGTGGAAGGGTGATCTAAGGCGGTTGAGTGAAGGGGAAGAGATGGTTGGTGGTTCGACAAATGATGAGTGTGATCCTAGCAGGCCTTGCTCCAGCTAAGGATCTGTCCAGTGCTCCAGTCGATGGTGGGTTGGTGTTGGACCAACCAGGGTCGACCCAACACTATATCAACATTGGCCCTGGGCAAAACTAGGAGGTGGAGTCTTTCCCGGTGGCCTGGGGAAATCACCAGAGTGACCTGACGTGTCCGGCGGGTGATCTGGCCCTCGCCCAATGGTGAGTTTTGGATAGTATAAATACGGTACCGGGTTTCATTAATTACTGTGGGGATGCAATGTTTGCTGATGAAGTTTGTGGAGATGAAATTTCCAGCGGCTCCGGAGTCCACCAGGACATTAATGGGAAAATCACAAGAGTTCACGGTTAAAGTGGCTTGCAGATGAGGAATGGTACAGATTGATGGAGTGATGGAACAGGCACTCACCATTGGACGAGGAGGACAAACTGGACAGCCTGAGATGAGATAAGAGGCTTCTCCACAGTATAAACAGAGCTGGAGACGGAGTCGTCTGTTACGTTCTGCGGAGGTAAGGTGGTAGGCGTCCGTAATCATGGACTCTTCTGAGTCGGATGGAGAGGATGAGGAAGGATGAAGACGAGGGGTTACAACGGTGGTGAGTGATGGTGAAGAGTGAGGATGAGATGGTGCTCTGTGGTGAATAGTAGGGGTGGAACAAGCATTGAGAGGCTGAGAGACGTTGATTGCCTTCCGGATGAATACCTCAAGATCCGCGTTGTCATCGTAAATGACCATGTGCTGGCGAACGTTGGGTGTTAATCCTTGCCGGTAAGCGGCTAACAACGCTACTTGGTTCCACCCACTACTGGCGGCGAGAGTGCGGAATTGAAGAGTGTACTCGTGAATGGTGAGTGTTCCTTGGGTGAGGGAGATGAGTTCGTCGTGGACTGATAGTGATGTAAGTGCTGTGCCAAATACTTCTTTGAAGTGCTGGGTGAAGGAGTGATAGGAGTGAAAGACGGGGTTGCTGGCGTCCCAGAGGGCGTCAGCCCATTGCAGTGCTCGGCCCGTGAGGAGAGAGATGACAAAGGCGATTTTGGAGATCTCGTTGGGGAAGGATGCGGAGTTGGTCTCAATGTACAGAGAGCATTGCAGTACGAATCCAGCACAGGTATTAGGATCACCAGCATAACTAGCGGGACGAGAGAGAGCTGAGCTCGACATAGCGAGCGGGTTAACTGGAGGATTCGTTGGCTGCTGGCTCAGCGCCGCTGCTTCCAGGTAAGAGTCAGCGGCGATCCCGGAAGTATTAGCGAGACCATCCATATCTCCGGGAATGTTTGTGGGTCTGGTATCCTGTCACGGATCACAGAAGACAGAGTATAGTTCACACAGTGTTTATTAAAACACAGAGAGTCTTCACACCGAGGTGCTAGCAGTAGTTCAAATGCTGAATCAACAGAGTCAATAGAATCACTCAGACGGCGAGAGATGCGATCGTGTGAAGATGATACCAGACAATGAGTGAACGGAGTGGGTGAGTCTTTATAGTGTGGTGGTGATGACTGGAACAGGTGAAGGTGATGAGTGCACAGGTGTGTATGATTAGTAAACAGGTGATTGAGTGCGTTGTGTATTGGCTGGAGAGTGTGACTGGTGATCCGGGCTGATAGAACGTGCAGGGGGTGTGACAGTCAGGACACTGATGCAGTACGGAAACATTTGCAGGACTTGTTAGCGGCTGGAATAATTGGCAAGTCAGAATCTCCTTTCGCTTCCCCTATAGTGGTTGTAAGGAAGAAATACAATTCTGTATGTCTTTGTATTGACTTCAGAAAGCTAAATTCACAAACCGTCAAAGATGCATATGCCCTACCAAATCCTGAGGAAGTCTTTTTTAGTTTTTGACAGGTTCAAATGGTTCTTTTTTTTTTACTTAAAATCTGGATATTATCAGATTGAGATGCAGGAAGCTGACAAAAGAGTAAGACTGCCTTTGTGTGTCTCTGGGTTCAATAGTATGCACCAGGGGATCTAATGAAGTGATGCATGAGTGACTTGAGGAGGAAGGAGGTGTTGGTTTTCATTGATGAGCTGATAATTTTCTCTGAAAGTTTAAAAGGGCATGAATGAACATTTTGAAACGGCTCAAGGAATATGGACTGAAGTTGTCACCTGAGAAGTGCAAGTTTTTCCAGACTTCTGTTGAATACCTTGGTGTAGAAATGTAGTGGAGACTGATCCAATGAAAACTGAGGGCCTAAAAACCTGGCCAAGTCCTAGGGACATCAATGAATTAAGCTCTTTTCTGGGGTTTTCTGGATACTGTAAAAGGTTCATTCTGGATTTTTTCAAGATAATCAAACCCTGTAATGAATGTAAACCCCCCTCTGCACCTGTCCTGGGATTTGCATATCCAAGGCTTCCTTATGTTCTCCATACTGATGCCAGTACCACTGGGCTCGGGGTAGCCCTATACCAGAATCAAGAGGGACAAATGTGGGCACCCTGAATCCCAGAAAGAGCGGGAGAGAATTAAATAGTTTATGCAGACGTCCTGCCGGTTAAGTTTAAAAGAGAGAATGAGCATTCTTCTGTCATTACTTGTCTAATGAGGAGTTAATAAAGCAGCAAAGGACGGACCCTGACCTTAAAGTCATCATTGATTGTTTGGAGAGGAAGGAGAATCCTCCCACTTCAAAAGACTAGTTTCTTGCTCCTGCCTTGTGGATAAGGGAGTGGAGCTAATTAAAACCGAAAGATGGATTGCATTACAGGAAGAGGCAATATTAAGGAAGCACACTCTATCAGTTAGCCTTACCTGTGGCTTTGTGAGGAATAGTGTTGAGGAGTCCCCTTAATGACATGGGGCACATGGGCATGGAGAGAACTGTTGACCTTGTCAGGACCAGATTCTTTTGCCCAAAAATGTCATCATCTGTGGAAGAGAAGATTAAGATATGTGAGAGATGTAAATATAGGAAAGCGTTCTCAGAAAGCTGCTGAATTATGGAACATCAAGACTACCAGACTGTTGGAGTTGGTCTGTATGGACTTTTTGTCTTTAGAGGCAGATAAGAGTAACACCAAAGTCATATTATTCAATACAGATCACTCCACCAAATATGTGGCGCCTGTGCCTACTCGAAACCAGGAAGGAAAAGTTGAATACAGATTTTAAAATAAAACAAATTAAAATTTTGTTATTAACTAACACAAACTCTAAGTTAATTATTAGTAACTAAATTATGAGATTAGCTATCAACAACAACAAAAAAGAAGAAATATCAGGGGGATATTAACTTACCTTACTGGTGGTATTGCCAGTGGTATTAAGGTTCTGTAATGAAAAAAAAAACTGTGCTAGTAGATATAAGCAAACAAAAGATTATTATACACTGTGGGATACTGAGATTTTGTTTTCAATGTTTTTATGTAGTTATTACAATATATTTTTTTCTTCCTACTTCATTCTTGTGTGTGAGTCTTTCACTGTTGTCGCATTTCTCTCAAGGAATTTAAACTTCTAAACTTACTGAACCATTGATAAACAACTTAGAAATTTAGTTGTCAGGGGTTACATTAGCAAGTGGTCAATTAATAACTTCTGCTAATTAAAAAAGTAAAAAAATAATATTGGATTATTGCTGTAAACAAAAAAATATGACATGAGGACTGCTTTACAAGTTTTGTTCTCCTTTATCAAAATCAGAAATCAGAAAAAACTTTATTGCCAGGTATGTTCACACATACTGTCAGGGTTCTGCCACTCCTGTCTTGTAAATTCATGTTTTTGGTGGCAGAGTCCAGACACTAGTCATGTCTTGTCCTGTATGTTGTGCTCGACTCGAGTTTTCTCGGGTTGAGCACTCGTTTTCTGTTCCTGTGTCATTGTATGAGCGGCATTTTTGATGGCGTGCGAGACGCGCGCGCTCCCGCGTAATGCGGAAGCACGTGGTCCGCGCGTGATTTTTAGATGCACGCTCTTGTCCTGGTGTTTGTGTTTGTTCTGTCGGCAGCGTGGTGTTTCATTCCCAGCGTCTCAGTCTAGTTGGTTTTGGTTGGCGCTGGGATGAAACATGCACGTTGCATGTGTGAGTGCACGGTAAGTGT
>CAIGQW010052726.1:0-13119 GCA_903798125.1 Danio choprae | reverse complement strand
TACAACATTTCATATATTTTGTTACGTTTCTGTTGATTTTTTCCTGTTTATTAAAATGTTATTTAATATTTTCCCCCAAAATATTCATTTGGGTGTACTAACTTGTGAACTATTTTGATAGATTAGTTCCAAATTTTGCTTTGGTACTGAATAATCTAATGTATATGCACAAAGATATTATTGTAAAGCATCCTGTAGAAAATATGAATTTAAATAAGAGATTTCTGATGGGTGTACTTAGCAATATATATTATTATATAATCAGATCTTATATAGCAGATGTCAGTTAATAACAACTAATCTTTGTTTATTTGTTTGATGCACAATAAGGATACTCACTGTATTAAGCAACAATCTATCATTTCTTATGTCCTTCAATGAACAGGTTAACAATCTTAAAGCATCCCTTGTCACAGCTTCACCACCATCAACTGTGACATCTGCATCTATGACTCCCATTTCATTTTAGCAAGACTATGGAGTGTGGCTTTCTCGTACAAGTCTGTTTGTTAAAAATACAAACCCACAAATTTTAAAGTGCTCTAAAGTGGCTTTCCTTATCTCCTTGTTAACCAGAAAAGCTTTGTTATGGGCTTGATCCATATGGTGTCACGGTTGGGGTTGGGAAGGATGAGGCGAGGACCCAAATGCAGATAAAAAGGGTTTTAATAATAATCAAAATAAAACAAAAAGCAAAACAAACTACCCTGAGGGGGAAAACACTAACAAAAAGACAAAAACAAACTTGACTGGGCTGGGCTGGCAGGAATGAGCAGAACCGGACAAGGATAAACAGGACATGACACGACAAGGGAATCTCAGATGACGAACTGGCACAGGACAGCAAACATGAGGGGAATATAAGCACAAATAATTAACATACAAACAGGTGAACATAATAAACTAATAATGGGTTAACAAGGAGGGTGGGACTAGACAATAGACGGGAGAGCACATGACAAACAAAACACAAAGACAAGACTCGAACACGCAGCCAATGAGATAACTCATTAACCGCGCATTCACATGACACGCACGCGGCACATGTAAACATACACCACGTGCTAGACACAACACCAACAGAAGACTAAACGCAAGACACAAGTACACGATAAGTGAAAACACTTACCGTGCACTCACACATGCAACGTGCATGTCTCATCCCAGCGCCAACCAAAACCGAAACCAACTAGACTGAGACGCTGGGAATGAAACACCACGCTGCAGACAGAACAAACAAACACCAGGACAAGAGCGCGCATCTCAGACCGCGCGCTTCCGCATTACGCGGGAGCGCGCGCGTTATCAAAAATGCCGCTCAAACAATAACACAAGACAGAAAACGAGTGCTCGACCCGAGAAAACTCGAGCCGAGCACAACATACAGGACAAGACATGACTAGTGTCTGGACTCTGCCACCTAAATATGAATTTACAAGACAGGAGTGGCAGAACCCTGACATATGGAATGTCAATAATACAGTTATCAACAACTATACCTATTTCACTGACATTTTCAGAAGTTTTCAACACAGCCACAGAAGTGGCTTCTCTACAGTGAATCATATCTTCCATCTTCAGCAAGGATCCTCAACAATCATAGAATACAACATGCAGTTCCATACCCTGGCAGTGGCTAGAGGGTGGAATGAGTCAGAACCACTGTGTGCCTATTAGTTAGTACTAAAGACTGACATCAGAGTTTCAATGGCCATTTATGACAACACCGTAAGCCTGGAGACATTTCTTTGCCTGCCAGGTACCTGAAACCACTCAGCAGTTAGCCTTCCCCGCTGACTGCTTACCATTATCAGATTATATAGAAGTTGACTCTATGAGACTGTCCAAGACTGAACGATCTCACCACTTGGCAGCTGGGGCATGTCTTTACTGCATTAACTTTGGCCATTTTATCAAGAATTGCTTAAACCAATGTGTCCAGTTATGTGTAATTCATAAAAATACAGAATTTATGACATTCTCTCAATTACATGTCATGGGAATCTTTGAATCAACACTCATGTATCCAAAAAAATCTCCCAACTATGCACTCAGTGAACAACTCAAGTTGTGTACCCCAGTATTGATTATCCAAGTTGGCCTTTTACACCTCTAAGATATATGGTTTTTGGCACTGAAAATCTCCATCATCCTGGGATGTCATTGTCTTGTTCAACACTGAATTCAGATGCAACCCCTGTGAAATCTTTTGCTGGAGTGAATTCTGTAAGTATCAACTATATGCCTTACCCAGTCTTTTATCTATGCCTGCTCCAGTGTCTGTTGCCTCAGCCCTCATCAATAGCCCCACATTCCATTGAAATTCTCTGTAGAGTTTGAAGTTTCCAAAAAATACAGGGCATTCCAGTAAGTTTTTTTTAGCAAGCAGGCAGCCACCCATTTACCACCTCACTTGCCATGCATCTGTGCCATTGATCTGCTGCCTGCAGATAAACTGCCTAAAAAACACATGTTCCCTGCAAACCTTGAAGAATTCTGTGGATCTCGCATCTTCTCTAAGCTGGACCTGCAGAGTGTGTACAAACTTGTTTGCACTCAAATAGGAGATGAGTGGAAGAATGCTGTGGGTCACTCCATCTGGGCACTATGAGTACAAGGTCATGCCTTGTGGACTCTCCATCTCTCCGGCCATCTTCTAAACCTTAGTTTCTTCATTGTCCACATCAACAAATTCATTATATACTCCCAGAACCCGTCCAACCATCCCCATCATGTCAAGCAGATCCTTCAGAGATTGAGAGAATGTCACCTCTACCTGAAACTAAAGCAGTGCAAGTTCCACCAACCCTCTACAGTTTTTAAAATATTTCATCAGCCCAACTGGAGCCCAGATTTACCAGGGAATGTAGAAGTCATCCAATGACTATATAATATAATACTAATCAACAAATCAGTGCTTCCTAGGATTCTCTAACTTTTACTGAAAATTTATACAAAAGTTAATAGAGATCACAACCGCCCTTATCTCTCTTTAATGTGGCAAGCCTAAGACCCTACCCTGGACCCCAGATGCCCAGGAATCTTTTTTTCCCAGCTGAAGAAGTCCTTTAGCATTGCCCATTTACTAAACCATCCAGACCCACAGCCCCCTTTTGTTGTAAAGGTCAACAATTCCACCGCAGGGGCAGGGGCCGTACTATCCCAGCAATCTGGTGAACCTCCTCGCCAGAACTTCCTGCCATCAGATATTGGAGGAGTGGCACTGTTCTTTTAGAGAGACCAGATTCATTTATGTCATTACCTACTGACCAGGTAAAGCAGATGCTTGCTCCAGATTATATTTACCAGACAACCCAATGTGCCCAAGCCATCCTGAGGGTAAACTGGTTCCACTCCCCATTCTACAGCTACCCTAGTCCCATTTTGCAATAGACTCACAGACCTACGTGACTCTGAAATTATTATTTTCAAATCGAGAAATGAAGCTTAAAAAAGATTACATAGGAGCTTAGCATTTTGAGTCAACTATTGACACTAACTTCAAAACGTCAACTGCACTAACAATGAAGCTTTTTATTTCTTTTAGCTGTTTTTTTTAATGGATTTTGCTTTATAAATGTTTTAAGAATATTTGCCTTTGAATTACACTGACTCTCTTGTGAGAAAAAAAAACAACAATTTGTGCATTTTTGCTGGCTGTTTGCTACTCACTCTTGAACACGTTATAGTTTCATTCATTCATTTTCATTTCGGCTTAGTCCCTTTATTAATCTGGGGTCGCCACAGCGGAATGAACCGCCAACTTATCCAGCATATGTTTTACACAGCGGATGCCCTTCCAGCTGCAACCCATCTCTGGGAAACATCCATACACACCCATTCACACTACGGCCAATTTAGCTTACCCAATTCACCTATACTGCATGTCTTTGGACTTGTGGGGGAAACCGGAGCATACGGAGGAAACCCACGCAAACACGGGGAGAACATGCAAACTCCACACAGAAACGCCAACTGACCCAGCCAGGGCTCGAACCAGCGACCTTTATGCTGTGAGGCGATTGTGCTACTCAATACGTTTGCAGATATTTCAACATTGCAAGTTAACATTCATTTTTATCTCTAAAACAATGAATCAGTTATTTTTCTTTAAAAATGTGCATCCAGTTTTGGAATATCTGCCTTTGTGTTGGTCTGTGTAACCCGTCCATTGCTGGTTTAACCAATTGGATTTCAGCACCACAGTTTGGCTTGCCAGAAATCACATCGTGTTTCACTTCAGTCATAGAAGCTGCCAAACAAAGGGGTTAAAGCAGGGGTCACCAACCCTGTTCCTGGAGAGATACCTTCCTGCAGATTCCAGTTGCAACCCTGACCAAACACACCTGTCTGTGATTATCAAGTGCTGCTTCAGGTCCTAATTAATTGGTTGAGGTGTGTTTGATCAGGGTTGGAGCTGAATTCTGCAGGAAGGTAGCTCTTCAGGAACAGGGTTGGTGACCCCTGGGTCACAGATCAAATTTTCTACACATCCTACTACTTAAAGTCTAAAAGTCTACTTGATTACAATTATAACTCAATTTATGCAGCTAACAAATACTCTGAGGACTCTGGAGGACTTTATCGGCCTCCAAAAAGAGACCAATTTAGAGTTAGAAAAATCCACATAAAGTGGTTTATAATTTGCGAACTATACAAATATTGTAAATTCCTACATTAGCTTATTAGCTAACAGTGTAAGGCTCAAAACTCTCTTTGTCCGTTGCGCTCATTCCTTTTGGGGACGTCAATATGGCAACCTGCTTGAGCGTCACATCTGGAGAGGGGATGGATGACAAAACATTCCATTTTTTTGAATTTGGACAATACCTATTTCTGCCTCTATGTATCAATCTTACATACAGCACCTACATACAGTTTTAAAAACACGCATTACTGTAAAAACATATACAGATAGTTTTTGAATATCTTTTTATTAAAACACAAAATACATCAAAGAACTGTTTTATTTGACGTGAACAAATTATATGAATTTATGATTTAGGTCCATCTACTTCATTTCATACCCAAAAACACTGCCTTAAAGGCATTGTTCACCAAAAAAAATAAGATTTTGCCATCATTTACTCACCCTTGAAGTGTTCCAAAAACACCTGCAGCCATAGACATCCATAGTAGGAAAAACAAATACTATGAAAGTCATTGTTATAGGTTTCCAACATTCTTCAAAATATCTTTTGTGTTCAACAGAACAAAAAAAAGAACAAAACAACCATCCCTTTCAAATCAGTTGAACACACAACCTCTTGTGGTTTATTGTCTAATTGTATTTTCAAGGACATGGCAATGACGATGGCTATTAAATAATTTAAAAGTCTACAAGATTTCACTTAAAAAGGGGTTCGATTTTTCTAAAACACAGAAAGCATATAGCTTGTAGAAGATGTAAAATTTCAATCAGATATTGCCACTTGTTTCTTGAAAAAGAGCCTTATAACTTGTTGGCGTACTGTTGTCAGATTTAGTCCATAAATGAGGGGATTTAAAATGGGTGGTACAAGAAGGAATTCAAGCGCCATGAAATTACGCGCACTTTGTGGCAGATTCCTTGAACCATAACGACTGTACAGCACGTCAAACAACAACGCAACAGTAACGTTGATCAGTGAAAGCAGATGTGGCACGCATGTTTGTATAAATTTGTGTCTGACTTCTATTGACTTCATACACTTTTTAATCAGATGAATGTATGAGCAAAATATCAATACTGCGTGCCCAAAATATGTAAGAATAACAATGTATCCAAACACATTATTTATAGTTGTAGAAAAACATGAAAGCTTTGCAACTGCCCAAATTTCACAATACAACTTTTCAATAGTAGAGGAACATAAAGTGAGTCTAGCTATTAATACAATGAGAACAGACATGCAGAAAAATGGAGCAAGCCAACAGAAAATGATACATTTAAGAATCATAGTACTGGTCATTATTGAATGATACTCCAATGGTTTACATATTGCCACATACCTGTCATATGCCATCACTGTTAGTGTTGAAAAATCACACAAAGCAGACGAATAAATGACAAATATCTGAATTAGACACCCAACATAAGAAATCACATGATCATGGGCTAATAAGTCATACAAGAATTTAGGGTAAAAGCCAGAAGTGCCAAAAAGTCCATTTACACAAAGATTACATATAAACATGTACATTGGCTCATGAAGCTTCTTATTTGACATTATGGTGAACATTACTGTAACATTACAAAACACCATCAGAGGATAAAAGAGTGCAGTGAAAGAAAAAACCACAAATCTGTTCTCCATTGTTTCATTCAGACCGGAGAGTTTAAATACTGAGACACTGGATTCATTCTCCAGCTGCTGCATCTGGAATTATATGTCATTTTGTAAATGTTGTTGTTATCATGAATATGTTTTTTTCAGTGCCAACACACTTGAAATCTTACCATGTTCTCTGTTTGCATGTTTCCTGTTGTGTTTGAAAAGCCTCAACTTGGATTGCTATATATGGACATTGGTCTCATGCTAATTGCCTTGACCACACATATTAAAAACAGTGTTACAAGCCCTCTAAAGGCTTCTTTACACTTAAGATAAAAATAAAATGTCAATCATTTACTCATCTTAGGATTCAAAAAGAAAAAAGATTATAATAAATGTAATATATATATATATATATACTAAGCAGTGCACCAATCGGTTACTAGTAGCAATCAGGGCATACGGCAGATAATATGTTAGACATTAATAGCAATGCCATTGTCTCCCTCCACTAAAAAACCCTAGGTGCTAGGAAACACCCACACACTCTTCCATTCAAACACTCTGGCCAGTTTAGGCTATGTCCACACGGGTATTTTTTATAAATAGTTTTTTTCCCCACTTTTGTTGAAAAAAAAAAATCTTTGTCTACATGAAAATGCACTGTGATGCATGTTAAGGGCACGCCAAACCAACAGGCAGAGATAATGACGCGTTTATGCGGAGTTCACACCAAACAGGGAATTATTTATTATTTATTTAATATGCATTTCACAAATAAATTGTGTACAAGCTAATGCAAACCTGACAACAGAGACGGATTACTGTTCCACTGTTAAGAAAATGGAATATGTGATACGTTTGCAGCTAGCATGAAAAATTTGCCTTATTCATGTCTTCCACGTTTGCTGTGAATCCAGCTGTGTTGGGCTTGGCCAATCAGAAAAGAGAAAACAGCGCACATGGTAATGTGATGAGGCGAAAACTCTGGTTGTAGTGTACAACTCTGTATCCGGAGTTTCAGAAAATCTTCACCCTGGCTGAAGTTTTCAGGAAGTTTTGGTTTCAGTCACCCAATACTCCGTTTTCGCATGGACAAACAGTGAAACTGCATAGAAAAACTGTGGTTTTGAAAATACCTTTGTTTGTGTGGACAGACCCTTAGTTTATCCAGTTAACCTACATTGCATGTCTTTGGATGGTAACACAGAGCACCTGAAGGAAACATGCAGACACAGAGCGAACATGCAAAATCAGCACAGAAACAATAAGCAAATAAACACCCTTTTTTCCAAAAGGTATGTAAATCATCTAGATAAGAGAAAATGTTTTGTCTTTTCTACTGGAACAATATCTAAAGTGATATTACACCACTATAGATTGGTCTAATTTTATTAGATACATCTATTCAGTAGTACAGTGGTTTTCAACTTGTGGGCCGCAGCCCCCCAGGGGGCCGTGATCGTATTGCAGGGGGGCTGGCATTAAGGGCCACCATATATGGCAGCTGTTATTAATAGAAATAAAAAATGTATATATGTAAACATGTCTAGTCATAATTTAATAAATTATGACTAATATGGGGCGACGCGGTGGCGCAGTGGATAGCACAATCGCCTCACAGTAAGAAGGTCGCTGGTTCGAGCCTCGGCTGGGTCAGTTGGCATTTATGTGTGGAGTTTGCATGTTTTCCCCGTGTTCGCATGAGTTTCCTCCCGGTGCTCTGGTTTCCACCACAAGTCCGAAGACGTGGTATAGGTTAATTGCGTAAGCTAAATTGGCCATAGTGTATGTGTATGAATGAGTGTGTATGGATGTTTCCCAGTGATGGGTTGCGGCTAGAAAACATATGCTGGATAAATTGGCGGTTTATTCAGCTGTGGTGACCCCAGATTAATAAAGGGACTATGCCAAAAAGAAAATGAATGACTTATATGATGTTTAAGTGGGTGACAAGGTGTCGTCTCACAGCAAGAAGGTTCGAGCCCCACATGTCCAAAGACATGTGCTGTAGGTGAATTGGGTAAGCTAAATATGTAGTTATGTGTGTATGTCCTGGTCCTCCAGATTAGGGGTTAGGCGTTGGACTCAACAACAACTCACAACTCAACAACTCACCTTATAAAAAAGTAGATGTTATGAAACACCAATATGGTGCGGCTAAATATCAACTTTGATATAAAAATGGCCCCGTAAGTAAGTAAGTATGATGTTTAAGTGATGAGAAACAAATAAATTGTTACTATGCATTCACTATTTGGTTGGTTTAATACCAACCTGCTAATTTACCTTTTTTTTAATATGCTGAATACATGTCAACGGGTCCTGTGCTCTACTTCTCTGGTTTTGACTGCTCGTCTAAACTAGGGACCTGCACTAGCAGAACCCAATCCAAGATCGGACACAGTGTTCATTCAATAAAGGCACAGCTAAACAGATGTGTTTTAAGTCTTGATTTGAAAGTGACTCCAGCAACGGGGGCATAGTAACTGAAGGCAAATTCACCCTGCTTTGACTGAACTTTTTGAATTTCTAATTTACTTGATCCAAATGATCTGAGGGATCTGTTAGATTTGTATTCAGTGAGCATATCTGTAATCTATTGAGCTCATAGGCCATTTAGTGATTTATAGACAAGTAATAGTACTTTAAAATTCAATTCAATTCAAGTTTATTTATATAGCGCTTTTTACAATATGGATTGTGTCAAAGCAGCTTAACAAGTTCAAGTAAAGTCCAGGTTTTAGAGGTTAGTTCAGTTCAGTGTGGCTTAAGTTTCACTGCTGAAAGTTCAAACACTGAAGAGCAAATCCACCGAATCGCAGCTCCACAAGTCCCGATCCGAGCAGGCCAGTGGCAACAGTGGCGAGGAAAAAACTTCACCAGTTGACGAAGTGAAGGAAAAAAAACCTCGAGGGAAACCAGGCTATGTTAGGCACGGTCATTTTCTTCTGGCCAAACTTTCTATGTGGAGCTGCAGTCTAGGCGCCGGCTGGAGAAGCTGGACATCCATCGTGTAAGCTGCAGGTGAGGGTAGGGCACCAGCGGGAGGTAAGGCTGGCCCACAGGATCAAAGGTAGACTCGTTCGTCACTGTAGCCTTTCAGGAATCAGTCTCATGCACTCCATTACTCCATGGCCACCACGGTATCAGCTCGGGATACGGCCTGGTCCAGGGTACCTTCGGATAATCTCTTCACAGGTCTAGGATCGCATCGATGGCGCTGCAAATCTGTAGGGACCTCGGGATGAGTATCCCCAGGTGGAATTAGAAAATAAAGAAAATATTTAGCGTAGCTGCTGTTCATAGTATATATAAACCAGAAAGAAAAGTGATTGTTATAGATGAAAATAGCAGCTATATAACAAATATGTAAAGCATATGAGAGTTTCTAACACAATGGCTGGTGTATTAAGACAGTAGTACACTAATACACCATACCGTTATGCGACGCATTGAGTGTATGCTTTACTAAAAAGATAAGTCTTTAATCTAGTTTTAAATTGAGAGAGTGTGTCTGAGCCTCGGACATTATCAGGAAGGCTATTCCTGCGTTTAGGAGCCATAAATGAGAAGGCTCGACCTCCTTTACTCGTCTTTGCTATTCTAGGTATTACCAGAAGCCCTGCGTTTTGAGATCTTAAAGAGCGGGTTGGATTGTAGCGAGACAGAAGGTTAGTTAGATAAACAGGAGCTACATTATTTAAAGCTTTATAGGTAAGAAGCAATATTTTGTAATCAATACGGAACTTAACAGGCAGCCAGTGTAAGGAGGATAAAATTGGGGTGATGTGATCATATTTTCTAGACCTGGTAAGAACTCTGGCAGCTGCATTTTGTACTAGCTGGAGTTTATTAATAGAAGATGCTGGGCAACCAGCGAACAGAGCGTTACAGTAATCCAGCCTAGAGGTCATAAAAGCGTGAACTAGCTTTTCTGCATCCGAGATGGATAGCATATTTCTTAACTTAGCGATATTTCTCAGATGAAAGAAGGCGGTTTTTGTGACATGGGAGATATGATTTTCAAAAGATAGATTGCTGTCTAATATAACGCCCAGATCTTTTACAGTAGAGCTAATGCTAAAATCTATTCTGAATGTATAACTGGGAGCCAGTGTAAAGACCTGAGGACAGGTGTGATGTGCTCTGATTTTCTGGTTCTGGTAAGAATCCTGGCAGCAGCGTTCTGGATGAGCTGCCACTGTCTGACTGTATTTTTGGGAAGACCAGTGAGGAACCTATAACAGTAATCCACCTTTCTGGTGATAAAAGCATGAACAAGTTTCTTTTAAATTCACACTGGAAGCAATGTGCTGTAAAACATAGCTGTGGTAAGAGATTTGGTTCTTTCTCATTATTTGGCTTAGTGGGAGCACATAAATGTTGAACAGGAGAGGTGCCAGAATTTAACATTATGGGACTCCACATGTCATGGGTGTCCAACTTGACCTGTGGTCACCTATACTGACATAGTAACCTCTTCTTTCAAGGTAAGATCTGAACCATTTGAGGACCATCCGAGAAAGCCCAACCCTGTTTTTCAGCCTATTAAGAAGTATGCTGTGATCGACAGTGTCAATGTCAGAGATCAAGCAATGCCAGCACTGTTAGTTTGCCTGAATCTGTATTTAGGCGAATATTATTGATTATCTTTTGTGGGTGCTCTCTGTACAATGACGTAGTGGGAAACCAGATGCACCGAGGGCTGTCAAGTTGGGGTAACCTGGCAAGAGATTCTGATAAAATGTGTTCAAGCCAGCTGCTGCAAACTTGCCTTTCAAATCTGAGTCACACTGCAAGTCTATTATTTCAAGTTGGATGCTGACTGGCAGATCAGAGGAATTCAAGGTGAATGATGAGCAAAAACCTTTGAAGTCTCTCTGCAGTTCACAAAAAATTTGAAAGCATTGCTCAAACCTCTGTAACAGTCCCGTTATTTTATCTTTGAACCGCTTCATGTCTGCCACACGTTGGGTCGCATGCACATTTTTCAGACAGGGTAAGCAAACTATATCACCACAGGCGAGTTGCGTCTCCCACAATGACAGCTTCAACTTGAAAGAACATATGGTGTTGTAATACTGTATGACAACTTTGTTGCACCATTTCAGCTGTTTATTTAAGTTATTCAGGTGCTCTGTAACATCCACCATAAATGCAAGGTTCGGCATCTATTCTGCGGAATAAAATTCTGACACTGGTTTGCCCTTTTCTTCCATGAACTTCTTCTCGTAAATCAGATAAATGTCTCAGCACAGCACCTCGGCTTAACTATCTTACACTGCAACACAATATCACAGCAATTTGTTGCTTTTTGATTTATTTGCTAATTTGTATGAATTCATACGATCTCATTCGTACAATTTAGTACGATTTGCTTATACACCAATGACGGTTGGGTTTAGGGGTGTGGTTGGGTGCCACGCCTCCTTTAAAAAAACAATTTGTATGACTAAACTCGTACGAATTAGCCACTTAGCTGAAAAAATGTAAAATAGTTACGTTTCCTCGTGAGAACACCTCAGTGTGGTATAACAGAGCATACATCTGGTCTTTCTCTCTGAGAACGCTGTCAAACTGACACTGATTCGGGCTTCAGGATCAGATGAAATTAACAGTTTGCAGTTCCTATTGCAGCTCATTTTTATACTTTACAGAATCATCTTGTGGGCTGGATTAAACCCATTTGCGGGCCTGATCTTGCCCGCGGGCCGTACGTTTGACACCCCTGGTCTAAACATTCCTTATGGTGCGTTCACACCAGACACGGATGAAGCGTCAAGCACAAGTGATTTACATGTTAAGTCAATGCAAAGACGTGAATTGACATGAGGCATGCGAATGACCCGGTGCGAATTGAGCATTTTGCGTGATTTGCTCGAGTTGGAAAATCTGAACTTTAGCAGACATTCGCACTGGGTTAACCAATCAGGAGCTTGCTCTTGTAGGGCCGTGATTATGACGTAGCTTTCTGCCGAAATCTTCCTGCCGACACTGGACAACAACCCATCAGAATGAGCTTGGCTCAGTCAGAAGCACCACTGAAAGCTTCCATTATCCAGGTACAGTTTCTGGAGGAATTGATGAACTCGCAGATCTGGAAATCATGATCTAGTGGACAAGGCACTGAACAAATCTACTCTGTTTTCAGCCTATTTAAAGCACACAAAGCACAGCCACTCTCTCAATAAAATCCATGTTAGTCATTTAGCAGCAAAACTAGAGTCACTGGGCAGACAGAAACGCTGCCTATGATGCGAATCTGCGTCTATTAATAATAATAATAATAATAATAATAATTTCTTTTTTATATAGCACTCTTAAACATAAACAAAAACAGTTTAGAATAACAGTAAAATTGATTCATTCAAAATAAAACATTCAAAATTTATAAAACATTTAGAAACATAAAACAAACCAAGAATGCACACCTCGTGAATAGGCGAGTGTAAAGTAGAGAGTTTTCAAGGATAATTTAAACAATTTAAAAGATTCAGTGTGTCTAATGTCATAGGGGAGAGAGTTCCAGAGCCTCAGAGCCAGGGATGAGAAAGCCTGGTCACCCATAGAGCGCAGACGAGTGGAGGGGACTGTTATGCTGTGTTCACACCAGGCGCTATTCACGCATGAACATTTTAAGTTTACTCGCTTCATTCGCATGTCAAATTCACTTCACAATAGATGCGGATTTGCATCAGGGGCTTCTGTCTGCCCGGTGACTCTAGCTTCATCGCTAAATGGCTAACATGGATTTAATTAAGAAAGTAGCTGTTTATGTGCTTTATGAAGGCTGAAAAACAAGTGTTGATTCGTTTGGAGCTGTGTCTGAGTCTACTAGATCCTTTTAGAGGTGCACCCAGCA
>CAIGQW010052725.1:0-13233 GCA_903798125.1 Danio choprae | reverse complement strand
GGGGCATGTTAGATACTAGAGAGCATTTGATTGGTCAGAAGATTTGATGAGAAACTAAAGTATGAGGTGACGTGAATAAAACCGTTGATCTATTTAGGCGTAAGTGGCAAACTGCAAGCTTTACATGTTTATTTCAGTTTTATATCTTCTAAATATGAATTTTGTCATTGTTTTGTTTTGCACTAGCTTATAGATATCCTTAAAGACTAACATACTCGCACTTACATCTAAAAATAGTTTTAATTTCACTGGAGCTTTAAAAAAAATAAAGCAAAGTGACATTTTATTCTTGCAGCAGGTGACGCCGAGGTCAGTAAAGGATCCTGGTTTCACATCAGCGACAGCAGCGTCCATCCGGTTCCAGAGGCCAAAGTGCAAAGTTCCCAAGCCTACCTCTTATTCTACGAGAAGATCTCATAAAGCTTTGCTAAAACGAGCTATGATCCATACAAAGGGCTGCTGGTGCTTCATTCTGACTGCTGGGAAATCTACATAAAACAATGCAAATCAACTGGAAACTTGACATCATGTTATTTGTTTATCAGCTGCTATTCAGGGGAAACTTTTAATACATCTAAAGCAGTGTTTCCCCAACCCTGTTCCTGAAGGCACACCAACAGTACACATTTTCAACCTCTCCCCAATTGAAAGACATCCAAAACGTGTACTCTTGGTGTGCCTCCAGGAACAGTGTTGGGAAACACTGATCTAAACGACATGCAGACCTTAATTGTGATCATTAGGATTTGTTTTAAGTTAATAATGCTCATTGGTGATTTGAAAGCGATTAAATGTGTTTTCTTACCTCTAGGTCATGATAATACAGTCTGAATTGGCTTTGGTGTGGTGCATTTCTCAAAGTTTATCTCCATATCCTATATAGGACTTTGCTGCCAAGACTGGGAGTCATTTGAATGAATCTCGAAATGATTCATGTTTCACCCTAAAATGATGATAATATAAGCACTAATGTAATTAAGCACATTTCCCAACATATTTCATTGCTCTTATGCGAGTTATTTTTTATTAATTTGAATTTAATGCTGCAAATAATCATGGACACATGTAAACACAAACAACGGCATGTCAATTTGAGTTTAGAAATGCAAATAGATATTAAGTTACAAAATCAAAGGTAAATCATTTTGACCTAATATTTTTGTTTAATTTTGGGATGAAATATGAACAGAAATATGACCAACACATGACAGTCGTCCATTTAATTCTATGAAAATGTCTAAAATGTATGTATTTTTTCCTCCAGAATACCGTTACAACTTTATATTGCAATAAATACCTTGTCCTCATATAATGGCATCGTGTTCGTGTCAGAATATTTGTTGACGACATTTTAAAAAGCACATAACAAAAACTGATGTAAACTAAGCTGATTTCATTATTGTCACTTTCATGTCAAAGACAGATTCTGTGTACCGTTCACACACTTCATAGAGAAATAGAATGTTATTGGGAGGCCGCACCACCGTACTGTAAATTATTAGGATGAAATAGTTCATCCACAAGGTGGCGCTTGGTGGCTCAATCCCAACCTTCAGCCGCGTTCACTTGGAAAACAAGACGTTTAAAAGTATAGATGTTTGTCGATTCAATACACTAAATGTTGGACTTCCAACTAGATTATTACAAATCCAGCGCATTATATGCTGTGAAAAGCATAAAACAAATTCCGTGTTTGTAAATCACAAACAGCAGTGATTAGTCCCACCAGTTTGCGGTGAGAAAAGTAACACGCATCACGTGATAAATCCATTATCTTACAAGTAGTATAAGTAATAGTTCACACGATAGTAACGATTTTAAAAACATTTAAAAGCTTTTAAAACCAAGAACACTTAGTGAATAGTTAAAATTGAATAGTTTAATATATATATCAATACCTGACCAATCAGAGAGAACTTCCGGGCCACTTAATTTCGCTACGGTCTTTAAACGCGTTTTGCCGCTCTAGTTTCGTGTTTTTTCGCTGTGGCGGTCTGGCGGGAGTTTAGAACAGAGCCCGAGAGGGAGCGGTCTCCACGGTAACCATCTAAGCCGGAAGCGCTGGGCTCTCCCTAGCTAAGCAACAATAACAGATAAAAACAAACGAAATATTCTCTAAAAGTTCTACTAAAATAAACACAGGCCGCTTATTGTCTCAGCATGTGACGGGAATCCAGATATTTATTATTGCGGAGATTAACCGACGGCAGGTACCGGTGGGTCTATGTGCGCGTGCACTGATTTTACCGTTTATAATATCAACTAGCCTGAGGAGTTTCTTTAGTTCACCAAAGCTAAAGTCATAATGAAAATGCTCAGTTTGTAAGAGTTAACAATGACTATAACAGCAAAACATGTTATACTGCTAAATTCGAACACAGATCCGTCTGTCTAATTATATTGTCTATCTGTCTGTCTGTCTATTTATTTATTTATCTGTCTGTCTGTCTGTCTATTTATTTATTTATCTGTCTGTCTGTCTTATTTATGTCTGTCTGTGTATCTTTTTCATGTCTGTTTGCATGTTTCTCTCTGCATTTTTATCAATATATCTATCGGTCTGTCTGCCTGTCTGTCTGTATGTATGTATTCATGTATGTATCTTTCTATATTTTCATGTCTGTTTGCATGTCTCTGTCTGTCTGTCTGTCTGTCTATCTATCGGTCTGTCTGTCTGTCTGTCTGTCTGTCTGTCTGTCTGTCTGTCTGTCTGTCTAATTTATGTCTGTCTGTGTGTATGTTTTTGTCTGTCTGCATCTTTCTGTCATTTTATGTCTTACTATGTTTGCATATCTATATATCTATCTGTCCGTCCGTCTATATTTTTTACGTCTTATGTTTGCATGTCTGTCTGTCTATCTATCTATCTATCTATCTATCTATCTATCTATCTATCTATCTGTCTATCTATCTGTCTATCTATCTGTCTATCTATCTATCTGTCTGTCTGTCTGTCTGTCTGTCTGTCTGTCTGTCTGTCTTTCCTGTCTGACTTGTGTGTCTATTTCTCTGTGTTTGTGTGTCTGTTTGTCCAGTGATGTCCAGGTCAGTGGTGTGTCCAGTGAGTGTCTCGGCCGCGGCTCCAGAGTCTCTGTCTGTCCTCCAGAGACGTCTTCAGACAGCAGAGCAGCAGACGGAGGAGCTGGTGAGGACTCTGGGCAGTTTGGGAGTGTCTGCAGATCAGCAGCATCTCCAGAACTCCGTAAGAACCCGTCCCATCAGTCCTGTGAACATCCAGCGGGCCCTGAGGGCCCCAGGAGAGAGTTTGCTCTGGAGACAGTGTGAGACGCTGGTCGCTCGTGTGTGCAGACTGGAGAGTGTTTTACATGCTCTCAAACTCACGGCCTTCCGTCTGGAGACAGAGAGAGAGCTCAGTCCATCTCACACTGGTCAGTGCTTTTAATTGATAGTTTTGCATATCTTAAAGTGTGCATATTCATTTTTAGGTACCACTTTACAATGGACCTTTTTCACATTTCCGGGTTTCTCAGTAGCAGAAGTTGTCATCGTTTGGAAAATTTAGAGCGCAGTGAATGGGAGAGTACAAATAATATGTTTTACAATCCTATTTGCTGAAATAATAAAAGAAAAACTCCACTATGGTGTCATCAATTCAGGAAAAGGAAAAAATTGTGTGAGACTGTTAACTGCAGCCAGAAGATTTAATGTCCTGCCCCCATAGATGCTGCATTAAAAACACCTCTTATAAGTGGTAATTTGCCCTGGTGGTAACCCTGCAGCCCAAAACTGGTTATTCACTGAAGCTAAGCAGGGCTAAGTACCTGGTAGACCACATGGGAAAACTAGGTTGCTTTTGGAAGTGGTGTTTGTGAGGCCAGCAGGGGGCGGTTCACCTGCGGTCTGTGTGAGTTCTAATGCCCCAGTATAGTGAAGGGGACACTATACTGTCAGTGAGCGCCGTCTTTCAAATGAGACATTAAACCGAGGTCCTGACTCTCTGTGGTCATTAAGAATCCCATGGCATATCTCGTAAAGAGTAGGGGAGGACCTCGGTTTAACGTCTCACCTGAAAGACAGCGTTCACTGAGCAGTATAGAGTCCCCTTCACTATACTGGGGCGTTAGGACACACACAGACCGCAGGTTGAGCGCCCCCTGCTGGCCTCACTAACACCACTTTCGGCAGCAACCTAGCTTTCCCATGTGGTCTCCCATCCAGGTACTGACCAGGTGCAGCCCTGCTTAGCTTTAGTGGGCGACCATTTGAGAGCTGCAGAGAGCTAGCTGCTGGCAGACGTGTACAATATGTATACAATAGCATTGTGAGTGTGTATGAGAGTTGAGGGGGAGAATATACAGTTTGTACAGTATAAAAGTCATAATGTTTATGGGAAGTCCCCTTAGCTGCATGTGAGTGTGTGAGTGAGTGAGTGAGTGTGTGTGTCTGTGTGATATTTGCACATGTTCAGGCTTCATGAATCAGTGTTCGCAGCAGGAGTGTGTTTGTAGCTCAGTAATGTTCCGTGTGTGTGCAGCCGGTCTGCAGGAGCGGTTAATCAGCCTGCAGGAGCAGCATGAGCAGGAGCAGCGCGCATCTCTGCAGGAGCTGCTGCGTTTACAGGATGAGCTACAGCAGACCCGAGAGGACAGACAGGAGGCGCAGCGGGAGGTGATCCGACTCACAGAGGCGCTGGAGAACGACATGTCCGCTCAAGTAATATCGCTTATAGGCTCATATTAATTAGGAGACTTTATGAAATGTATTTTTTGATTTTAGTAGTTAGGTTATCACACAATAGGATTATTTAAATGAACAAAAAGCTGCCATATACATATAAAGTCAGAATTATTAGCCCTCCTGAATTATTCGCCCCCCTGTATATTTGTTTCCCCAAGTTCTGTTTAACAGAAAAATTATTTTTTCAACACATTTCTAAACATAATGGTTTTAATAACTCATTTCTAATAACTGATTTCTTTTGTCTTTGCCATGATGACAGTACATAATATTTCACTAGATATTTATCAAGATACTTGTATTCAGCTTAAAGTGACATTTAAAGGCTTCACTGGGTTAATTGGGTTAATTAGGCAAGTCATTGTTTAACAGTGGTTTGTTCTGTAGACAATCAAAGCAAAAATTTGCTTAAGGGGGCGAATAATATTGACCTTAAAATGGTTTAAAAAAAAATAAAAAACTGCTTTGATTGTAGCCGAAATTAAACAAATAAGACTTTCTCCAGAAGAAAAAATATTATAGGAAATACTGTAAAAAATTCCTTGCTCTGTTAAACATTATTTGGGAAATAAAAACTTGAAAAATAAAAACAATTCACAGGATGGCTATAATTCTGGAATAATTCTGACTTCAGCTATATATCACAAGGCTGCATTTATTTGATTAATAAAGAATAATACTGTAAAATAATATCACATTTTAGTATATATATATATATAAAATGTGTGACCCTGGACCTGGTCTTGTTCCACATTAATATATATTTTGGCAATAGCCAAAACACATTGTATGGGTCAAAATTAATACTTTTTTTTTTTCCATGACAAAAGTCTTTAGAATATTAAGTAAAAATCATGTTCCATCCAAGAAAATTTGTACGTTTTTTGCTGTAGATATTTCTTTCCTTCATTTTCTTTTCGGCTTAGTCCCTTTATTAATCTGGGGTTGCCTCAACGGAATGGACCCCCAATTTATCCAGCATATGTTTTACGCAGCGGATGCCCTTCCAGCCGCAACCCATCACTGGGAAACATTCACACTCATACACTACGGACAATTTAGCTTACCCAATTCACCTGTACCGCATGTCTTTGGACTTGTGGGGGAAACCGGAGCACCCGGAGGAAACCCACGCGATCACGGGGAGAACATGCAAACTCCACACAGAAATGCCAGCGACCTTCTGGCTGTGAGGCGATTGTGCTTTCCACTGCACCACCCCGTCGCCCCTGCTGTAGATATATCAATATTTAATTTTTGTTTAGTAATATGTATTACCAATAACTTAATTTGGACTTTAAAAGCGATTTTATTATTAATTAGATTTTTTTGAACCCTCAGATTAAAGATTTTCAAATTGCTTATTTTTGAAGGGGGGGGGGGCAAATAATGTCCTGTCCTAATAAATCAATGAAATCCAATTCATAGATTATTCATTCGACTTTAAGATGACATATAAATCTCAATTTATTTTATTATAAATAATATAATTATTTTTTTTTTATTTTGCTGAAAACCTTACTGACTCCAACCCTGTTGTATTTACAGTCAAGCATGAAATTATTCACACCCCTGGCAAATTCTCACTTAAAGTTACTATTATTCAACCAGCAAGTTTTTTGTTTTTTTATTTGTCCGGAAAGGACACAGGCTTCTCCCAAAAGATAGTAAGACGATGTACAAGAGGCATCATTGTAGAAAAAAAAAAATTCCCAGCTCTTATTTACATTTGAACAAAAACTTAAAGTCTGAATTTTCCAGGCGTATGAATAATTTTGGGCTTGATACATTTATTTATATAAAATATTAAACTGTTACACTGTGTATGCATTACTCTCATAAATGGATTCGTTATTGCAGTCTCATTTGATTTTTTTTTGACCTCTGAATCTGTTCTGGAAAAAGGAGCAGATGGCCCAGGAAACTGCAGCACACCTGGAGTTTGAACAGTCCCACAATGCACTACTGCAGAGAGTAGAGGAGAGGGAGAGAGTGGTGGAGAGGGAGAGAGCACAGGTAAACTGAAAATAAAGACTAGAAAAGATTCACAGAATGTCCTTGATCTTGTTTGCATGTTGAATAAGGTTTGTCTGATTGATAAATATATTTGCATAACAATGTGTTATAGACATGAATGATCTAAATAATGTGTCTTAAAGACAGGTGTGCTGTTGCTTTTATACATAATCCATCTTTATTAACACTTGTTAAATCAGAAAGGGGGCTAATAAATGCTCATAATTCTTATTAAAATAATTAGCATTTTTTTACTATAAAACTATAGCAAAAAACTATAAAACTAGGTTATCAGTGTTTTAAATTATGAAAAGTTGATGATGACACTTCATTGGTAAAATAAACTACAGTAAATCTTAAAGTTAATTTGTTAATTCTGGTTATATTTTTTACTTATTTTCTGTTGCTAAAAATTCCATAAGTATTTAAATTATTATTCATTCATTCATTTTCCTTCGGCTTAGTCCCTTATATATCAGGGGTCTCCACAGCGGAATGAACCGCCAACTATTCCAGCATATGTTTTACGTAGCGCATGGCCTTCCAGTCACAACCCAATATTGGGAAACACCCATACACTCTCACATTCACACACACAATCATACACTACGGCCAATTTGGTTTATTCAATTCACCTATAGAGCATGTCTTTGGACTGTGGGGGAAACCGGAGCACCCGGAGGAAACCCACACCAACACGGGGAGAACATGCAAACTCCACACAGAAATGCTAACTGACCCAGCCGGGACTCAAACCAGCAACTTTCTTGCTGTGAGGTGACAGTGCTAACCACTGAGCCACCGTGTCGCCTCTAAATTATTATTGTGTATAATAATAGGCCAGAGTAGGCCTATTGCAACCATCCAGAAAGCCATAGCGACACTTTAGACTTACTTTGATAATCATAAAATACTTAAATTAAACTGAACATCCACTTTTTCTGTTTGCTGTCAGGTGGAGATTCTCCAGAGGGACTGCCACGCCTTACGGCTTGACGGACAGGCAAACAGGGCGGAGCTAAAGAAGAGGGAGGAGCAAATTCTGGACCTGCAAAGAGAGTGTCAGCAGCTCCGAGATCAGTCTGGTCAGAAATGTTGGGGATGCTCAGATAACATGTTTTTCACAATTGAACTGATTCAATGCCAAACAAATCGCAGAGGCTGATCCAATATTTGTGCAGTTTTTACTATACCTGTTTTAATCCGATAAATGAATAATCTATATTGTGTATTAAACACAATCTACTACATACAGACTGATTCATTATAAGAAAAGCTGATGTATTTTTAGTCTTTGACAAATATAACGTACATAACTCTTTAAGTGGATATTTCAGGTGGTAAAGTTATACTAGATAACTCATCAGGGCTCAATAATTGTCTAAAAAATAAACTATTAATGGTTTAAGGGGACCAGATCTATATCAGATGAGTAACGAATAAAAGCGATTGAAGGGATAGTTCACCCAAAAGTGAAATTTACTTGCTATTTACTCTCCCTCAAGTGGTTTCAAACCTTAATGTGTTTCTTTATCTGTTAAACACAAAAGAAGATGTTTTAAAGAAAGCTGAAAACCTGTAACCATTATCTTCCATAGTAGGAAAAACAAATATTATGCAAGTCAAAAGTTAAAATAAGTAAAATATCATCTTTTGTGTTCAACAGAAGAAAGAAAAGTGCGAGTAAATGATGACATAATTTTGGGTGAACTATCCCTTTAAGTATATCAGTATGTACAAAATACATGAAAAATCAGTCAATGTAATAATATATAATATATGCAAAATACCTTTTCGAAAAATTTATATAACATTTTTATAGCAGTATCAACATGCAGTATGTATAGGGTCATATAGGAAATGATAGATGGGTCAATGCTTTTTCATTGTACTAAAGTACTATAATGTTCAATAAAGAGTGACACAAAGTGTGAAAAGCACATTCAGCTACTGTTTGTGTGTGTGAAGAGTAATTAAGGCTGCACGATATTGGAAAAATCTGACATTGCGATATGTTGTTTTGCTGCGGTATATTTATTGTGATATGAATCAAATTTCACCAGATGATTTGACCAACTCTGTTTGGAAAAACTTCATTAATTTGGATCAACTGGAATGATCAAGTTTTTTTTCTATGCAGTGCATCTGCATAAATTATAATAAATTACTAGCAAAAATAGATAAATAAATGAATAAACAGTGCTTTATGGTTTTCCGGGGAGTCTAACAGTATTTATGTACAGAAATTGAACAATCAAATGTAAAATAACATGGTCATCGTTGTATAAATAATAATGAAATATAATGAAGATTTACCTTGCAATATCGATGCTTAAACGATATATTGTTCAGCCCTATAATTAATAACATTCTATTCCAGTATTGGGATCTAACAGACACCCGACTAACTAAACACCATGTCTACGGTTTTATATAAGCCACCATAACTGAACCCAAACTATCCATATTTCAGAACACTTGCAAAATAGTCCTAACAACACGTTTTTGTCCTAACCATCTGCGACAGCCACATGCAAAGTTTCTATTTTAGAAAAGCTTTCCATTTCTTGCGACGTTGCAGCAGAACAACAGAACTACTATGACAATGATCACCTCAGGTACCGATTATGTGCTTTATTCAGTGTTAAATGCTCCCAATGTGAGTTTAAATACTATTTTATGTGACATTTATTGCCATACAACTGAAAGCAGCAGCAGATACTGTAGTTCACCTCGGTTTGAAAGTGAAAATCAGAACTGACTCAAACCAACATCAGTCATTCAGTAGCCTATTATCATTCATTCATTCATTTTCTTTTCGGCTTAGTGCCTTTAGTAATCAGGGGCCGCCACAGCCGAATGAACCGCTAACTTATTCAGCATATGTTTTACGCAGCGGATGCCCTTCCAGCTGCAACCCATAACTGGGAAACACCCATACACTCTCATTCACACACATACACTACGGACAATTTAGTTTACTCAATTCACCTATAGCGCATGTCTTTGGACTTGTGGGGGAAACCAGAGCACCCAGAGTAACAGCCGCCTCAGTAGCCTATTAATAATGATTAATATGTATTAATTAGGGGCAGCTTGGTGGCGCAGTGGATAGCGCTGTCGCCTCACAGCAAGAAGGTTGCTGGTTCGAGCTTCGGCTGGGTCAGTTGTCATTTCTGTGTGGAGTTTGCATGTTCTCTCCGTGTTTGCGTGGGTTTCCTCCGGGTGCTCCGGTTTCCCCCACAGTCCAAAGACATGCGCTATAGGTGAATTGGGTAAGCAAAGTTGTCCATAGTGTATGAGTGTGAATAGGTTTGTTTGGGTGTTCCCCAGTGATGGGTTGCAGCTGGAAGGGCATCCGCTGCGTAAAACATATGCTGGATAAGTTGGCGGTTCATTCTGCTGTGGCGACCCCAGATTAATAAAGGGACTAAGCCGAAAAGAAAATGAATGAATGAATGTATTAATTAGATTTTACCATTTCGTTGGGAGTGCAGCGGCTGCTATTTAAATGTTTCTGTCATGTCACATCGCATGTTGTTAGTACAGTGTTATAATGTCTTTTATATCTAAAGTGAGGCTTAACAAACATGCATTATCATTATCATCTGATCAGTCCCTATTCCAGCAAAAATAAATGCATCATTAAATCTAAATTGTGGTCTGAATATCTGATGTCTCATTTAATTTTTTGCTTCTGCTTCAGTATGGCTAACTCAGGTGTTTTGTTTCCTCTCAGGAGTGAAAGAGACTCTAATATCACAGCTGACCAAAGAGATCAAGGTAGGAGAACACATGAGAGACAGATAGTGACAGCGTTAATGAGACGTGTAATGATGTGTGTGTGTGTATGTGTTTAGTGTGTGAAGATGGTTCTGCAGAAACAGCAGCAGGAGAACAGCAGACTCATCAGAGATGGACGAGACCTCCGAGCAGCTGCAGATCAAGTGCAGGTATGCAAACACACACACACACACACACACACACACACACACACACACACAATTTGTTTGGCGTTGTATAATTATGTTAGCTTGACAAAACCAATATGCTGTGCAAATCTGAATTAGACTTTCTCAAATTTGTTTTGGTAATGTTCATGGTTTGAGAGTGGGAAAACTGCAATAATAATTATAACCTAATTATCTTGAAAATATGTAATTTCCCGAGTAATAGGAAACTGTGGGCTGTGAGATTTGTAGTTTTGGTAAATGTTCTTATTAAAATAATTTAAACAGTTTTTTTTCTTTTTGGTGAATAATTCAAGATCTTTCTTGACAAATACTTTAGGAAAAACTATTCATGGTATTTTCAGTTTGCAGTGTTTTAAAGTAGGAATAGTTCCATTCCTCACTGGAAAATATACTACAGTAAAGGTTTTGTGCTGTATTTTGCTGTATTTTCTGTTATAAAAATTTAGATGTAATATTTAAATTATTATTGTGTATTATTTTATTAAAAAGAGGATCATTTGCTTTAGTAATACTAGTTGAATTACGGTAAAGTGCTTAATGAAAATTGATCAATTATAACACTTATTTTTTGTTTACTTTCATTCACTGCAAACACATTTAATAAAATAAAATAAAGGTGATTATATTTAATACAATTTAATAAAAGATTAGAACACAGGTGATTATAACAGTGACGCTTTGCAGGGCAAATAAGAGTATCATACACACGATTTGTTTGCTAAGGTAAATAATAAAAAAAGAAATTGACTAACATTTATACTTTTTAAATGCAAAATTGCTAATAACATTTGTTTCTGGACAATATCCACACAACCAGCAACCACAAAACAAGTTTTTATTGAGAAACGTTCTTTTTTTGGTGTGAAGATGTTTGTGTGTTATAAATGTTGATTATAAAATGTTCAACTTTTTTTCTCTCAGGTGTTGAACGATAAGTTAGAGTCTCAGTGTTCAGAACTGAGCTCTGCACTTCACTCGTTAACACAGGAAAACACCAAACTACAGACTGAATACCAGAACAACATCAAGGTACAGTATTTCAATTCACTTTCAGATTTTGTCCTTTTGTTTTTGCCAAGAAAGCCTTTGCATATTCTAAGCTGAAACATGAAACGTGAACTGAATTACCAGATTTAGTATCAGTAACTGACTGGAGGAATTATTCAGTAGAACATCATTAGTTCAGTGTATAAAATATAAAAGCAAAAGATACTCATTTGGTTTAAATAATTAGAATAAAGGATAAAGGATATTAGTTATGTTCATGTGTTTTACTAACATGAACAAACCATCCGTTTATTACAATATTTATTCATCTTTGCTAATGTTAGGTAATCTAATACAGTTCACTGTTAGTTTATATTAACTCGCAGTGCATTAACTGATGTAAACAAGCAAAACATTGGATTTTAATAATGCATTAACAAATGTTGAAATATGATTAATAAATGCTGTACTAGTATTGTTCTGTATGAGTTCTGTATATGTTAGTAGATATATTTAAGGGGACCTATTAAGCAAAAATCACTTTTATAAGAGGTTTAAGCACAGTTTTGTGGTAATAATCTGCAAAAATAACCAGCTTCTAATGGTAATTATTTATAAATAAAACAAATTTATTATCATACTTGATAAAAACAGTCTGATTTGACACAGTTTGATTGACATTCTCACTTTGTACATGTAATCAGAGGGGGAAGCCCCACCCATTAGTGACCATCTCTCCCTCATTAGCATAGGACGTTAGTTTTGTTTTTAATCTGCCACTATGCTGACACATGGGCATTTGTAGCCCCGCCCTCTTGTGAAAAAAGCACAATCTCATTTGAATTTAAAGCGACAGTCACCAAAATGGCACAATTAGAATCAAAACCTAAAAGGCTCAGTTATAAAACATTATTTGTATTGTATTTTGAGCTGAAACGTCACATACACACTATAGGGACATCAGAGACTTATCTTACATTTATAAAAAGGGGCATAATAGGTCCCCTTTAAATAATGAAACCTTATTGTAAAGTGTGACTGAATAAAGATTAAAAATGCCAGTTTGCATTGAACAAAGTTGATCAATGACACAGTTTTTTTTCATTGTACAGGCGGAGCGGGATCGTGTGTCTAAACACCTCAAGGAGCAGAATCTGCATTTAGACACAGCCAGGAGGAACATCCAGGCTGAACTACAGAGAACCATATCAGAGAAACTCTCCCTGCAGAAAGAGCTGTGAGTTACACACACACCTTCACTACTGCAGATCACACACAGCTGGAGGATCACGACCCACAGCAGGCCAGAGACAAACACTTCCTACAACACGTGTTGATGATATCAAACGCTGTATCCAAGCAGGATTTGGGCTAAAGTTCATTCCACCTGTAGATTATGCAGATGGGAACATGTTGCTCATCCTTAGAAACAATGCATTAAACTACACCAAATATTAGAAAATTGCTGTAAATCAATTCTGTTACAATGCGATGTAGATTTAAAGGGGACCTATTATGCAAAAATCACTTTTATAAGGGGTTTAAACACAGTTGTGTG
>CAIGQW010052721.1:0-11283 GCA_903798125.1 Danio choprae | reverse complement strand
CTTACATGTTATGATCCGGAGGAAAAAGAAACTGGTCCATATGAACTGTAACAGTCACTGACAAAGTCCCTGTCAAAGTCTGACAAAGTCCCATACATAATAGTCTCTGCTGCTCCTTCCTTTAATAACAAACGGCCAGCGAATCCCGCATTGCACCGTAGGTTATTGTATCAATCATCAGAAAAATGACAGGAACAAACACAGTACACAGTTGGCTACACTGTTGTGTTGTTGTGAAAATGAACTTTAACCCTTTATTTCCCACTGCCGCAAATCTCTCAGTGATCAATCCCATGATCCCCTGCACTCTGGTAGTATCTAAAGGGAAAGGCACGTTCACTGTTTACCAGATCCGGCACTTCATATTTGGCGATGTACTGTATCGACGTCTATATGAGCAGACAGAAGATCCGGATACAAGAAGATTCATTTATTCGACTCTGAGTCGACTCTTTCCTTTAAGGATTAATAGTTTTAAGCATGGTGCACTTTCAGATTTAAACCTCAGCTGGATGTCTTTATTCACTTAGTGCTGTGTTACAGACTGCATGGAAGCTCATCTTTCAAAAACCAATAATAGGGGCTCTTTAAGAGAAGTTTAATTCAGTTTTCATTCCTAACATAACAAAAAGGTTGTACATTTTACCAATACGGAGTATTGAACGGAGTATTTTAGTTTTGTTATTGTCGCTTTTATACTTCAAATAATCAAGCTGCTAGTGTGCTAACAATCACATTTACATTTATTCAACATTTAAATTCAGTAAATAAAAAAAAAACTAGAACTAGAAGCCAGCAGGCTATGAAGGTCTATGTTAAAACCTTGAAATGAAGAAAGAAAAAATGTAATGTGTCCAAAGGCTGCATCTAAACTGGAGCTGAAGTTATCTATAATTACATAAAGCAAATGAGAGCATATTAGCCATTTAACTTACCTGCTGTTTAACCAAAATATTAGTGTAGAGAGTGAGTTTAAACAGAGAACATTGGGAGAGTGTGTGTGTGTGTGTGTGTCAATGCCTGTGTACAGAGTTTTGCAGCTAAATATGAAAACCCTGTGCATCTCCCTGGAATATAGTTGTTTCTTAAGGGTTAGTTCACCCAAAAATCTAAAATTCTGTAATGAATTACTCACCCTCATGTATTTTCAAACCCTCTAGACTTCAGAAGGCAAATTAAGATATATAAAAAAGTGTGTGTGTGACACTTGTTTAAGCAAAAGTAGATTGTAAATATACATTTTTGTCATCATTCAGGGGTGCCATCCGTAATGCTTGTCAAATGTTAATGATCTTGGGCTTGGAAGGACGTTCTGTGTATGAAGAGGACTTTGAAGCGCCATTCTTAGAAATGTCTGCTGAATTCTTTCAGGTTTGTGCACTTTATATACACTTACATTAGTTGTGTATGGTTATTAGTGTTTCTCTGTCAGTTGTCATGTTTAAAACACAACCATCAAAGTTATAGAAGAGACATAAATGCATAAATGTTATAATACAGCTCTAATACAGAATACATGTTAACATAAAAAACAATTACAGTGGTCCCTCGCTATAATGCGGTTCACCTTTTGTGGTCTCACAGTTTGGTGGATTATTTTGTGCAGTTTGACATGCTTTTTTTCTTTACAGCGCATTGCGTTCTGCGTCCTGATTGGCTGTAGACCACTGTCAATCAATCTCCTTTGTGTCCCTGTACAGTACAGAATGCGTTCAGCTTGCCACATTAACATACGTCTTCGATCGCTAGCAGTGTGAGTTCCAACAAGGATGCAAAAAGAGGGGGTCGCACACCGTATGCGCCATGCCACGCAGCGCCATGCATTTTAGAATTGTAAACATAGGTTTATATCAGGGTATACACACCAGCGCCGCAAGTCGGCGGCTGTCTGCGGTGCCCAGCTACGACTTAGGACACTGTTCATATTTCTGCCGCGCCACAGAGCACCATCTGAATCATTTCATTTTAAATAACATGCGAATGTGCGTGTCTGGTGTGTGTTACTTCCCACTGTCATGTGCGCGGCTCATCCGGTGTGTGACCCCCTTAAGGATGGAGTCTGCTTTAGTGTTGTGGATCAGTGACTGCAGGATAAAGAACGTTACTCTGGATGCCAACATTATCCGCACAGCAGCTACAAAGCTTTATGAACCTTTTGCTGGCAGCGATGAATGTTTGCGCCTCAACAGGGGTTGATCTTTGCTTTCACTCTATAAAACTGGACTTATTCTAGGAAGGTTTAAACTTTGAGCGTGTTTAAATGAGAGAAAAGTGTGAAAATGTTAATGCCTGTGTGTAATAAAGTGTGCAGTGAGGGTTTTACAGCCTTAAAACATCTATAATAATTGTAAAAAATAAAGCGGACTACTTTGCGTATTTCGCCTATTGCGGGTTATTTGTAGAACGTAACTAAAGGAAGGCCCACTGTATATAATTTACTAACAACGTCTGCTCATTTTGTGTGAGAACGTACAAATTTCTTTATTTATTTATTTTTATTTTCATACAATGATTTATTTACAGTGGCTCTAAACTCAAGAAATATTGTGGTGTAGGTTGAAAACTGTACTGTGCCAAAAGGAAGCCCTATGTTAACAGTGTCCAGAGGTTCCGTCGACTTCTCTGGGCTCGGAGGCATCTGAGATGGACCATCACACAGTGGAAATGTGTACTTTAAATGGACATATGTTTTTCTCTCACTTAAATTGGGAGAAATTTGGAAGGATATAATACAGGATCTGTGGGTTATTTTGACACTCCAAACACGTTCTGGGGACACCACACATTTATTTAGAATTTTTATGAAAAGGGGCGTAATATGTCCTCTTTAATGTAAGCTAATATATATCTTACTGACACGAAAAATTCAAAGATAAATGCCTGATTTTATTTTTTCCCCTCCTTTTTGGAGCACTTAGTGGTTTAATGTTTTTCTTTAATATTTTTTTTTTCCCCAGATGGAAAGCCAAAAGTTTTTAGCTGAGAACAGTGCGAGTGTGTACATAAAGAAGGTGGAGGCGCGGATAAATGAGGAGATTGAGCGGGTAATACACTGCCTGGATAAATCAACAGAGGAGCCCATAGTGAAGGTGGTGGAGCGAGAGCTGATCTCCAAACACATGAAGACCATTGTGGAGATGGAGAACTCGGGGCTGGTGCACATGCTCAAGAATGGAAAGACTGAAGGTGCACTCTTCAAATCTCACGCTCTTTTATTATTGCATTTGTCGGTCGCACTTTATTTTAAGCAACAATTCTCCCTGTTAATATACCATTAACTAATTCACTGATTATGAATAGTTATTACGGTAGTAAGTGAGATTAGGTATTGGGTGGGATTAGAGATGTAAAATAAAATCATGTGTGCGACGACACATAGCACCAAGGTGCTCACGGCGACCCGAGTTCGATTCCCGGCTCCTATCTCTGCTCCCCATACTTTCCTGTCTGTAAATCTCCACTGTCCTATCACAGTTAAGGTGAAAACCCCTAAAAAATAATTATAAAAAAAAAATAAAAATAACAACACCTCTGCTTTCTTGTGCAGATCAAGGAAGCACCATTATTTCTGCTGTTCTACAAGCGCCACCTACTGGCAGAGCCTGTGTTCTGTTTCTGTTCTGTGCAGTTGTTTTATATTGCAGAATTTCACAAAGCTAAAGTCGAATGTTAAAGTTTTTGCTTCATATTTTGAAATTCAAACTGCTCATGCTAATATATGTAGTAGGGATGTCCCGATCAAGTTTTTTTATCCTCGAGTCCGAGTCATTTGATTTTGAGGATCTACTGATACCAAAACCCGATCAGATACTTTTATAATACATTAAAGAAAAGAATAAAGAAGAGTGAAGAAACAGATTCAGGATGTTCTTTATATTTGATTTAATTCACCTTATTTTAACATTCAACAACTCTGTTAACAAACAGAGCACTTCTGTGAGGTAGCTCGAAGAAACAAGTAATAAATAACATAAATTCTTCACCTCTTGCAATCCCAAGTTTACATATCTCACAGTTTGCTATGGCAATGTTGTTGTCATCAACATTATATTACCTCCAGACCGCAGACATACTCGGGTTGTTACTAGATCACATACTCGTGCTTTCCGCTTAAAGCTGCTTCTGTGTCCACTGCATAACTATAGATGTGTTAAAAATAATGAATGCATATATATATTCGAGTCTTGATTGGGAGGTAACGTCCGTTTCTGATTCTGATTTCCCATCATATGATCGGATCTTGACGTCCCTAATATGTAGCATCATGTTTAACATGCAGCAGCTGCCTTTGATTTTAAATCACTGCATAGTCCAACAGAAAGATATTGATTTGTATGTGTGCGTATGTGTGCGTGTGTGTGTGTACGCAGATCTGGCCTGCATGTACAAGTTGTTCAGCAGGGTGCCGAATGGCCTGAAGACTATGTGCGAGTGTATGAGCTCATATCTGAGGGAGCAGGGCAAAGCTCTGGTGTCTGAGGAAGGAGAAGGCAAGAACCCTGTTGACTACATCCAGGTACCAATACAAGAAATCAAACCATATACAACTCGCAGATCATGAGTGTTGGGAAATATTAGTCCAGGGTATCCGTGGGGTCTTAAAAAACATATAAATATCTAGAGCAATTTAAAGCCCTTAAATAGTCTAAAATGCTGTTACAGGATATTAAGTTTATACAATAAAATTTGATTATACAATATGTATAGTTGTATGCTAAAGTCTACCAGAATTTGTGTATATTTGGATGCTGTGTAGTTTATGATAGTTATAAAATCTTGCTAGATCACTTGTGCCTTGTTGTTGTAGTAGTAGTAGTAGTAGTAGTTCTTGTTGTTGTAGTAGTAGTTCTTGTTGTTGTTGTTGTAGTAGTTGTTGCTGTTGTTGTTGTTGCTGCTGCAAAAGTAGTAGTAGTTGTTGTAATTGTAGCAGTTGTTGTTGTAGTAGTAGTTGTTGTTGCTGTTGTTGTTGCTGCAGCAGTAGTTGTAGCAGTTGTAGCAGTAGTAGTAGTAATTGTGATAGTAGTTCTTGTTGTTGTTGTTACTGTTGCTGTTGTTGCTTGTTGCTGCAGCAGTAGTTGTAGTAGTAGTAGTAGTTGTTGTAGCTGTAGTAGTAGTAGTAGTTGTTGTAGCTGTAGTGGTAGGTGCAGCAGTAGTTGTAGTAGTAGTAGTAGTAGTAGTAGTAGTAGTTGTTGTTTTTGTAGTAGTAGTTGTAGTAGTAGCTGTAGCAGTAGTAGCTGTAGTAGTAGTAGTAGTTGTAGCAGTAGTAGCTGTAGTAGTAGTAGTAGTTGTAGCAGTAGTAGTAGTAGTTGTTGTAGCTGTAGTGGTAGCTGCAGCAGTTGTAGTAGTTGTTGTTGTTGTAGTTGTTGTTGTTGCTGCAGCAGTAGTTGTAGCAGTTGTAGCAGTAGTAGTAGTAATTGTGATAGTAGTTGTTGTTGTTGTTACTGTTGCTGTTGTTGCTTGTTGCTGCAGCAGTAGTTGTAGTAGTAGTAGTAGTTGTAGTAGTAGTAGTAGTAGTAGTTGTAGCAGTAGCAGTAGTAGTAGTAGTAGTAGTAGTAGTAGTAGTAGTAGTAGTTGTTTTTGTAGTAGTAGCTGTAGTTGTAGTAGTAGCTGTAGCTGTAGTAGTAGTAGTAGTTGTAGCAGTAGTAGTAGTAGTTGTTGTAGCTGTAGTGGTAGCTGCAGCAGTAGTAGTAGCTGTAGTAGTAGTAGTAGTTGTTGTTGTAGTTGTTGTTGCTGTTGTTGTTGCTGCAGCAGCAGTAGTAGTAGTAATTGTGATAGTAGTTGTTGTTGTTGTTACTGTTGCTGTTGTTGCTTGTTGCTGCAGCAGTAGTAGTAGTAGTAGTTGTAGCAGTAGTAGTAGTAGTAGTAGTAGTAGTAGTAGTTGTAGCTGTAGTAGTAGTAGTTGTTGTAGCTGTAGTAGTAGCTGTGGTAGTAGTAGTAGTTGTTGTTGTTGTTGTTGTTTTTGTAGTAGTTGCTGTAGTAGTAGTTGTAGTAGTGGTAGTAGTTGTTGTTGTAGCTGTAGTAGTAGTAGTTGTTGTTGTAGTTGCTGTAGTAGTAGTCGCTGTAGTTGTAGTAGTAGTAGTAGTTGTTGTAGTAGCTGTAGTAGTAGTTGTTGTAGCTGTAGTAGTAGTAGTAGTAGTAGTAGTAGTAGTTGTTGTTGTTGTTGTAGTAGTATTAGTAGTAGTAGTTGCTGTAGTAGTAGTAGTAGCTGTACTAGTAGTAGTTTTTGTTGTAGTAGTTGTAGTAGTAGTAGTAGTTGTTGTACTAGTAGTAGTAGTAGTAGTAGCTGTACTAGTAGTAGTTTTTGTTGTAGTAGTTGTAGTAGTAGTAGTAGTAGTAGTTGTTGTACTAGTAGTTGTTGTAGTAGCTGTACTAGTAGTAGTTTTTGTTGTAGTAGTTGTTTGAAACTGTAATTGAAACTGACCCTTTTAGGCTTTGATCCAATCTGTGCCATTTTAGTGACTCGCTTTAAATTCAAATGAGATTGTGCTCTTTTCAGAAGAGGGCGGAGCTACATATACCTGTGTGTCAGCATAGCGGCAGATTCAAAACTCTAATGGCGGACGGCTGCTTACTCAGGGCTGTTTATGCTAATGAGGGATAGATGGTCACTAGTGGGTGGGGCTTTCCCCCTCTGATGACACGTACAAAGGGAGAATGTCAATCAAAGTGTTTCTGCAGACTGTTTTTATCAAGTCTGATTATAAACAATACAATTAATTCGTGTTTACCATTAGAGGCTGCTTATATTCACACACTGCTGACACACAACTGTGTTTAAACCCCTTATAAAAGTCATTTTTGCATAATAGGTCCCCTTTAAGAGTTATTGACATTAATTCTATGATTCCTGTATTTACCCTGTAGTCAAAATTCTCATTCATTTTTGCTTCTGTTCTGCAGGGTCTTCTGGATCTGAAGTCACGGTTTGACCGCTTCCTGCAAGAGTCCTTTAACAATGACCGTTTATTCAAGCAGACGATCGCAGGAGACTTCGAGTATTTCCTGAACCTGAACTCCCGCTCGCCTGAGTATCTCTCTCTCTTCATTGACGATAAGCTGAAGAAAGGAGTGAAGGGAGTGAGTGATTTTCAGCTTCAGTATTCTTGGCTTAACATATTAATTGTACAGCATGAGTGAAAAGTTACTAGGCTTTATATTAAGTCCATATTTCATGCAAACTGCCTGTACTATTGACTTGGGAAATATGAAATCATATTTGCAGGATTCTATAGCCTTTCTTTAGCCTTTAAGTATTCTGTAGCAAGTTCTTTAGCTTTTAATTATTACCTAGTTACTTTTCGACCACCCTTTATGGCTCTCTGTTTTGATTTAGTGATTCAGTGTCACTTAATTGAATGATAAGTAAATGGTTTGTTAACACTTTACTTGAAAGGAGGCTGTACATGACTCAACAGATTTCGTAGGGGCTTTTGACAACATTCATTGCGTCAATTGCTCAGTTTTGTCCTTTTAAATGCAAAGATGACACTGTTTCATGTCTTTATGACAACTTGACATTGGGAAGACAACATAACTTGTCATAAATCTGTCATAAACATGATTGTCAATTATATTTGTGTCATAATATTTGTAACAGCACAACTACGGTGATATAAGTTGAATATGTCATTGAAATGTCATTAAATGTGATTAAATATTAATGACGCTGTTATCATTGACAGAGTACTGACACTTTTGCTGAGACATTTTAATGACAAAATGAGTTTGTTTCGCTGAAAAAAAGTGATCAGAAATATATTCATGACATAATTATAATTGCCTTATGACAATCATGTTTATGACATGTTATGATGTATTTGGGTATGTCAAGTTGTCATGACAAAGACATCTTAAACTTTGCATTTAAAATGACACAACTGAGCAAATGACACAGCTAACTAATGCAAGTCAACTGTGTTTTCAACACATCAAATTATTATTTATTTATTTTTTATTATTATTATATATTTTTTGAGTCACAGAGCTGCTTTTAAACCTCTTCCAACAATCCAACAACAGTTTGGTGAAGAACAATGCATTTTCCAGCATGATGGAGCATCGTGTCATAAGGCAAAAGTGATATCTAAGTGGCTCGGGGACCTAAACGTTGAAATTTTGGGTCCATGGCCTGGAAACTCCCCAGAGCTTAATCCCATTGAGAACTTGTGGTCAATCCTCAAGAGGCGGGTGGACAAACAAAAACCCACTAATTCTGACAAACTCCAAGAAGTGATTATGAAAGAATGGGTCGCTATCAGTCAGGATTTGGCCCAGAAGTTGATTGAGAGCATGCCCAGTCCAATTGCAGAGGTCCTGAAAGAGAAGGGCAACACTGCAAATACTGACTCTCTGCATAAATGTGATGTAATTGTGGATTAAAGCCTTTGAAACGTATGAAGTGCTTGTAATTATATTTCAGTACATCACAGAAACAACTGAAACAAAGATCTACAAGCAGTTCAGCAGCAAACTTTGTCAAAACTAATATTTGTGTCCTTCTCTAAACTGTTACAGATAATTGAAATGACGGTTGAATTTAGTAAAAACCTGTTGTTTATCTCTCCCTCAGCTGACAGAACAGGAGGTGGAGTCGATCCTGGATAAAGCCATGGTGCTGTTCAGGTTCATGCAGGAGAAAGATGTGTTTGAGCGCTACTACAAACAGCACCTGGCCAGAAGACTCCTCACTAACAAGAGTGTCTCTGACGACTCGGAGAAGAACATGATCTCAAAGCTGAAAGTAAGATCTGTTTCTGTACGGAGTACTTGCGCCTGTAATGCTCTACATGTCTTATTTGGTTTGTTCTCACTCAACAGACAGAATGTGGCTGTCAGTTCACGTCGAAACTGGAAGGCATGTTCAGGGACATGAGCATCTCAAACACAACCATGGATGAGTTTCGGCAGCACCTTACATCAACAGGGGTGAGTAAGGGTGCTTTCACACCTAGATGTTTTTTTTTGAGATCTTGGCACGTTTGCCCTGTTAGCTTGGTGGATTTGGGCATATGTGAAACCAACAATCCCGCTCTGATCCACACCAAAACAATCAGTCCAAGATTGCCTGAATGAGAAGTGTCCGGTCGGTTGAAACGAACTCTAGAGCAGTTCGGTTGTAGTGAGAAAGCAATACAATCCAATGAATTATCAAACCAGGCTATATCACAGTGTATTATAGTTATGTAATAGTCATATATGGCTTTAAGAGGAGAGAATGATCAGTAGAGATGTCATTCCTACCGGTGAACGTGCGTTTTATGTTCAATAGGAAAGTGGAAGGATGCTGTCTAACTGAACTATTAAAAATGTATAAAATGGCATTACCTTTTTGGTTACCGCAGCTTCTGATATATGTTACGTTCAGACTAGTCTAGGGTGGGTAGGGACAGTTGCAAAGTATAAATTAAATATTGAATTAATAAAGGGGTTTTCCCCTTCTCCTGTCCCAGATCACAATAACCACAACAGCTTTTTTTAACAAGGAATAACAATGTTTAGTGCCCAATTAAAGCTCTGAAGCGCATCTTTTCGGAAGCGAATCCAGGCCAAATTCATTCATTCATTCATTTTCTTTTCGGCTTAGTCCCTTTATTATTCTGGGGTCACCACAGCGGTATGAACCGTCAACTTAGCCAGCATATGTTTTACGCAACGGATGCCCTTTCAGCTGCAACCCATCACTGGGAAACATCCATACACACTCATTCATACACATACACTACGGACAATTTAGCTTACCCAGTTCACCTGTACCACATGTCTTTGGACTTGTGGGGGAAACCCACACGAACACGGGGAGAACATGCAAACTCCACACAGAAATGCCAACTAACCCAGCCGAGGCTCGAACCAGCGACCTTCTTGCTGTGAGGCGAGAGCGCTACCCACTGCGCCACTGTGCTGCCCCCAGGCCAAATTAATAAACAAAAAAAAAACAACTAACCTGGGGGGATAATATCTAACTAATCTAATATCTAATATCTAACTTGCCTGCTAAAATAAAGAACCCCAAATAAAATGACAGCAAACTTCCCTTCTCTCCCTCGCTGCCACAAACCAGGAAAAAACTGAGTTTCAGATGAAATGGCGATTCCTAAAAACACAAACTCAAAGAAAGGATGGCGAGCAGTTAAAAGACTTTGTGAATAAGGAGACCAAGAGAATTCAAGCAAATACTTGCAAGCCACAAACAGGCAGATGAAAAGTACATTTCCCACAGTCTAATTGAAGTTTAGTGTAAACATGCTCTCGTTAGCTTTCCGAACACCTATTTTTAGGTACATTTTGTAAGTATTGCATTAAAAAATGGTTAATGGATACGCATCAATTTAGAAAATCTGCATAAAACTTATGCACACACCTGAGTAGAATAAACCTTTTATACAATAAGAAAAATTGTGCATAAACTACAATGGAAATACATTTACGTAATAAATTCCAGCATGCACATCAAAAAGGTCATGTGATTTTGCTATAGGAGATCATGTGATGATAAAAATGTGCTTAATGTGACGCATTAATGGACTTTGCAGCATTTCCAGCACATTGTAAAAGATCTGAAATGTTGTTTTGGTCTTTCTAAAACCCCTCAGCCGTCAGTCCGTCATCACAGTGCTTCAGTGTTATTATGCTTCTATTATTATCCCCTCCAGAACTGTCTTGAGCATCTGTCTGCGCTCCCAAAGAGCGTCTCACGCCTCCAAAAGCCTCCGCATTCACATCGTTCATTGCGTTTCGTCTTCGTCTTCTGAGGCGCAGCTCATTTATTAGAGAAGAAAAAACACCAGTGGCGAATCCCAACGCACTAAACTACACCTCTCTGCTGATATCTGCTCCAGTTTATCAGGAAGGGATGATTTTGTTCTCGTTGAATGGAAACGTTGCTTTATTCGCAAATCTTTTATAAACTTAATTCTCATCTTTGGATAGAAACTTCTTCTAATTTCTCATAGTGATCTGGAAGGACAGTGTTAATTGTCTTGGTGTTTTTTTCTTCCTAGGTGTCTTTAGGTGGTGTCGACCTCACAGTGAGGGTTCTTACCACGGGATACTGGCCGACCCAATCTGCAACTCCCAAATGTAACATCCCTCCTTCACCAAGACATGCTTTCGAGGTCTTTAGAAGGTGTTTATTATTGCATTTTACTAGTTTATTTCCAGTTGGATCACAAAACCAGTGTACATTTTGGTCAAAAATGATTCGCCCTCCTGTGAATTATTTGTTTTTTCCTTTTCAAATATTTCCCAAATGATGTTGAACAGATTCAGGAATTTCTCTCAGTA
>CAIGQW010052720.1:0-12921 GCA_903798125.1 Danio choprae | reverse complement strand
GCGTGTCAGAAAACAGCAAGAGACAAACCTCTCTGAGCTCTCCTATTCTTCTCAGGGCTTTATCTTGACTCTGGCTGAGGATTGCCTGAAAAAACACACAGACAGAGACAAACGGCACACTAATATCAGAGCAGCTCATTAAAGGAAAAACATTAGAAAACATCCCCGGAGCCGCATTCACTCTGCTGCATCCACTGAATGGGAAATTACCTGAGTTTTCTCTTTATCTCGCTGTACGGTTCTGTAGGCCGTCACCAGCTGAAACAGCAACACACAAATCCTCAGTCAGGTAATAATCACCAACCTGGCAACCATCTTTACATTATTGACTAGTAAATGGAATCAAAAATAAACGTAAAAGTGACTTCTCATCTTATATAGAACAATTTTGACTTCATTAATGTTATAAACTTAGATCTGTAAGATATAAACGTGCAACTCTGAGAAGAAATATCTGAATTTACAGATATATAGCATCAAATATTTCATAATTATGTTTTTATTAAAACATTTTTGTCAGAAACAAAACAAATTACAGAAGAATTACTCGAATAAAACGAAACACAAAAAAATAAAGGTAAAATTAATCTAATAAATTAAAGTAAATAGACAAATAGACTTCCTCCAAAGTTCAATAAAATAATTATTAAAGCTCAGTGAAGTTCTCTGACAAATACTACTTGAAATAAAACATTTGTTGTAACTTTATAAATGCCTTTATTGCCATTTTCTTTTTCAATTTAATCCATCTTAGTTAGAAAAATATCAAATAATTAACTGCGACTTTAACTATTTACTAAAGAAGCATCTGATTGTGTAAAAAGAAATAATTGTTTTCTTGTAACTCTACATATATCATTTTGTTTTCAATGTTTGTGAGATATACATTCAATTTAATTTAATTCATCCTTATTTCTATAGCGCTTTCACAATGTAGATTGTGTCAAAGCAGCTTAACACAGAAGTTCTAGTAAATGAAACTGTGTCAGTCCAGTTTTCAGAGTTGAAGTTCAGTTTAGTTCAGTTCAGTGTGGTTTAATTTTAAAGAGCAAATCCATCATCCATCAGTGGCGAGGAACAAAACTTCACCAATTGACGAAAGTGAAGGAAAAAAAAACTTGAGAGAAACCAGGCTCAGTTGGGCAAGACCATTTCTCCTCTGGGCAAAGTTCCTGTGCAGAGCTGCAGGCATAAATCTGCAGTTCTGAGCAGAATTTTGAATTATAATATATTTTTTTATTCATTCCCAAAATGTAAAATATGACTTTTTGCAATTGCCAGAATTCATTCATTCATTCATTCATTCATTTTCATTTCGGCTTAGTCCCTTTATTAATCTGGGGTCGCCACAGCGGAATGAACCGCCAACTTATCCAGCATATGTTTTACGCAGCGGATGCCCTTCCAGCTGCAACCCATCTCTGGGAAACATCCATACACACTCATTCACACTCATACACTACGGACAATTTAGTCTACCCAATTCACCTGTACCGCATGTCTTTGGACTTGTGGGGGAAACCGGAGCACCCGGAGGAAACCCACGCCAACACAGGGAGAACATGCAAACTCCACACAGAAACGCCAACTGACCCAGCCGAGGCTCGAACCAGCGACCTTCTTGCTGTGAGGCGAACGTGCTACCCACTGCGCCACTGTGAGGCCATTGCCAGAATTGTTAATTTTTAAATAAACAGGCATTTCATTGCACAAAGAAAATTGCATAATTGATTTCATTGCATAAAAAATCATATAAAAATCAAATCAAAAATTATACATAACCATTTTGTGGCAGAAAAATCCTAATTTAAGGGGACCTATTATGCCCCCTTTTTACATGATGTAAAATAAGTCTGATGTCAATATTAATAGGATGTTATGTGAAGTTTCAGCTCAAAATAGCACAAATAACTTTGATCCAAATTGTGCCGTTTTGGTGACTGTGGCTTTAAATTCAAATGAGATTGTGCTCTTTTCAAAAGAGGGCAGAGCTACAAACGCCTCTGCATCAGCATAGTGGCAGACTTGAAAAACAGGACAAACGTGAAACCATCTCTGTGAAAAACTGAAAATGTGTAAAGAAGTGACTCAGAATGCATCAGTCAATGGAGACTCCAGTGTTCATTTGTGAATCCTAAAACTCCGCATTTATAATCCTCTTAGTTGCTGACATTATCTTCAGCAAGTACGGTAAAAACACTAATGATGCGTTCCCACCAGACGCGGATGAAGCGTCAAGCGAGAGTGATTTACTCGTTAAGTCAAAGCAAAGACGTGAATAGACATCCTGTGGCACAATTCGCATGAAAGAGGCGGCACGAACGACGCCATTTGTATGAATGAAGCGGGGAGAATTGAGTGTTTTACGCGTTTGACGCGTGATTCGCACGAGAAAAATGTGAACTTTAGCAGACATTCGCGCAACATTAACCAGTCTCGAGCTTGCTCTTGTAGGGGCATGATTATGACGTAGTGCCTGCAGTTGGTGTCCAAAGGGGAAAACATGCTGCCAACACTGGACAACAGCTCATCAAACTGGGCTCGGCTCAGTCTGAAGATCCGCTGAAAGCTTCTATCATCCAGATATAGTTTCTGGAGGAGTTGATGAACTCACAGAGCTGGGTGCACCTTTGAAAGTATCTAGTGGACTCAGACACGGCGCCAAACGAATCTACGCTGCTTATCAGCCTTCCTAAAGCACATAAAGCACAACTATTCTCTCAATAAAATCCATGTTAGCCATTTAGCAACGAAGCTAGAGTCACCGGGCAGACAGAAACCCTTCCCATGACGTGAATCCGTGTCTATTGTGAAGTGAATTTCACACATGAAGCAAATTGGACGTGCAAATGAAGTGAGTAAACTCAAAATGTTCACGCGTCTATTTACACGTGAATAGCGTGATTTATTTGTGCATGCCGTCTGGTGTGAACACAGCATAATGGAAGACGGCTGCTTCTCACTCAGGGCTGTTTATGCTAATGAGGGAGAGATCATCACTAATGGGCGGGGCTTTCCCCCTGTGATGACACATACAAAGGGAGAATGTCAATCAAAGTGTTTCTGCAGACTGTTCAGACTATCAAGTATAAAAATAGAATACATGTTTACCATTAGAGGCTGATTATATTCACACACTGCTGCCACACAACTGTTTAAACCCTTTATAAAAGTGATTTCTGCATAATAACTCCCCTTTAACAAACAAGTTAAAAACTAATTGTATCAGATCCCAAATCAGCCCACAGTCTGAAATGAATGTCTTCACTCACCTCTGAGTATTTCCCTCTGTAATTCCCGAGGCTTCTCTCCACCCGGTGCAGACGGTGGAGCAGCTGCTCTCTGGACAGACTCTCCACGCTGCCGGGCGAATCCTCCGCCTCGCTCTCGATGTCTGACGGAGGGTCGTACGCCGGCGCTTCATTCTCTCCGGTCTGATTAAGCGATTCTCTGGAGGAGCTTCTGATCAGACTGTCCCGCGAGCCGGAGCGGAAGAGCCCTTCACTGCGTCCCGAACCCCGGAGCAAAGACTCCACAGAGGAGACCTTCTGCTGGAGCTTCTGGGCCAGAGACTGAGACTCCTCTCTCTGCAGGACAGTTATTAAGCATTGTAGACAACGATAATCTGAACAATTCTTTAAAGGTCTTTGCACATTGAAGTCCAAAGTTTTCTTATTCATATAGACATTCTGTTATTATCCTAGCTCTAGTTAACTCACAGTGCATTAACCAAAGTTAACAAGCACAACTGTGATTTTTAGTAATGCATTGGTAAACGTTTATATATTAATTATATATTACATTACGTTAAAGGTGCTGTATGTAAGTTTTTGACTCTTCTAAAGCATAAAAATACCATAAAATGTTTGCAGATATTTCAGAAACATGCTGAGTGAACATACTTGTTTATCTGAAAAACAATGCTGGAGTCAGATACTCTGCTTTGAAAATGTCTATTACGTGCTGGAACGGCTGTCTTTGTTTTAGTTCTTTTAACCTGCCCAATGCCAGTTTAGCCAATTATATTTCAGCAGCCCGGGTTGCCTTGATGGAAAACAGCGTATTTCATTCATTCATTCATTCAGCAAGGTTCTCAAACCATGTGCCCGTGACCGAAATGCGATCTCCAGTGGACAGTAGCAAACTCCACAATGAGACGCAGACTCAGAGTTCCACATGAGGTTATTAATTAGCAAATAATATAAATATTATGAACGTCAACATTGGGTGAGCTGGTTACATTGTAACCCTGTGTCCTAACAATACACTAAGTGACGAGATTTGCAATGATGAGCAGTTTGGCTGTTTGCACCAGACGAAACATGACAGAAATTTAAATACAGCCATTCAGAAGCACAGAATATGCACTCACTCACGAAATGGTAAGGTTTATACATATTAACCCTCTTGAACACTATTAAATGTCGATGCTGAATCACTGATATGTGTTTGCTTGCACTGAGTCACAGTTCTAAAGTAAAATTTAAAACAGTTTATTTTATTTTCAGGATCTGAGGTGAACTATCTGCTGCTGCTTTCAGTAGTACGGCAATAAAGGTCATGTAAAATGACATTCAAACTCGCATTATTAGCATTTAACACTGAATAAAGCACGTGGTGCACCTGAGGTGATCATTGTCAGCTTGTCCTGTTGTTCACCTGTGAGAAATAGAAGCCGTTTCTAATATACCAAATCAAGTTGTTGGTTAGGACAAAAACTACTTTTAATATAGAGAATATTCCTTCTATCGCGTGCCGTTTCTTTTATTTAGAACACGGCTTAAATCAGCCTTTATGCTCGAGACTCGCTCCTGTTGGTTATCTGGCAACCTGCGCTTGCGTGTGTTTTGATCTAGGAATGCAATACCTAGTTCAACCACTGGGTGTCAAACTTACATATTGCACCTTTAATTATATATTATATTATCTTTAGTACATCTGCCCAATAAATGTAAAGAGCATGATTTGTATGATCATGTTTTCAAAAGTATTGTTGTGAAATTACAATATTTCAACATCTTGTGAAAGTATATAAGCATAAAATACCAACATGCATTGCTCAAAAAAAAAAAAAAACAATCAATCAAAAAAACTTCAAAGGTGGAAAAATGACAAAATAACAAATTTAATGTAATATTCGTAATATATTTAAATAGCATATATTTAAATGAAACATATTTCATTCAAAATAAAAATCTTTTGTAAAATTCAAAAATCCTTTACTGCCATTTTGGATGAATTTTATGCAAAATTGCTGAATAAAAGTCTAACTCTTACATCAGACATTACACAAAAGGCTTTGGAATGGTCAAATCATTTGTGATGCATGTAGGGCTGCACAATATACGGTTCAGCATCGATATCACAATGTGCACGACTGCAATAGTTACATCAGAAGATATGCAATGTTGAGTCTGGATTATAATTGACCAGGAGCTAAATACTTGTATCTAATTACTCTATTTATAGGGAATTTATACAAAAATAAAAATAAGTTTGTTTTGTTGTCCAAATATACACATTTCAAAGCAAAAACAAGATTATTTTACTCCACTAGCACATAATTTTGCTTGTTTTAAGGAAAAACTTTAAGGGCTCTATATTAACAATCTAGGCGCAAAGTCTAAAGCACATGGCACAAAAGCATTAAGGCCGTGTCTGAACCCACTATTGCTATTTTAGGAATGGAAAAATATGGTTTGCGCCCTGGTATATGGTCTAAAAGGGTTGTGCTTATTCTCTTAATGAGTTATTATAGGTGTGTTTTGAGCATAACGTGCATTAAACCAATCAGAGTCTCATCTCCCATTCCCTTTAAGAGTCAGTTGCGTCACGCCATGCCATTGTATGCACTCCACTGAAGACATCCATTAGCCTACATATTTAATTTTGTTTGTTAAGCGCAAAGATTTGTTTCAAAACTATTGCTAAATTCAGTTCTAATTTCCAGTAAATTAATAAATGAACAATAATTACGAAGTGTGTCAAAAAACCAAGTTATATCCAAACACACGTCCTGTTCTTATGCCCCATATGGTGATGCAGACGTCTCCAAAACCCCACAGGTGGACAAATCTACACTTGTTTTTATTAAAACTAATATAAATATGCATATAATAAATACTGCTAATAATAATAATAATAACAACAACAACAACAACAACATTATACAAATGCAAATTGTCATCAATAAACTGAAAAAAGCCCCCTCGAGGTGAAGAAGGCATGGAGGTTTTTATATTTATGCACAAAATAATAATTTTTGTAACATTTTAATCCTTTAATTGTTTTTATATGTAAAGATATTTGTGTGTTGCTGTACATCCTGTATGTATTAAGCAATGTGTAAGCGTTTGGATCTGCATAGGCGCATAACTAACGCACGCTTTGTGCTGGACTTTAGACCAGCTTTTAGTTGGTCATTGGCACGGTCTATTTCAGTTCCTCAAAACAGCAACGCACCAACAATGTGCTTTAACATACCTCCTTTATAGACCAGCACACTCATGAGTCCACAAAGTGGCGCAAATGGATTTGTTATTTAAACAAGGCATAAAACGTGAAAATTAGGGTTGCACTGGTCTGATAATAGTACCAAATCGCCCCATACACGTCTTGCGCCTTATTGTTCTGGGTGTATGATAAGGCCCTTAATTTTGCCTTATTTCTTCTGAAGTTGAAAACAAAACAATATATATATATTTTTTTTTAAATAGCAGAAAAATAAATATAGCAATATCAGATTTTTTTCCAATATTGTGCAGCCCTAGATGCATGTCACATTTAATTTGTTTATTTCATATAGGACCGGTCTTTGCTTCACCATTAAACACACTAAAGCACATATACAATCAGAGACTAACCTGAGGAGAAGCTGCTCCATCCCCATTCACAGTGCCTCTGGGAGAGCTGCCAGCTGCTTTTACACTCTGTGCCAGAACAAAAGCAAACACACATGAGTGAAAGTGTCTGACTGTTAACTTAGACCCGGTTAGTACTTCTCCAAGCTCCCGTGTTGCACCCCGATTACTCTGGGAGCAATATTAGTCTTTGCTACGAGAAATGCAGGGGCTTGTAATTAATAAACCCAGCCTGACCTCATGCAGTTGGAGAGGAACACGGGGGTTAAAAACAAACGCAGACAGCAGATCTATTGCGTTAAACACACAAGGAGTTAAACACAGCAGCACTACAGTCAAACCCGCTGGAGGAGCTGGTTACTGAGAGCGTGTGCATTTGCATTGAGTTCTGCAGGAGTTAAACGGCCACAGCGGTCATCTACTGCACTGGAATATCCGTATATTAGCAGTTTCGGTTCGGTTTTCGGTTTGCATTATGAGACCTTGATCTTCCAACAACTTTTAACCTTGAAAAGTTTGAAAAAGAGACTTTTATTAACATTTTTAATGGTTTAAAGTGATATACTATCTGGGTTGGTGTTGTATATTACGCTAAAAATATATACATTCACACAGTTTCCACACAACTGTGTTTAAACTCCTTATAAAAGGTGATTTTTAGATAATAGGTCCCCTTTAAATTTCTGGTCAACAAGCTGAAATGGCATTTTCCTACTGACCAACTTCTAACAACACCATATATTTACAGTGGGGGAAATAAGTATTGAACACGTCACAATTTGTCTCAGAAAACACATTTCTGAAGGTGCTGTTGACTTGAAATTTTCACTGGATGTTGGTAGCAACCAAAGAAATCCATATATGCAAAGAAAACTAATTTAATTAGAATACAAATTAAGTTATGTTTAATTAAATGAAATGATGCAGGGAAAAAGTATTGAACACATGAAGAAAGTGAGGTGTAGAAAGGCAGTGAAAGCCCAGACAGCAGCTGAAATCTCTCAGTAGTTCTTCAGCAACCCTCTGCCCTTCAACATTGTAAATGAACTCGCTGCTTCAGTCCAACATCTACATTAGCAGGAGGATGAAGATGAAACCAGGGTGGCCATTTCAGCAAGACAATGATCCAAAACAAAGCCAATGAAACTCTCAAATGCTTTTAGAGAAAGAAAATCAAGCTGTAGAATGGCCCAGCCAATCACCTGACCTGAATCCAATATAAAATACTAAATAAAGCTCAGATTTGATAGACGAGACCCACAGAAACATCAAGATTTTTACACTCTGTTGAAGTCTGTGAAAAACCCACACCTGAGCAATGCATGTGACTTCATTCTCCATATGAGAGGCGTCTTTAAGCGCCTTTTTTATAAAGTGTTAATACATTTCAGTAGTTCAGGACTTTCTCCTTGTGTCATTTCATTGTTATTACACAGAACTCATCTTTCAGATTTCTTTTGTTTTGTTTTATTTTTATGTTTGTATTGTTTAGATTTTTACCAAAATCTGGTTCAATTCCATATCAACAGCACCTTTAGAAATATTATTCCCAAGAAAAAACATGACAAGACTTATTTCCCCCACTGTATATATCTAATTTATATTATTTGGCCAACATACAATAGACACAATACAACACACAATATAAATATTATACCTGATTATAATAGTGCAAAGCTTTCTAACACAATGCAGCTAAATATTATGCATAATCAATAAATAATAGTCCATAAATAGCACAGAACTCATTTTGTGCAGATATAAAGTATTTTCATTAGCCCCAAAAAAACATCAAAATGCTCTGGGTTACAAATGTCAGTGAAAACAAGAAACATCTTTCAACCCATTAAGCATGATAATGATGGCAATAGTACACAGATCACATGACCAGTGTGTTTGATGTGATTGGATGGCGGTGTGTGAGTTTAATGTGCTCGGGTGTGTGTGTGTGTGGAGGGATTATCTGCATCTACAGATCATGAGCAAATCCTTCAGTCAGAGCAGAGTCTCTACAAACAGAAGAACTACAGCTGAAAATACTGCGAAACTGAGCCTTTCAAAGCATATCTATATATAAATATACAGCTCAAATGGGCCTGAAAAACAATTGGAATCCAACTCAATTTCTTGTTTATGCTTTGAATCAGTGGTTTTATGGTTTTATTAATAATTTAAATACAATTTTAAAAGCTGCAATAATTTCATTGTAAATATCAGATGAAAATCTTACTCGGAAATGTACTTAATAAATTAGGCCAACTAAAATATGTTCTAACAAAACAATTAGTTAAAATGAAATACACTCACTGGCCACTTTATTAGGTACACTTTACTAGTACCGGGTTGGAGCCCCTTTTACCTTCAGGACTGCTTTAATCCTTCGTGGCATAGATTCAGCAAGGTACTGGAAATATTCCTCAGAGATTTTGGGCCATATTGACATCATAGCATCACGCAGTTGCTGCAGATTTGTTGGCTGCACATCCATGATGCCAATCTCCAGTTCCACCACATCCCAAAGGTGCTCTATTGGATTGAGATCTGGTGACTGTGGAGGCCATTTGAGTACAGTGAACTCATTGTCATGTTCAAGAAACCAGTCTGAGATGATGCACTTTATGACATGGCGTGTTATCCTGCTGGAAGTAGCCATCAGAAGATGGGTACACTGTACACTGCCATAAAGGGATGGACACGGTCAGCAACAATACTCAGGTAGGCTGTAGTGTTGGCACGATGCTCAATTGGTACTAATGGGCCCAAAGTGTGCCAAGAAAATATCCCCCACACCATTACACCACCACCACCAGCCTGAACCAAGGCTGTTGATACAAGGCAGGATGGATCCATGCTTTCATGTTGTTGGCGCCAAATTCTGACCCTACCATCCGAATGTCGCAGCAGAAATCGAGACTCATCAGACCAGGCAACGTTTTTCCAATCTTCTATTGTCCAATTTTGGTGAGCGAATTGAGTTACTGCCATGTGATTGGCTGATTAGAAATTTGCTTTAACGAGTAGTTGGACAGGTGTACCTAATAAAGTGGCCGGTGAGTGTGTAATAAACAAAATGGAAAGTGAATAAATAAAAGCTCGTTTAATATATTAATAAATTCCATAATAGCATATAAATAATGCTAAGATTTGGGTTTTGGATAATGTAGTAATAAAAATATATATAATATAATAAAAAAAGAATAAAATTAAAGATTGAAAAATAAATATGAAATTATTGAAATGTTAACGAAGAAATATTCAAATTCAATCAATTGAATCAATTTCAAATGATAAATTTACAAATTATACAAAAAAACGAAACAATATAAATGTCAAAAGTGCATAACACAATTATTTAAAACTATTTAAATAAAGTAAAATATATATCTACTATAACAGTATATAAGTAATAAACAGTGTTGATAACCCGGAACAAATTCGCATTAATACCCGTATAATAGCCTGGCATATCCACAAAGCATTTCCAACTTATTATTAATATTATGATTTTGATATTAACTTTTAAAATGTAATTGTAAAAGTTACATTAGATTGCACAAAATCAATCAGCATCTATCAGAAGAGCACTCTAGAAAACCTGTATAAACTACATTGTACTCTTGAACTATGAAGGTACTTTCTGCATTATTTTGCCATGCAGAAAATGCAGTTGTTGTTTTTTTAACAATTTAAATTAGAAAGAAAATCTAAAGTGTGACACTTCCCTCCCGCGTTCAATGCAGTCAAGCAAAAAGAAACCTCCAATAATCCAACTTCAGATACATTAAAGTAAATGATAAGAACTCTCAGGGAACAGCAAGGGAACATTCAACACTATAAACCCCAAAGGGAATCTATAGAGGAAACTACAGATCTGTTAGGGAGAGGGAACAGAGCAATATCTAATACTACAGGAGACACATTCATTCCTGAAGATGCCAAACTAGAGGAAAAACATTCTGAGGTACAAAAAAAAAAAAAAAATGGAGAAAAGCGACTGCCAATCCTACCAATCAGGCCTGACGAGGAGGAACGCCAGATATTAGATGCAGGGGTTAAGAGCCAGATGCCTTTGAGTTATGCAAGAAAAGCTGCAAGCAGGTGTTACTTGGCCTCCTCCAGCCCATAACCTGCAAAGGCATCGCAGACGGGACAGGACGGGACGGGACAGAGGGTTGGTTTAATTACAGCATTTCTCAATTCCAGTCCTCATGCTCCACCGCTCTGCACATTTTGTATGTTTCTCTGGTCACTTCAGATGTTTGCTCTAATTCAACAAGTGCCCTGAGAAGTAAACTCCACAGGATATCCTGCAAGAGGGCAGATGTGAATCTACAAATTGTGAATTTAATGATATTTAAAGGTTCAAGAAACCCTCGGGTACTTTTTTTAAGATTTTAACATGTTTGTGTGTGTTGAGCATCATTTAAGACAACGTCAGCAACGGTTAGCTTTAATTGTGGGGATCATTTTGACGTATATATTGTGGATAATTTTGACGTAGCGCTATCTGCCTGTCCAGTGATGTCCGTTTCTCATTATTATTCATAGACTGAGTTTTCTTATCCTCCGATATTATTCATGACTGCACATGCTTTCCAAAGGCAGACCCATTGCGACAGACCTGTCAAGCTGTGACATGACGCATGGCACACAGTATTTAGGTGGTTGTGTGGGGTTGTATGTATTTGTTTGCATGATCCACGGGGTTTGTTGCATGGCTTTCCCCGCAATGCTCTTAGGGCTACTTATACAGCCATCCTGTTTGTGTGTGGCAAGTATTTTTGTCAAGAGAGCTGTACGAGAATTGGAGAATAGCAAACTTTGTCTTTAATCATTTGAGTTCGTTACCATTCAGACACATTGGCGTGCTGCCGTGTATACCAATGATTAAAAACCTCCAGATTACCGGCAGGGATAATGGCTGGAATAGATAGAGAAAGAGACCTGCTGCACTGCTATCCACTGTGTCTGCATTCAGACTCGGGATTCAGGAGAAGTCCTCCTTCTTTATAGTGTTTATATATGTAATGTAATATAATGTGTATTTATATAAATCGCATTTACCATGTATAGCCATACATCCAAAGCGCTTCATGGGGGGGGGGTCTCTCCACACCACCACCAGTGTGCAGCATCCACTTGGATGATGCGACAGCAGCCACAGGACAACGGCACCAGTGCGCTCACTACACACCAGCTATAGATGGAGTGTAGAGACAGTGATAGAGCCAATTCGGTGGATGGGGATATAAACCTGATTATCTTTAAAATTAAATTATGTACTGTTTATTTCTTTGCATTTTAACTTTATACACTATAAAATTATGCATCTCCTCACATTTTGTATTGGATTTTTTTATTTTTTGTCCTGTAACCTGGTTTGAAACCTGTAACCATTGACTTCCATTGTATTTTCTTTTCCTACAATGGGAGTCATTAGTTATAGGTTTTCAGCTTTCTTCAAAACATCTTCTATTGTGCTCAACATTAAAAAGAAAGTCATAAAGGTTTAAAACAATTTGAGGGTGAGTAAACAGTGAGTAAAATTTTGGGTGAACTATCCCTATAAATTACCTTAAAATGAACCGTAGTACCTTACTTTACTTTTTAAGTGGATAAATAGTTTAAATTACAGTAACTTGTTAACGGATTACACCCAACACTTCAAGGAATTGTTTTTTTTTTTATAAAAATAATGGCAGCACGGTGGCTCAGTGATTAGCACTGTCGCCTCAAAGAAAGAAGGTCACTGGTTTGAGTCCCGGCTGGGCCAGTTGCCGTTTCTGTGCGGAGTTTGTATGTTCTCCCTGTGTTGGCGGGTGCTCCGGTTTCCCCCACAGTCCAAACACATGCGCTAAAGGTGAATTGAATAAACTAAATTGGACGTAGTGTATGAGTGTGGGAATGAGTGTGTGTGGATGTTTCCCAGTAATGGGTAGTGGCTGTAAGGGCATCCGCTGCGTAACACATATGCTGGAATGGTTGGCGGTTAATTCCACTGTGGGGATCACTAATACAGTGCATCCGGAAAGTATTCATAGCGCTTCACTTTTTTCACATT
>CAIGQW010052717.1:0-12153 GCA_903798125.1 Danio choprae | reverse complement strand
ACAATCACCCGAATGCTAACCACCCAAACCTGCACCTGCAATCACCCGCTCACTATATAAGCTCACCTCATTCATTCACTCACCGGCTGGAATCAACGTTGGATGGTCATCTCTTCCTCTGTCTTCTTCCAAGTACTCCGTGCTCTCCTGTGCATCATCGAGGCTTACTCCTGTGATCCGTATACATGGAAACATTCGAAGGGAAGTGATTCTTTCATTCTCTACGAACATTGTATCTTATTGCCGCGATTGTTTGAGCCACAAGCTCAACACCTGCACAAGCGTGTGCTAGACCTTCACCTGATCACCTACTCGCCTGTTTGATCACCCACTGCACGCTGTTGTGTTCACGCCGCTGGATCTAGCGTGTGCAATCTACACACACACAGCCTTCACCAGTGACATTCCTTTGTTTGTGCATCCGTGTTAATAAACACCTTGATATTAATTCCCTGTCCTCTCCTCCTTGTGTGACCGTGACAGATGGATACACCAGTTGCCAATGAAAAGGACATTTTCACACGTCTTTCTAGTTTTATTTTTGTTGTGTGTTTCATGCACTGTAGAAAGTAATGGAGCAATTCAGTGTGTGACCTCAGCTTGTAATGAATGAGTAGTCGAAGTCTAATTATAAGATGGTGTTTCCATTGTCAAGTCAAAAAAAATGAACAAATTTTGCAATAGATTACACAAGGGACACATCTGAAACTTTGCATAAACATTTGTCTATGAGAATTTTAGATGTATGCGCTCTGATCACTTAACATATGCATATTAAATGTTTTTGTTTTTATTTTATCTATCCCGATCTTCTGTCATGTCTTGCCTGCATTTGAGATGATGACATTCATTTTCATTTCGGCTTAGTCTCTTTATTAATCCGGGGTCGCCACAGCGGAATGAACCGCCAACTTATCCAGCATATGTTTTATGCAGCGGATGCCCTTCCAGCTGCAACCCATCACTGGGAAACATCCACACACACTCAATCACACACATACACTACGGACAATTTAGCTTACCCAATTCACCCATATCGCATGTCTTTGGACTTGTGGGGGAAACCGGAGCACCCGGAGGAAACCCACGCCAACACAGGGAGAACATGCAAACTCCACACAGAAACACCAACTGGCCCAGCCGAGGCTCGAACCAGCGACCTTCTTGCTGTGAGGCGAACGTGCTACCCACTGCGCCACTGTGAGGCCCTGTGTGACTTCAGTCTGTAATAAATGACTATTCATTCATTCATTCATTTTCATTTCGGCTTAGTCCCTTTAATAAATGACTAGTCAAAGTATAATTATTCAATTATTAAATGTTTAATGTTTCATTAAATGTTTTTTTTTTTAAATCAATCCTGATCTTCTGTCATGTCTTGCCTGCGTTTGAGAGGATGTCATGAGCTCCACTTTCCAAGCAAGCAATTTTTCTCAGAAAGTGGTGACTGACTGTTAAAACACCTTGTTTTTGTCTCTGTCTTGGCTTTCTGTCCACACTTGGGTGGTGTTTTTATTCAAAGAAATGCTGTAAACGCTCTCCAAAGTAGATTCATTTGAAAGTGTAAGTTATAAAGAGTGTGTTAGTGTTATGCAGGTCCAAAACGAGCAGAAACTCTGCTTATTACACACACCGGGATGCGCAGCAGCTCACAAATATCTTTAAATAACAACTAAAATAACTTAAGCCACACTGAACTGAACTGAACTAAACTCTGAAATCTGGACTTCGAAATGTAATGTAATGTGTATTTATAAAGCGCATTTACTGTGTATGGCCATACACACAAAGCGCTTCACAATTTCTCCACACCACCACCAGTGTGCAGCATCCACTTGGATGATGCTCCGGCAGCCACAGGACAATGGCGGCAGTGCACTCACCACACACCAGCTATAGGAGGAGTGGAGAGACAGTGATAGAGCCAATTCGGTGGATGGGGATGATTGGGAGGCAATGATGGTAAGGGCCAATGTTGGAAATTTAGCCAGGACACCGGGGTTACACCTCTACTCTTTACGAGAAGTGCCATGAGATTTTTAATGACTACAGAGAGTCAGGACCTCAGTTTAACGTCTCATCCGAAAGACGACGCTGTCTGACAGTATGGTGTCCCATACACTTTACTGAGGCATTAGGACTCAGGTTGAGCGCCCCCTGCTGGCCTCTCTAACATCACTTCTAACAGCAACCTAGTTTTCCCATGTGGCCTCCCATCCAGGTACTGACCAGGCTCCGCTTAGCTTCAGTGAGTAACTGGCCTTGGGCTGCAAGATGATATGGCTGTGGCCAAATGGTCGTCTTGACTGAATTGTGCACAAAACAACCACCCCTTCTCAAAACCACGGTCAATGGTGGGTGCACGTACGTTTTTGTAAAATACCATGTTATTTCCTGTTCCAGTTATTTGGGCAGGAATCAAAAAAGAGGAACAAATATTTTCTGTTTGAGCAAGCATTTAAGAACCCGCAAAAAGACAAAAAAAAACAAAAAAACCATGATAAGCAGGAGAAACACATCAGTGTAACGCCTGAACGCCATCACAGTCACCAGAACACGGTAAGTCTGATTAACACAGTCACTCTGATTAATATGTGAAAATAGCCTGATTCATACTTTTGAAGAGGCCAAAGAGAAATTTTCCCAAACCCTGATAAACTTGAGAAATGTTAAAGCTGTGTTTTTCCGCTAACGTGTGTGTGTTATTGTGATCTTGTAGCGACGTCGGTGAGAATGGCTGCTCCTCTTACTCTGGTGCTTCTGCTCATGATACGCAGTGAGTCAACGGAGAATTATTTACCATTCTTTAGTTGATTGTTCAAATAACTTGGTCTATGTGACTTATTTGAACTGAAAGTCACGTACAAATTAATATGTACATTTTTGTAAGAGTAAAGTATATATATTTGCTGCACATTAAATACATCATGTTCAATTAAAATTATTTTAATAATGTTCATGTACTGTCAGTGTTCGTCCGTGTCATCATTTGTTTTCGTCATGTGATTCTTTTGTCCTGTCTTTCCCTCCACCATCAGTGTCCATTTGTTTCACCTGTGTTCATCCCTAGTGTCTCATTAGTTTAATCATCCCCTTATCTATTTATACCCTTTCGTCTGTGTCCGTCGTTGTCCGGTATTTTGGTTACTTTGGTTGTCTCGTCCTGTCGTCCTTGTCCCATCTACCTGTATCCAGTGTTTGTGTACCCAGTAAGTGTTGTTTAATAAATTCGTTTATCATTTTCATTCCGTGTTCGTCTCCATCATGTCTACCTTCATCATCAGGACGTTACATGTACAGCATATCATTTTGGGTCAATAATCTGTTTAATATGTGTTTCAGGAGTTTACGCTCAATATGGTTGTAGTGTGAGTTATGGCTCTCCATACATCTGTGCACTAGAGGGCTCAACAGTGACAATGAGCAGCACTTTTAGATATCCTTATGGAAATTATGTCATGAGGGCATTCTGGACTAAAACACAAGTTCAGGAGATGTTTTGGGAGTTTCCAGATCTGTCTGAGGACCCTGAATACAGTCAGAGGCTTCAGTATCTGGGAGATAAACAGAAGAATTTCAACCTCAGACTGAGTCATGTGACAAAGAAAGATGAACACCAGTATTATTGCAAATTCACTACTAATATGGCTGTGAACTGTTGGATTGGCATTTCTGGAGTGCGTCTCTCTGTCACAGGTGACTCTCCTGAGGTTTCTCTCCTCTTGTGTGCATTATGTAGAATAATAATCAGTGTATGAGAGCAGCACTAGATATAATGTGTGTGTTGTGTTCAGATCTTCAGCTGGAGTCTCCTGAGAGAGTGACAGAGGGAGATTCAGTCCGTCTGACATGTAGAAGCAGCTGTAAACTGACTGACACACCAACATTCATCTGGTACAGAAACTCACAGAGATTAACAGGGAATACTCAAAGTGAAGTATATGTTGGTCCAGTCAATAGAGGACATGCAGGCTACTATAATTGTGGTGTGTGGGGAAACGATTACATCTCTCCCGCTGTTTATCTTGATGTCAGATGTAAGTTTTTATCACTTTTATGGCTTAGCGTTTCCTCTTTCAAAGCATTCACAATTGTAATAAAAGTAAAAGTGGTCGATCCATATACAGTTGCAACAAAAAGTATGTTAACCCTTTGGGATCGCTTGGATTTCTGCGTAAATGCGACAGAAAATGTGTTCTGCTCTTCATCTAAGTCACAACAACAGAAAATAAACACAGTCTGCTTAAACTGATACCACAGAAACGTTATATTTATAGTTTACGTGTTTTTATTGAACACAACATGTAAACATTCACAGTGCAGGGTGGAGAAAGTACAACCCCAAATAAGAAAAAATTGGGACAGTATGGAAGATGCAAATATAACAATAAAGTAATGCTTTATAAGGGCCTCACAGTGGCGCAGTGGGTAGCACGTTCGCCTCACAGCAAGAAGTTGCTGGTTCGAGCATCGGCTGGGTCAGTTGGCGTTTCTGTGTGGAGTTTGCATGTTCTCCCTGTGTTGGCGTGGGTTTCCTCCGGGTGCTCCGGTTTCCTCCACAAGTCCAAAGACATGCGGTATAGGTGAATTGGGTAGACTAAATTGTCCGTAATGTACGAGTGTGAATGGGTGTGTATGGATGTTTCCCAGAGATGGGTTGCAGCTGGAAGGGCATCCGCTGCGTAAAACATATGCTGGATAAGTTGGCGGTTCATTCCGCTGTGGCGACCCCAGATTAATAAAGGGACTAAGCCGAAATGAAAATGAATGAATGAATGAATGATTTATAAGTTTACTTTGACTTGTATTTCATTGCAGACAATACAACAAACATTATTTAATGTGTTCCTCATTATTTTATCTATTTCACAACACTTAAAAGACATTTAGGGACTGAAGACACCAAGTGATGAAGTGTTTCAGGTGTAATTTTACCCCCTTTTTTCCTGCAAACAAGTCTTAAGATCGACAACAGTACCGGCGCATTTTGTGCTTCAAAATTTGCCACACATTCTCTATTGGACACAGGTCGGGGCTGCAGACAGGCCAGTCAAGTACCTGTATCCACTTCCTCCGCAGCAGGACTTTGTAATGTGTGCAGAATGTGTTTCTGCATTGTCTTGTTGAAATATGCATGGGCGTCCCTGGAAAAGAAGGCAGCATATTGTGCTCCAAAATCTCTATGTGCTTTTCAGCATTAATGGTGACCCTGGCTTTTGGACTTTGAATGATCCTTTTCTTTTTGGTCCAGAGCACACGGCGTCCATTTCTCCCCCAAAAAATACCTGAAATACTGATTCATCTGAGCACAGTACACGTTTCCACTCTGTGATGGTCCATCCCAGATGCCTCCAATCAAGTCAATGGCACTTCTGGACACTGTTAACATAGGGCTTCCTTTTGCCACAGTACAGCTTTAACTGGCATTTGTGGATGTAGCTACGTATTGTGGTACTTGACAAAGGTTTGCCAAAGTAGTCCCGAGCCAATGTGGTGATATAGCTTATAGATGAATGAGGATTCTTGATGCAGCGCCGCTTGAGGGATCGGAGATCACGGTAGTTCAGCTTAGGCTTGCACCCTTGTCCTTTATACACAATTCCTCCAGATTCCTTGAATCTTTTAATGATGTTCTGCACTGTTGAAGGCGAAATATTCAAATGTCTTCCTCTCTTTCTTTGAGGAACATTGCTTTTAAACATTTCAATCACTTTCTCATGTGTTTGTTTGCAAACTGGCGATCCTCGGCCCATCTTTGCTCCAAAAGGACTAGAACTTTCTTGGGTGCTGCTTTTGTATTAAATCCTTATAACCTGTTTCAAATCACATCATTATTTAACCAATTTATCTGATTACTCGCCCTAAAACAATAAAAATAATGAGGAACACATTAAATAATGTTTGTTGTATTGTCTGCAATGAAATACAAGTCAAAGTACATTTAGAAATCAATACTTTCTTTTTTTATTATTTGCATTTTCCATACTGTCCCAACTTTTTCTGATTTGGGGTTGCATGTAAACCCCTAGGTTAAAGACTTCTCCAAAAGCTAATTGGAGCCAGGAGTCAGCCAACTTGGAGTCCTAACAATGTGATGAGATTGGATGTGCTGGTTAAAGCTGTGGAGGTTTCATTTGGTCACTCGTGCCCATGCCAAATGGTGCCAGCAGTGGAAAATCTTCGGCTTGGGCTTGAGTCCACCATCACTGTCTTTCCCACATCTGGGAGAGTGCATATTTAACTGATCGTAATGTTTATTTTTGATTCTTGCGCACATGTTTCACCTTCAGATGCTCCAGAGACACCTGTGATCTCCATCAGTGGATCTGCTGTAATGATGGAGGGAGATTCAGTGACTCTGAGCTGCACCAGCGACTCAAACCCTCCTGCAGAAATCAGATGGTATAAAGGAATAAAATATATTGGATATGGAAGAATCTTCAGCATCTCAAAGATCAGCTCTGATGACGGTGGAGGATACAAGTGTAGAGCCAGAAATGACCATGGAGACAAATACTCTGATCCTGTGACTTTAAATGTCGTGTGTGAGTAAATGATGGTTTAGCAATTCAAAATTCCAAAGGCAGTGTGTGATCCCATTTAATTTTGGTTAATGATAATTTGGGTAATGTTTCTTTCTTCTTCTTTTTTTCAGATCCACCCAGGAACGTCTCAGTGTCCATCAGTGGATCTGCTGTAATGGAGTCTGGAGATTCAGTGAGTCTGATGTGCAGCAGTGACTCAAACCCTCCTGCTCTGAACTTCAGCTGGTTTGAGGAAAATCAAAGCTCAGCTGTTGGATCTGGACAGAGTTTCAGTGCAGTACAGAGCGGACGCTTCTACTGTGAGGCTCACAATCCACATGGAGCTCAGAGATCAGACGCCGTCACTGTCACCGGTGAAGCTTTTATCATCACACTCCTGTAACTTCATCAGTCTGGAGAGTTAATAATGATCTGCTTCGACTTACTTTCAGTTCATCAAGGTGCTGGGAGAAAAAGGATTGTGATCATAGTGGCATCTGGAGGAATATTGATCATCATCATACTATTTATAATGCAAGTACAATAAAGAGCATATACATATAACTGACTGTCAAACTAATGCAGAATGATATCTTATTGTTTATTTACAATACAACCAAATGATTATTATTAACTTTTTTGACAGTCAAATGAAAAGAAGATCTGCAGTAAACGACTATGAGGTGAAATGATTAAAGAACCACATAATAAAATCAGTATAATAATCAAATGAGCCTTTATTTTCCTTTATTTACTCTCTCTGTGTCCCTGTAGAATGATGGTGTCAGTGCAAACAGATATGCAGCTCTTGACCTCCAGTTTAGATCAGCTGACCTGTACAACACACTCCCTGTAAGTGAAGAATTAAACACTACACATGCAAAAGAGTTTATTTATCCAAGAGTGAAGCAATAAATGATGTGTTTTCCCCACAGACTGTCCATCCCAGCCCTGCAGTTCACCAGACGAGCTCCTCTGAATATGAGAATCTGTCAGTAAATGGGAGATCAGCAGTAGATCTTCATTAGTCTACAGAGACTAAACGACCTTTAAAAGTGATCAAGCTGGACATTTCACCAAAAGCACACCAAGGTTATTCAAAAAATAAAACTAAGACTAAATCGTTTACTCAAATAAAATCAAATTCACAATAAATGTAAAGCTAAAACTAACTGAAAATGAAAAAACTAACTCAAATAAAAATAATAATTATTGTATTCAGAATTATTAAGCACTCATTCTGCTGCAGAAAGTCTGCCCTGCGGCTGTTTATAGAAGTACCTGTAGAGGGCGCTTTCACGGCTGAGCATGATTATATACAAAACCATCTTTTCTATGTAAACATTCATTTTGCATTCGAACTTTTGTAAACTAAAAATGTAAAGTGTTTTGTGTTCTAAACATGTGAATTATGCATTTAACTACATACTTGGGGTCCTATTGTACACCTGGCGCAATACCAGGCATGATGCAAGTGTTTTTTGCTAGTTTCAGCCTTGCGCGGGTATCACTGTCACATCTTGCATGACACAGCTTAAATAGCAAATTCACTTGCACCCCTTTGTGTGCCCATAGGCGTGCTGGTCTAAAAACAACCCAGGCTCAATCTGATTTCGTAGCCCTATATACATTTCTAGAGAGAGCAAAATACATCCCAGGAGCTACGTTTTGTTTGCTTTTTTTCACAAATCCACCAGAGGGAGCTGTGTACACTTTTTGAGATCTCAAATTTCTCTCGCGACTGCCATTCGCACCTGCTCCTCTCGAGTAATCCACCAGAGGCCGCTGTTGACTTACTGACTGACTGACCGATCGACTGACCTATCCTACTCCTACCCTAAACCCAACCGATAGTGTTTTAAAAAGCACCGACTGACCCAAACCCACCCACTTCCATAAACCCAACCGACAGTGTTTTCACAAGCAATGCAGAAAAAGAAGAGCCCTGATTTTTACCAAGTTTTCAGATTTCACCACATTCTCACCCTGTTATTTACTTGTTTATTTCAGTTTTTGGCTTTTGTTTTTGTCTTACCTGCTTTCTGGAACTGTTCTTCGCCAGACTCGAATCCCGTTATCGCCGTCAACTCCACTTTGCATCTCAAGTTCGCTGACGTACATGATAAGCCACTGGACAAACTGGTAACAGCGGAAAAGCCGTCCATACGGAGGTAAGCGGCCAGCTGGTAAGCGTGAAAGAGAACGGCGTCATACCGCCCCGTAGCGTACATCTTAAAGACGAAATGCAGCCATACATACTTCTGGCTACATAACTCACGATCTCCAGAAATGTATATAGGGCTACGTTTTCAGAATGAGCCTGTGTTGACTAAAAAGGAGGTGTGATGAGGAGCATTGTTAGCATGTTGCTATTTTGTGGCGACTAGCATAAGACCACACCACTGACAATTAAAAGATGGTGTAAGTCTTTTTTTTTGTTATTTAGTGTAGAGCGCCTTAGTGTTATGCACCTATGCGAGTCCAAAACGAGCATACACTTTGCTTATTACACACACAGGGATGCACACCAGCTCACAAATGTCTTTAAATATGAAAAGAAAATGTACTATTGTGTATATATAAATATAAATACTGCTACCTTCTCCCACACCTTCTTCAGCTTAGGGGGCTTTGGTGAATCCAGCTCTGTTTAGCTAGTTTGTTCATGACACATTTCTTTATTGTTGTTGTTGTTGTTATCATTATATGCATTCTTATGGTTGTATTTATATTTTTTGTATAGAGCTGTCCACCTGACAAGATATATGCATACAAGATATAGGCTTAGAGATATATGCATCACAATATAGGGGTAGGGCTGCACGGTGGCGCAGTGAGTAGCACGATCGCCTCACAGCAAGAAGGTCGCTGGTTCAAGCCTCGGCTGGGTCAGTTGGTGTTTCTGTGTGGAGTTTGCATGTTCTCCCCGTGTTGGCGTGGGTTTCCTCCGGGTGCTCCGGTTTCCCCCACAATCCAAAGACATGCAGTATAGGTGAATTGGGTAGGCTAAATTGTCTGTAGTGTATGTGTTAATGAGTGTGTGTGGATGTTTCCCAGAGATGGGTTGCAGCTGGAAGGGCATCCGCTGCGTAAAACATATGCTGGATAAGTTGGTGGTTCATTCCGCTGTGGCGACCCCAGATTAATAAAGGGACTAAGCCGAAAAGAAAATGAATGAATGAATGACTATAGGGGCATAGGAAGTAGGATGTGTGTTTGGATGTTGGTCATGGTGGAAGCTCACAGTGTTTTGATCACACTTGATTTATTTATTTGCTGAAAATTAGAAATAGCATTGAAACAAATCGTTGAGCGTAATAAACTAAATTCGAAAATTACATTTGAAGTGGTCGTCTTGACTGAATTATGCCCAAAACAACCACAGTTTCCCGAATCCATGGTCAATAGTGGGTACTAGGTTAAGGTGTAAGGCCTGGGTCATCGGTGTAATGTATTTAATTACAAATGTAATTACATGGAGATAATTTTTGAAATATATGTACAGTTAAAAACATGTTTAAGAGCAATTTAAATGTAAGTACACAGTAATTAAAGTCACAGTATAAAAATCGTACATTTTTAAATGGAGTATGTTACGTTACAGACGTATATTGCGATATAGGAAAATCTTAACTTCTCATGGTGACTTTAACTATGTTATGCATTGATTTACAAGTCTGCACATGAGTAATAGGGGTCCATGTGATTAAAATGAATGTTGTTTATGTAGAATATAACGGGCATTTTGTGCCAGTCCATTTATGCAAAGCATAAGGTAATATTTGTATGTTAGAAAGTAATGTTTAATACATCCAAAGTCTCGAGAGAGAGAGAGAGAGAGAGTTCACCATGACTGCTTCTACTAAAGTAATCTTGAATGTGCGACCATCGTCTGAGAATTCATTACTGTGCACTGGGAAGTGTTACAAACACACTTACAGAGTACTACAAACACGCCTTTATGAACAATTTTGATTCAGCAACTTTAAAAAATTGGTCAGATATTTTATTGCCTAATCCAGCTGTGTCGACAGGAGTAAAGAAAGAGGAAGAAACAGTTTCTGTTTGCACAACAAACGCTAGAGGTTAGAGTCACCAGAACATGGTAAGAGTTACTCTGATTTATATGTGAAAACACCCTAATTAATACTGTTGAGGATAGCAAAGAGAAATATTCACAAACTGTGATGAACAGGTAGGGATTAAAGGGGAATATATAAAGCTGTGTTTTTCTGCTAATGTGTGTGTTATTGTGATCCTGTAGGGATGTCGGTGAGAATGGCTGCTCCTCTTACTCTGGTGCTTCTGCTCATGATACACAGTGAGTCAACGGAGAATTCAGAAACATTTGTTAGTTGATTACGAAAATATCTTATTCTTTGCTTTTCTTGGCTTGTTTCATTGACAAAAATCCAATAGTTGTCAGGGTTCTGCCACTCCGGTCTTGTAAATTCATGTTTTGGTGGCAGAGTCCAGACACTAGACCTGTCTTGTCCTCTATGTTGTGCTCGGCTCGAGTTTTCTTGGGTCGAGCACTCATTTTCTGTCATTGTATGAGCGCCATTCTAATATCACACGGAACCCGCGCGCTCCCACATAATTCGGGCGCTCAAGGTCCGCACGTGGTCTGGATGCGCGCTCTTGTCCTGGTGTTTGTGTTAGTTCTGTCTGCAGCGTGGTGTTTCATTGCCAGCGTCTCAGTCTAGTTGGTTTCGGTTTCGGTTGGCGCTGGGATGAAACATGCACGTTGCATGTGTGAGTGCACGGTGAGTGTTTTCATTTATCGTGTACTCGTGTCTTGCGTTCAGTCTTCTGTTGGTGTTGTGTTTAGCACAGAGTGCCGTGTCATGTGAACGCACGGTTAATGAGTTCTCTCATGGGCTGCGTATTCGAGTCTCGTTTTCGTGTGAGCACATGGCTTGTGTTTGTTTGTGTCATGTGCTCTCCCGTCTATTGTCTAGTCCCACCCTCCTTGTTAACCCATTATTAGTTTATTCTGTTCACCTGTTTGTGTGTTAATTATTTGTGCTTATATTCTCCTCATGTCTGCTGTCCTGGGCCAGTTTGTCTTCTTCATCATCTGATATTCCCGTGTCATGTCCTGTCCAGCCCTGTCCAATCCTGCTCTTTCCTGCCAGCCCAGTCAAGTTTGTTTTGTTTTAATGTTAATGGTTTCCCCCTCGGGGTAGTTTGTTTTGCCTTTTTGTTTTATTAATAAATACCCATTTTCCCTGCATTTGAGTCCTCGCTCCTTTCCCTCCGCCCGCAACCCTGACAATAGTAGAGCTAAGTATATCTGAATGTTTCACACTATATCATGCTAAATGAAAATGACCATGTTAGTTAGTGTAATAACGACTATGAACAGAATATGAGAGAATAATTTTAATGTTTATGTTTAATGTTTTCTGTGTGTTTCAGGAGTTGATGGTGGTTTTGATTTTAGTGTGAGTTACGGCTCTTCACACATCTGTGCACTAAAGGGCTCAACAGTGACAATGAGCTGCACTTACAGATATCCTTTCCCAAATTTTGTCTTAAGAGCATTCTGGACTAGAACACAAGTTAAAGAGATGTTTAGGAAGTATCCAGATCTGTCTGAGGACCCTGAATACAGTCAGAGGCTTCA
>CAIGQW010052716.1:0-20604 GCA_903798125.1 Danio choprae | reverse complement strand
TAAATCAATTACAGCAAAAATACTGTATTTGCATTTACAGCACCATTCACCTTGCTGTGAATTTATTTACAGCATCATATATCTTTACTGTAAAATATACAGTGATTTTCACAATGCAACTTTAAATCACAGTAACATACTGCATAACTGTCCTACAGTAAAATCAGTTTATATCAGAGTTAAATATTGTAATATACAATATACAAACAATTGTTTTCTCCAAAAATAATACAAATACATTACTGTGAGGCCTCACAGTGGCGCAGTGGGTAGCACGTTCGCCTCACAGCAAGAAGGTCGCTGGTTCGAGCCTCGGCTAGGTCAGTTGGCGTTTCTGTGTGGAGTTTGCATGTTCTCCCTGTGTTGGCATGGGTTTCCTCCGGGTGCTCCGGTTTCCCCCACAAGTCCAAAGACATGCGGTATAGGTGAATTGGGTAGACTAAATTGTCCATAGTGTATGTGTGTGAATGGGTGTGTATGGATGTTTCCCAGAGATGGGTTGCAGCTGGAAGGGCATCCGCTGCGTAAAACATATGCTGGATAAGTTGGCGGTTCATTCCGCTGTGGCGACCCCAGATTAATAAAGGGACTAAGCCGAAAAAAAAATTAATGAATGAATATTTTTAGCCCCCTTAAGCAATATTAGTTTTTCGATTATCTACAGAACAAACCATCGTTATACAATTATTTGCCTAATTACCGTAACTTGCCTAATTAACCTAGTGAAGCCTTTAAATGTCACTTTAAGTTGAATACTAGTATCTTTATATAAGAATATCTAGCAAAATATTATGTACTGTCATCATGGCAAAGATAAAATCGGGACTTGTGGAGCTGCGCTTCGGTGGATTTGCTCTTCAGTAACTTTCAGCAGTGAAACTTAAACCACACTGAACTGAACTGAACTAAACTGAACTAAACTCTGAAGTGTGGACTTTACTAGAACATGTTAAGCTGCTTTGACACAATCTGCATTGTAAAAAGCGCTATATAAATACACTTGAATTGAATTTAATAAAAGAAATTATGTTGAAAAATGTGTTGAAAAAAATCTTCTCAAAATTGGGTAATAAATATACTAATTCTGACCTCAACCGTACAGTATACAACCTATTATAACCAACTATTTTGTGGAAAAGACAGTGATCAAAATTAGACAACAACTAATGATTGTTGCAAGAAAAAAGATTACAACTAAACATTTTGAGGGTCACAGCAGTCAAAGATTAGTATGAAGTGTAGAGGCAAAAGGTGGACACTTCACCTCTACCTTTACAGACGTGTGTACACACTTTGGATTCACTCTTTCCACAGTTTGACGATAAACATTATGTTCCCTACCAGGCTTAATTAAACAAAACTTTCATCATTAAAGTGAGCTTTAGATAGGTTCTCGCGCCATGCAACATGCTCAAGCCTTTTGATTGTTTCTTCTGATGAAGAATGGGTCACTGCAGTATGGTGATGCATTGCTGCCACACGCATATTATTTATATCCCTTAATTATGTCGTAATAATGAGATCTTTTCTCATTAAAATGACATCTTTAATCATAAAAACAAGATGTTCTTTTCTTAAAGCAGCATCTTTTCTGGTAATAACGAGATGCTGTTTTGTTAAAACAATATAATTATCTTGTTAAAACGACATATTTTTCTTGTTAAACCCACTTAATTGTCTCATTAAAATGACAATTTTCTTGTTAAAACAGCACCTTTCTCCCATTAAAACGAGATCTTTCGTTCATGACGTGACCATTTTGTTGGAATAATCAAACGGGTAAAAGAATCCACCTTTTTTTCAAAATAACGCACATTTCAATTGGTTCATTTGGACTTTCTCCTCAGTTTAAAACACAACAGCATTTTATTAACATCCTGATTCATGTGCGCTGTATTGCTATTAGCATGTGAACACTACATCAGCATCTTAAACATCTGAGATTATACAGATGAAAGGATCAAACAGATCTATAGGAAACAGCATTTGTCTGCATTCTAATGCGAAAAAGATCAACCCAGGCTCATTCTGATTAGGTACTTCTGTATACATTTCTGGAGAGCGCCAAATACATCCCAGGAGCAACGTTTTTTTGCAGTTTTTGTTTTATGCGAATCCACCAGAGGGCGCTGTGTACGCTTTTTGAGATTATACATTTCTCTCACGAGTGCCATTCGCGCCTGCTCTTCTTGCGTAAATCCACCAGAGGTCGCTGTTGACTGACTGACTGACTGACTGACTGATCACCCCACCCCCCCTATCCCTAAACTCAACCAATAGTGTTGTAAAAAACACTGATTGGCCTTCCCTAAACCCAACCGACAGTGTTTTAAAAAGCAATCCAGAAAAAGAAAAGCCCTCGCGGCAGTCTGATTTTACCATGTTTTCAGATTTTACCACATTCTCACACTGTTATTTACTTGTTTGTTTTATTTTTTGGCTATGCTTTTGTCTTCCGTGTTTTCTGAAACTGTTCTTCGCCAGACTCGAACCCCGTCGTTGTGGTCAACTCCCCTCTGTGTCTCAAATCCTCCGACATACGCAGTGAGCCACTGGACAAAGCAACAGTGGAGAAGCCGACCATACAGAGGTAAGCAGTCAGCTGGTAAGCGCGAAAAAAAGCGGCTTAATACCGCCCCATACCATTCGTTTTAGAGATGAAATGCAGCCATACATTCCTCTGGCTACATAATTCGGGATCTCCAGAAATGTTTCAGAATGAGCCTATGATGGAAAAGATGTTGTTAAATGACATAATATCTTGCTATTACAAGAAAAAATATGCTGTTTTAACAAGATAAATATGTCATTTTAATGACATAATATCTCGGTTTTGGGCGGAACGGTGGTGCACATTTCTGTGTGGAATTTGCATGTTCTCCCCATGTTGGCGTGGGTTTCCTCCGGGTGCTCCGGTTTCCCCCACAAGTCCAAAGACATGCGGTATAGGTGAATTGGGTAAGCTAAATTGTCCGTAGTGTATGTGTGTGAATGAGTGTGTATGGATGTTTCCCAGTACTGGGATGCAGCTGGAAGGGCATCCGCTGTGTAAAACATGTGCTGGATAAGTTGGCGGTTCATTCTGCTGTGGCGACCCCTAAATAATGAAGGGACTAAGCCGAAAAGAAAATGAATGTATTAATTAATATCTCGGTTTTAGGAGAAAAGACATTGCTTTAATGAAATAACCTTGTTATTACAAGAAAATGTGTTGTTTTAATAAAATAACATCTCGTTATTATGAGGAAAGTTGTTTTGAGTTTAAAATAATAATGTGTCTGGCAGTAATCTGTCACCATACTACAGGGCTTCCACATTCTCTTAAACAGAGATAATCATGTCGAAAAACAGATCCTTAACTTGTTTGAACTGGTGGTCAGTTCAAACTGCAGTGTTGAACCAATTGAGAGCAATTGAGAACACAGAATCTCCACAGTTTCCTGTCCACGTGCTTTTGTCTTTTGTGGACAACCAGTCTTTCTGGGAGGCTTGAATGAGTTACTGACGTTGTAAAGATCCAATATCCTAGAAATCACAAATCTGGAAGGACCATCTTCTCTTCTACACTGTAAAAAAATCTGTTGAATAACAGTTTCCATATTTTGTGATTCAAAAGTTGTTGTTTTTTCTGTTTATTTAAGGTTGTGAATTGCATTATGGGGCTGCACGGTGGCGCAGTGTGTAGCACGATCGCCTCACAGCAAGAAGGTCGCTGGTTCGAGCCTCGGCTGGGTATGTTGGCATTTCTGTGTGGAGTTTGCATGTTCTCCACGTGTTGGCGTGGATTTCCTCCGGGTGCTCTGGTTTTCCCCACAAGTCCAAAGACATGCGGTACAGCGGAATTTTATAGGCTAAATTGTCCGTAGTGTATGTGTGTGAATGAGTGTGTGTGGATGTTTCCCAGTGATGGGTTGCAGCTGGAAGGGCATCCGCTGCGTAGAACATATGCTGGATAAGTTGGCGGTTCATTCCGCTGTGGCGACCCCAGATTAATAAAGGGACTAAGCCGAAATGAAAATGAATGAATGAATGAATTGCATTATGGGATGTTGATCTCTGCTTTGTCGACTACTGATTTTGAAAATTCACCTCTACACTTTAACAAAGTGACTTTAATTGAAGTTTTAGTTGTTTGAAATAATATAATGTATAAAAAAACATTATATAAATCTGTAAAATAACAGAAAATGTACTGGAAGCTTATTACAAGGTTGTTGTACCATAATATACAACACTGAACCAGACATTATATCACTTTAAACCAGGGGTGTTTAATGTTTAGGGGTGTCAAAGTGTTTAATTAGGGTTGGAACTAAACTGTGCAGAGCTGAGGCCCTCCAGGAATTGGTTTTGACACGTGCTTTAAACTATTTAAAATGTTATTCATTCATTCATTTTCATTTCGGCTTAGTCCCTTTATTAATCTGGGGTCGCCACAGCGGAATGAAATGCCAACTTATCCAGCATATGTTTTACGCAGCAGATGCCCTTCCAGCTGCAACCCATCTCTGGGAAACATCCATACACACCCATTCACACTCATACACTATGGACAATTTAGCTTACTCAATTCACCTATACCGCATGTCTTTGTACTTGTGGGGGAAACCGGAGCACCCGCAGGAAACCCATGCCAACACGGGGGGAACATGCAAACTCCACACAGAAACACCAACTGACCCAGCCGAGGCTCGAACCAGCGACCTTCTTGCTGTGAGGCGAACGTGCTATCCACTGCGCCACCGTGAGGTCATTTAAAATGTTAATAAAAGTCAAATTTTTTGTCAAGGTTAAAGGTTGTTGGAAGAAAGTCCAATAATGCAATTTAAAAGCATAAATAAATGGGGGAAACAAAAACATGAATCACAAAATACAGAAAGCTGCTAATTTACAGATATTTTTTACAGTGTCTCCCTTTGGAAAATACCACCACATTACTACCAATAAATGTGAGGATATAATAACTGTATATATATATATATATCGTGTTAGTATATATTCCAATAAACTAAGCAGTGACGTCAAAATGTCAAAAATAAGATCCCTAATTTTGTTCTCCACTATATATACACATGCACAAAATAAATGAACCAAAGCAGGTAAAGTGTGGACAGTGACAGGCTTACCAATGTCTGTACAATGGCGTGGTTTGTGGCATTCATGTAGGAGTTGAGAGGAAAGGCACATTCTCCCATGCAATAATAGGCAGCATATCCTTCAGGAGCTATAATCCAATCCTGAAAGACGGACAGAGCACATAAACGTTAACATCCACTCATAAAGCTTGATTTATACCTTTCCCAACCAAACACACTTGAATGCTTAAACTGTGAACAGAAAGACAGATCACATTAAATTGCAATCATATTCCACACATATGTTAAGGTATGTGGGTGTGTTTAAAGTGATAGTTCACACCAAACTGAAAGGGCTCTCTGTTCTTGCAGTCTTGGGTATTGTAATTCAATTTTGCCAGCTGATGATGATGTTATACAAGAATTGTATGAATATTGAGAAATAGCTCTTGTCTGTCAGATGGACGATGGCATCATCTATCATCTTAACCCGTACTTCAAACAAATGGAGCTGTGGTGGAGTTGTGTTAACAAACAATCACCTGCACCATGTAATTAATGATGTGGCTGTCAGCAGAAAAGGACCTATCAGCCTGTTTACACTGATTGATTCTTAGACTTCTGGAATGCATTGCGACTCTCGAATTGATTCTGAGCTAGTTTTTCACAGCAAATGGTGCTCTAGGCTAGTTTTTAGTAGAAAATTAGGCTATCGGCTAGTTTTTAACAGCAGATGGCGCTCTGGGCTAGTTTTTAAAAGCAGATGGTGCTCTAAGGTAGTTTTTACCAGCAGTTGTCGCTCTAGGCTAGTTTTAACAGCAGATGTCACTCTAGGCTAGTTTTTTAACAGCAGATGGTGCTCTAGGCTAGTTTTAACAGCAGATGCCACTCTAGGCTAGTTTTTTAACAGCAGATGGTGCTCTAGGCTAGTTTTAAACAGCAGATGGTGCTCTAGGCTATAGTTTTTAGTATAAAATTTAGCTATAGGCTAGTTTTTAACAGCAGATGGTGCTCTAGGCTAGTTTTTAACAGCAGATGGTGCTCTAGGCTAGTTTTTAGTAGAAAATTATGCTATAGGGTAGTTTTTAACAGCAGATACCCCTCTAGGCTAGTTTTAACAGCAGATGGTGCTCTAGGCTAGTTTTAACAGCAGATGCCGCTCTAGGTAAGTTTTTAACAGCAGATGTTGCTCTAGGTTAGTTTGTAAGAGCAAATGTATGTCTAGGCTAGTTTTTAACAGCAGATGGTTCTCTAGGCTAGTTTTAACAGCAGATACTGCTCTAGGTTAGTTTTTAACAGCAGATGTCGCTCTAGGTTAGTTTTTAAGAGCAGACGGTGCTCTAGGCTAGTTTTTAACTGCATATGGCACTCTAGGCTAGTTTTTAACTGCAAACGATGCTTTAGGCTAGTTTTTAGCAGTACATGTTCTCTAGGCAAGTTTTTAACAGCAGATGGCACTCTAGGCTAGTTATTAACAGCAGATGGCACTTTAGGCTAGTTTTTAACAGCAAATGGCGCTCTTTAGGCTAGTTTTTAACAGCAGATGGCACTTTAGACTAGTTTTTAACTCTACACTCAGAAGAAGAGTCATGAGTCACATACTGTTCACGTGTACTTGCACCTGAGGTTTTATGCTGCAGGATTAATGTAAACACTGCTCACTATGAACACTCTTGTAACTCTGTCACCCCAAATTTGGATCTTTTTAAACTTTTTTTAACGGGAATTAAAGGTATATATGCATATTATACACAGTTTGTCAATATAAATTCAGGTTTAGAAAAAAACATTTTTAAATGCACTAAAACATCCCAAATATGGGATGCTTAAACATTTCCTAACTTTATTAATGGTTATTTTAGGTTCAAGTGGTATGTTGACAGTACGGCTGTTAGTAAAGCATACAGCTCCATCAAAAACTAAGCATAAAAAAATACAAAGACAAAGAATTGAATCAACAGAAAAATTGCAATGCATTCTGAACATCGATTTCAGAAAAGATGCCGAATCATTTTTCAATTCGCAATGCATCGATTTATTGCCCCAGCCCTAATCCTATTTAAGCCCTAATAGTATTGTCATAATCCTGTTAATGCCAGAATAATATTGTCCATGTAAACATGCTGTGTAAAAAATTCAAAAGTGAATCGGAGGTAATATAAAGCCTCCTGTTAGAGCAAGGGTCTCTGAGTCCCGTCCAGCTGTTCAGTGCCAGTGTTTATGTGTGTGATCCAGCAGGAGAGACAGATCTGCTACAGGTGGCAGGACTGAGGGTGTGTAAACAGAAAGGAGGCTCTGCTGTCTCTGTGCTCTTGAGGTAATGCAGCCTAATGGAGCTACACACACTCATAAAACGGCTTGAGCCATAAACACACAGAGAGATAAAGAGGAACGTGGAGTGAGACGGAGAAGGACCAGAGCTAACAGAGGAAAACTGCTGGGGGAATACAAGTTGATTACACTGGATTTTGGAATATTTTAGCTGGTTTGTTGCTGGTTTTGAAATGGGGGGATACAGAAACTGTCGTAACCAGACTGACCACAGACACTAAACTATATCAACAATTGTTTAACTAATGTTAAAATGAAAACAAATGAATTAAAACTACAATTGCATTTAAATGGGATTAAAATAACACTGCTTGAAATGTCATGATTTCAACCTGACAGACAAATGACAAAGTCAATGTTGCAGTATTATAGTACACACAATGAACATTTGTATACATTTCCCAGTAAATATAGCCAATATTTTTGGTGCATTTAAACAAAATTGTTTCACTAAACAGTTATATCCATTAAAATAAGAGTTTGGTCACCTAACATCTTTAGGAATAGAAAAATACTACACTTAAATTACATTTACATTTAAATTACACACACACACTTAATACACTTCATTAAACATGTACATATAGACATCACCTATATGCAATAAAATTGCAGGTTAACTATGTCTGTATATAATAACTTATATTTTATTGTAACTTTAACTTTATTTGATTGTAATGCAGTAATGTGCACCTATTGTAAAGCTGCTTTGAAACAATAATTATTGTAAAAAGCACTATACAAATAAACTTAAATTGAATTGACATTCAAATAAGCTATTGCAAAAAAAATAAATCAACAGAATTTTTTATGTTTATGTTTTTTTTTATGTTTTTCTGTTCAGTAAAATTGTATTTAATAATTTCCCCCAACACTAATTAATTAAAACTAATTTGCGTGTACAATTGTTTTTTACATTAGTTCCAGTTTTAGCCTTGGCACTGACTAATCTAATGTAAATACACAAATATATTTTCGTAAAGCATCTTATAGAAAATGTTAATTTAAAATAAAGATCGGTGGGGGATGTTCACGTTTATGCTGAGCAGCACTCTATATAAAAAAATAAGTAAATAACAAAACAAATCCAATGTTGATAATAGATGGTTATCATACCTGCCATCCAAGGTCTCGAAAACTGACGTACAGCTCATGTTTCTTACAGGCCTGCTTCTGGTCAGCACTGCTGTTCTCTGAAAACAAACAGAGACGCAGGATTAAGAAACCTCTTAAGATTAAGAAAAAAAAAAAAAGCAAACTTCAAAGAAATCAAAAGTCTGCATGTCTGTTAGCTGAAAAGTTGACTATATGCTAATACAGGGGTTCAACAAACATATACATACATTCATTCATTCATTTTCATTTCGGCTTAGTCCCTTTATTAATCTGGGGTCGCCACAGCGGAATGAACCGCCAACTTATCCAGCATATGTTTTACGCAGCGGATGCCCTTCCAGCTGCAACCCATCTCTGGGAAACATCATATACATACATACATATATATATATATATGCCAACTTTGAACTTGGCCAAAATAAAAGTTTAGCAGATATACACATTTAAAAAGAACCGTTTTTCTCTTATGTAGCTACATACTGTTGATTCATCTGGTCCACATTGGTGCAAATTATTCAGTTCAATTCAATTCATCTTTATTTTTATAATGTAGATTGTGCCCAAGTTTAACATTGATAAAGAAAAGGGCATAAAAAGCCATAACATTAGCTTAGATTGTAGCAGGAGAGTAGGAATAGAATGCTGGTTGTAGTTCTATGTGTATTTTAATACAAATGTCACTGTTCAAGTTCAGTTTGTTTAATTCTGTTCAGTACATTTTTGAACATCTAATTATTATTAGCAGTAGAATTTGTAATATATTTTTTTATATTATTAAATATCACTAAAACACTAATAATGAACATGATTCATTCATTCATTTTCTTTTCGGCTTAGTCCCTTTATTAATCTGGGGTCGCCACAGCGGAATGAACCGCCAACTTATTCAGCACATGTTTTCCGCAGTGGATGCCCTTCCAGCTGCAACCCATCACTGGGAAACACCCATACACTCTCATTCACACACATAATTTAGCTTACAGACAATTTAGCTTACCCAATTCACCTATAGCACATGTCTTTGGACTTGTGGGGGAAGCACCCGGAGGAAACCCACGCCAACACGGGGAGAACATGCAAACTCCACACAGAAATGCCAACTGACCCAGCCGAGGCTCGAACCAGCGACCTTCTTGCTGTAAGGTGATTGTGATATCTACTCACCGCGTCGCCCATGAACGTGATAATTTTATTAAATGTTATTTGATATTTAATTTAAAGCTACCTTTTAAAATGCACTAAATTGCAACTTAAACTACAACTCTGCTATATTTTTTTATTTATAAAATATATGGTATAGTTAAAACAAATATGGGATGTATGGCTTATATACACTCACCAGCCACTTTATTAGGTACACCTGTCCAACTGCTTGTTAACGCAAATTTCTAATCAGCCAATCACATGGCAGCAACTCAATGCATTTAGACATGTAGACATGGTCAAGACGATCTGCTGCAGTTCAAACAGAGCACAACCATCTCTAGGGTTTACATAGAATGGTCCGAAAAAGGGAAAATATCCAGTGAGCGGCAGTTCTGTGGACGCAAATGCCTTGTTGATGCCAGAGGTCAGAGGAGAATGGCAAGACTGGTTCGAGCTGATAGAAAGGCAACAGTAACTCAAATAACCACTCGTTACAACCGAGGTATTCAGAAGAACATCTCTGAATGCACAACACATTAAACCTTGAGGCAGATGCGCTACAGCAGCAGAAGCAACAACATGAAAGCATGGATCCATCCTGCCTTGTATCAACGGTTCAGGCTGGTGGTGGTGGTGTAAGGTGTGGGGTCTTGGCACACTTTGGGCCTATTAGTACCAATTAAGCATCATGTCAATGCCACAGCCTACCTGAGTATTGTTGCTGACCATGTCCATCCCTTTATAATCACAGTGTACCCATCTTTTGATGACTACGTCCAGCAGGATAATGAGCCATGTCATAAAGCGCGAATCATCTCAGACTGGTTTCTTGAACATGACAATGAGTTCACTGCACTCAAATGGCCTCCATAGTCACCAGGTCTCAATCCAATAGAGCACCTTTGAGATGTGGTGGAATGGGTGATTCGCATCATGGATGTGCAGCCGACAAATCTGCAGCAACTGTGTGATGCTATCATGTCAATATGGACTAAAATCTCTGAGGAATTTTCCAGTACCTTGTTGAATCTAAGCCATGAAGGATTAAGGCAGTTCTGAAGGCAAAAGGGGGTCCAACCCATCACTACTAAGGTGTACCTAATAAAGTGGCCGGTGAGTGTATACCTGACTTATAATGTGTGAAAGAGTGTTAAAACTAACTCTAAACGTTGAGAAAGAAATACGACGACTAGGTCACTGAAGCTGCCCAGAATCCTTGAAGCCCTCATTTATCTATGCAGTACATTGACCCAAATTTATTTAATAGCCATTTAACCCTGTAATGCTATTACTGTGCAAAATGACCTGCAGAGAATTACACACTAATAAGAACCACATGAACACACACACACACACACACACACACACACACACACACACACACACACACACACACACACACACACACACACACTTCATCTCCAGTTCTCTTTTGCCTTAAAGAAACAGTTCATCTTGAAATTAAATTGTTTTTACTCAGCTTTGCAGAGTTTGCATCAACATGGCTCTATTTTGTTCTTTAAAGTCCCTGTGGAATTAAAATCATTATTTTAGCTGTTAGTATCATTCATTCATTCATTTTCTTTTCGGCTTAGGCCCTTTATTAACCTGGGGTCGCCACAGCGGAATGAACTGCCAACTTATCCAGCATATGTTTTACACAGCGGATGCCCTTCCAGCTGCAACCCATCTCTGGGAAACATCCACACACACTCATTCACACACATACACTACGGACAATTTAGCTTACCCAATTCACCTGTACCGCATGTCTTTGGACTTGTGGGGGAAACCGGAGCACCCGGAGGAAACCCACGCACACACAGGGAGAACATGCAAACTCCCCACAGAAACGCCAACTGACCCAGCCAAGGCTCGAACCAGCGACCTTCTTGCTGTGAGGCGAACGTGCTGCGCCACGGTGCAGCCCTGTTAGTATCAATATGTTAAAATAAAGCTAGTGTGCTCCAAAACAAAGACAAAATTCACATTTAGAAGACAGCATTCAAAACCTGCAGTTTCTCCCTTGCTCCAATGTGGATCAACAATATATTTTTTAACGACATCACCTCATACACCCATAAAAAAAATGCAGGGTTCCACACAATTCATTCCTGCTGTCTCAACACAAATCGATTAAGTTAACATAACAAACTTAAGTGAATGGAACATAAAACAATTAAGTTGTTCCACCAAAATATCTCAAGAACTGTGTTGATTCAGCTCGTTTTAAGCAGACGGTGCAGTTTGAACAAGTAGCAAAAATAAATCTTTGAGCGTACTTTCTCTTGGTTTCTCATCAAATCTTCTGACCAATCAAATGCTCTTTAGAATTTGAAGGGTCCCACCACAAGAAGACAGACATGATTGAAATCGAACACTTAATCACATGTATTCACATTTGCGATTGGTTTTGATCTAAACTCCTTCACATTTATTAGTAGCAATTCAAGGAAGAAGAGAAAAAAAAGCCGGGATGCTGAAACCCAGGGGGAAATGCTTTGCACACACATACACAGTCAGCATAAAAGCAGCTATGATACTAGGATTTGGATGATGTGCTTTCCATTAGTGTGAATGAAGTCTTTTCTTAACCCTTAATGTACCATCAGGAGCCTCAGATTTTAACTTTGTTTTGCTTGGAAGGTTTTTTATATATTTTTTTACTCTCACTGTGCCATTGACTTACATTTTGTGAATCAGCAAGGACCACAGTTTCAATTAATATAATTTCTTAAATGTTCTACTGAAGAAAAAGAAGTCATCGAAAATGTCACCTATAAGTGTGCTGGCCTGAGGGTGAGCAAATGAACATCTCCTTTTTTTTCTGTGAACTATCGATTTAAAATATTTTTGAAGCTAGAGCCGTGAAGACACTCTTTAAAACAGCTCATTTTGTGTTTTATTTCGATTAAATATGTCAGCATGGAGGTGTAGAACCACATAATCGTGAATAAATACTGACAAAACTGACATTGACATCATCCCGGTTTCCATCAGCCTGTGTTAATGTGTACTTTGAAGTATCACATGAGAAACAAGTAACGGAAATGCCAAATAAAATAAAAGAGTCCTTTCATTTGCAAAAAAAAGGGTTTGAGGTGGTTTTGGACTTGAAAAGGGGTGAATGGGAATATTGGGAGATGAAAACACATTTGCAGAGTATATTCTGTTGTAAATTCATTAGATCCCGGTGACCAACCAGCTGTCTCCATTGTACCTGCCTTGCTTGCTTTTAGTTACTTGGTTATTAATACTACAGTCAGCCACTCTTATAACTTGTTGAAAACAAACCTATTTTGCATTTGAGGTTTTCTTTTTTGCAAACTTTAAAAAGATTTACTTCACGTTAGGATGGAAACCCCGTATTGAGACTCCACTAGCCTTTTATATGTAAGTGAAGCTTACTGGTTAAGTCAGGGATTCATTCATTCATTCATTTTCTTTTCGGCTTAGTCCCTTTATTAATCTGGGGTCGCCACAGCGGAATGAACCGCCAACTTATCCATGTTTTACGCAGCGGATGCCCTTCCAGCTGCAACCCATCACTGGGAAACATCCATACATACCCATTCACACTCATACACTACGGACAATTTAGCTTACCCAATTCACCTATACTGCATGTCTTTGGAGGGCTGCACGGTGGCGCAGTGGGTAGCACGTTCACCTCACAGCAAGAAGGTCGCTGGTTCGAGCCTCGGCTGGGTCAGTTGGCATTTCTGTGTGGAGTTTGTATGTTCTCCCCGTGTTGGCATGGGTTTCCTCCGGGTGCTCCGGTTTCCCCCACAAGTCCAAAGACATGCGCTATAGGTGAATTGGGTAAGCTAAATTGTCCGTAGTGTATGTAAGTGAATGAGAGTGTGTGGATGTTTCCCAGTGATGGGTTGCAGCTGGAAGGGCATCCGCTGCATAAAACATATGCTGGATAAGTTGGCGGTTCATTCCGCTGTGGCGACCCCAGATTAATAAAGGGACTAAGCCAAAATGAAAATGAATGAATGCATGTCTTTGGACTTGTGGGGGAAACCGGAGCACCCGGAAGAAAACCCACGCAAACACGGGGAGAACATGCAAACTCCACACAGAAACGCCAACTGACCCAGCCGGGGCTCGAACCAGCGACCTTCTTACTGTGAGGCGATTATGCTACCCACTGCGCCACAGTGCTGCCTAGTCAGTGATTTATAATGATAATGTTAGTCTACTGACAATCAATAGCTATGTTTCCTTTCGAAGATGCTAATTAAATGTATGCTCAAAACTGGAATATCGCATAAAAGACGTGCGAATAAAGCAGCGTTTCCATCCAGTAAGTCAAAGAGAACAAAATCATCACTTCCTGATTAAATGGCGCCAAATGTCAAAAGTAAAAACGGAATTGGCTGCGGTAGGAAAAGCTGCGTGCATCTTTTCTTTATTTAATAAACTGCTTGCACCTCAGAAGACAAATGCCGACACGCAATGAACGCGTGAAGGCGTGAGACGTGGAGTACAGACGCTCTTGACAATTCTGGAGGTAATTAATAATATAAAAGCAGTAATACTGAAATGGTCAAGGCATTTTAGAATGACCAAAACAACATTTTAGACACATTTTTATCATCACATGATGTCTTATAACAAAAATCGCATGACTTTTTAATGCGCATACTGTAATGTGTTTGGTAAAAGTGTTTACATTGTAGTTTTTGTGCATTTTTTTAAATGAAATTAAATTTGTTGAACTTTAATTTGATCCAGCAAAAAATTATCAAATTTCCTAATTACATTTGTTGTCCATATATTATATTGGCAAGCATTTATTGTAACCTAAAATATAAATTCTTTTCTTTAATGTTATCTCTGTAAAAATGTCATGCTTTTTAAATCTATCTTTAATGGCAAAGTTGCAATTTAATGCATTTTAGTGGGAATTTTTGCCCATTCCTCTTTGCAGTACCTCTCAAGCTCTATCAGGTTGGATGGGAAGCGATGGTGTGCAGCCATTTTCAGATCTCTCCAGAGATGTTCAATAGGATTTAGTGGCTGGGCCACTCAAGGACATTCACAGAGTTGTTGTGAAGCCACTCCATTGACATTTTGGCGGTGTGCTTTGGGTCATTGTCCTGCTGGAAGATGAACCGTCACCCTAGTCTGAGGTCAAGAGCCCTCTGAAGCAGGTTTTCATTCAGGATGTCTCTGTACATTGTACAAAAGTCCCAAAGACAGGTGTGCCAAGCTTGTGGCATTATATTCAAAAAGACTTGAGGCTGTAATTGCTGCCAAAGGTGCATCAACAAAGTATTGCGCAAAGGCTGTGAATACTGATGTACATGTGATTTTTCAGGTTTTTTATTTTTAATAAATTTGCAACAGTTTCAAAAAATCTTTTTTCTCATGGTCATTATGGGGTATTGTGTGTAAAATGTTGAGGAAATAAATTAATTTAACCCATTTTGGAATAAGGCTGTAACATAAAAAAATATAGAAAAAGTGAAGCGCTATGAACACTTTCCGGATGCACTGTATATAGAGTAAGTATATATATATATGTTTTGAAACAGTAATCTTTTTAAATAAGTGCATTGAAAATATATAGTGTGTATAAAAATATATTGTGAATTTGCATTACACTACAAGTTTGCATAAGTGTCACACTTCAGCACACTTCTTTTTCACATAAAAGTCCTAATACTTTTAGCATATATTATAAATAATATTTTTTCCATATATATATTTTTTCTTTTTGGGGTGGCACGGACCTATACTAAGTGCCTTTTTCTCTGTTTGGTCTTACTGTATGTCTTTCTTCACCTGCCTCCTTCAATACATTTCAGCCACACACACCTGCAATATTGGCTACACGCAGGGCCTCCTGGCCCTTGGCGGTTTTGGAGCGGTTGGGATTGCGCTGCTTGTTTCCGCCCTGAGCGGAGCGGATGCTGCGGATGTGGACCTCCGTGGCTTTGAAGAAGGCCACCATGAAGGGCTGTTTGCTCTGTGGGCCACTGCGCCCCACCAGTCCCGCCACCCAGGGGTTCACACTCTGACCTGCAGGGGGAGACAGAGAGAGGTTTCACAGTTCATCATCTCTTCACAACCATCACTGATTTATTATGCTGAGATCTGAGAGGAGAGAAATACATCTTGAGATTGTTAGTGAAAATGTTGACAGGTACAAATCCAAGAGGGAAAGTGATGTTAATCAAGACCTTTTTCACTTGGGTAATGGGAGACAAACTTTTTTAGTGTGTTTGTGTGTATCAGATGTTACTGTAGGTACGTTATTTTCTGCCACAGCATATATTGACTTCTTTTAACATATAAATGTTTAATTGCAACGCCACATCAACTCATTTTTGTTAAAGGGCACCTATTATACCTCTTATTACGAAATCTAAAATAAGTCCCTGATGTCCCTAGAGTGCGTATGTGAAATTTCAGCTTGTAATGTCCCACAACTAATGTTTTATAACTCTTTTAGACAGACCCTTTGTGCCATTTTAGTGACTGTCGCTTTAAATTCAAGATTGTGCTCTATTCAAAAGAGGGCGGAGCTTCAAATGCCTATGTGTCCGCATAGTGGCAGATTCAAAAACTGGTCTAACTTTCTATGTTAATGAGGGAGAGATCATCACTAGTGGGCGGGGCTTTCCCCCTCTGATGACACGTACAATATGAGAATGTCAATCAAAATGTTTCTGTAGGCTGTTTTTATAAATTGTGATTATAAAAAATAAAATTGATACATTTTAACAATTAGAAGCTGGTTATATTCACAGACTGTTGCAACTGTGTAAACCCCTTATAAAAGGGATTTTTGCATAATAGTTTCCCTTTAAGATTACTTCTCACTGTTCATTTCTGGTTATTCCTTTCTTCAGTATTCCCAAATTCTCAAATCTGCCTTTTTTTTTTCAATATTGAAAATCTCGCAACTCCAAATTCTGAATTGTGGGGGAAACCGGAGCACCCAGAGGAAACCCACGCCAACACAGGGTGATCATGCACACTTCACACAGAAATACCAACTGACCCAGCCGGGACTTGAACCAGTGACCTTCTTGCTGTGAGGCGACAGTGCTAACCACTAAGCCACCGTGTTGCTTTATTTCAACTTTTATTAACATATAGATTTTTGATTGCAACTTCACAACAAATCATTTTGGTCAATTATTAATAAATACATTTCTAACACATGCTGAGTTTAAATTTCCAATTATTCCTTACCCCTATTCTGCAATTCCATCTCTCTTTTTTTTCAAGTTTAAAAGTTTAAAAACTTCTAAAAAGTTTAAAGACTTAAAAAGTTTAAAGACTTTTTTTAAAAATCTTTTCTAACCAGTACTGTAAATTACTTCTCACTGTGCTTCATTTTTATGTTTTCATTCTGATTGGAAATTTCTAGTTATTCCCTCTTTTCTGTATTACAAAATTTCTTCTGGGCCTCCCGGTGGTACAGTGGATAGCACGTTCGCCTCAGAGCAAGAAGGTTGCTGGTTCGAGCCCTAGGCTGGGTCAGTTGGCGTTTCTGTGTGGAGTTTGCATGTTCTCCCCGTGTTGGCGTGGGTTTCCTCCGGGTGCTCTGGTTTCCCCCACAAGTCCAAAGACATGCGGTATAGGTGAATTGGGTAAGCTAAATTGTCTGTAGTGTATGTGTGTGAATGAGAGTGTGTGGAGGTTTCCCAGTGATGGGTTGCAGCTGGAAGGGCATCCGCTGTGTAAAACATATGCTGGATAAGTTGGCGGTTCATTCCGCTGTGGCGACCCCAGATTAATAAAGGGAGTAAGCCGAAAAAGAAAATGAATGATTCCATCAAATCTGACTTTCACTTCTAAAGTTGAAAATCTCAAATTCTGAATTCTTTTTAAATTCCAAGTTCAAAATCTTAAAATTCTACATTTACATCTTGCAATTCTTGCAAAATTATTATTTTTTCCTTCAAATTTGGAGTTTACATCCACGATTCAAATGTTTTTTTTATTTTCAAAACTTTAAAAAGTTTAAAATCGGCGCTACGGTGGCTTAGTGGTTAGCACTGTTGCCTCACAGCAAGAAGGCAGCTGGTTTGAGTCCTGGCTGGGTCAGTTGGCATTTCTGTGTGGAGTTTGCATGTTCTCCCCGTGTTTGTGTGGGTTTCCTCCGGGTCCTGTGGTTACCCCCATAGTCCAAAGACATCCGCTAAAGGTGAATTGGATGAATTGGCTGAAGTGTATGTGTGTAAATGCAAGAGTGTATAGGTGTTTCCCAGTGCTGGGTTGCAGCTGGAAGGGCATCCGCTGTTTAAAACATATGCTGGATAAGTTGGCGGTTCATTCCGCTGTGGCAACCCCTGATGAATAAAGGGACTAAGCCAAAGGAAAATGAATGAATGAGTTTAAAATCACACAATTCAGATTTATTTGACCAAATTCAACATTTTATTCCCACAATTATGACCTTTTTTCCTCACAAATCTGTACAAATCCTTGAGGGAAAGCAGTGCTATGAAGTTATACGAGCCCCTTGAAAGACATTGATCACCTCAGTAATGGGAGGCACATTTTTCCATGTGTTTGTGTGAATCAGGCCTCAAATATGGAAGCTTCTTTCTGCCACAGAATATATCATTAACAAATTAACTTAATTGAAACTCATTCATTCATTCATTTTCATTTCGGCTTAGTCCCTTTATTAATCTGGGGTCGCCACAGCAGAATGAACCGCCAACTTATCCAGCATATGTTTTAGGCAGTGGATGCCCTTCCAGCTGCAACCCATCACTGGGAAACATCCATACACACTCATACACACTCATTCACACACATACACTACGGACAATTTAGCTCACCAAATTCCCCTATACCGCATGTGTTTGGACATGTGGGGGAAACCGGAGCACCCGGAGGAAACCCCTCGCGAACACAAGGAGAACATGCAAACTCCACACAGAAACGCCAACTGACCCAGCCAGGGCTCAAACCAGCGACCTTCTTGCTGTGAGGCGAACGTGCTACCCACTGCGCCACCGTGCTGCCCCTTATTTATAGCAACTTACACATGTGAATAAAAGAACCACTTCAAATCACCAGGGAGCAGCAACATACAGATGCAAAATGGTTCATTGCAAATTGTTTATATGGGCTGAATTATAATAAACAAATTAAGTTGAACATTACTAAATTCAATTTGTTTGTTTACATTCAGCCCATATAAATTGTTTACAACCACTTAGCTTAAACAACTTGTAAATCCAATTAATAATTTTTTGTCGATGTGCTATGACAAGTCTAAATTAGTTCAGAAGTTGTTGTGTTTTTTTAAATTGTATATCTGCAATGGAGTGTTCGTAGGAAAGCATCCCGTGCATATGGAGAGGAAAAGTGTTTTTATTTTCTGAAAAATTTAATCTGTGTTTTAGATTTCGGGCCTCATGGTGGCGCAGTGGATAGCACATTCGCCTCACAGCAAGAAGGTCGCTGGTTCGAGCCTCGCCTGGGTCAGTTGGCATTTCTGTGTGGAGTTTGCATGTTCTCCCCGTGTTTGCGTGGGTTTTCTCCGGGTGCTCCGGTTTCCCCCACAGTGTTTCCCCCGCAGTCCAAAGACATGCGCTATAGGTGAATTGGGTAAGCTAAAAATGTCCGTAGTGTATATGCATGTGAATGCATAAAACATATGCTGGATATGTTGGCGGTTCATTCCGCTGTGGCGACCCCAGATTAATAAAGGGACTAAGACGAAAATAAAATGAATGAATGAATGAATTCTGGCTTTCATCTCATAAACTTTATGTTAAAATCTTTTTTTATATTTACAGAAAATGTCCTTTATCAGAGGCTTGTGGCCTAATAAATCACGTGTCATGTATTATATAATAATCACTTTCTACCTTAAACAGTCACAGTTGTATAAATCAACACAACTCTGTAAGAGCGTGTGTGTGTGTGTGTGTGTGTGTGTGTGTGTGTGTGTGTGTGTGTGTTCTCCAAGAATATGCAACTTCTCATGTTTATTTTGTGTAATCTCTCCCACTCTCAAAAGAGCTTTTAGTTCCCTGTTTACTCAGAAAATTCCAGCACTTCCATCTGTTTCTGTCTCTGTGCCATTCCGGACTCCTTTTACCTACATAACGGCTTTAATGTGTGTGTGTGTGTGTGTGTGTGTGTGTGTGTGTGTGTGTGTGTGTGTGTGTGTGTTACTTAAAAAGAGGCAGGAATGCTCTCTCTGTCTCCGCGCCGAGGTAAAGCCGGGTTGCCGGTTGCCTACAGCGGCAGGGCAGGCGTCCCGCTAGCATGTCTCGACAGGCTCGCTGATCTACGCGAGCCCCATAATACACTGCACCTGTTTTCATGCTAACACTTAAAACCTGTAACATCCTGTACACACACACTCACACACACACACCTTCTTACTCACACAGCTACGCTACGCTACAAAACGCACTCCCACTGCGGCTGGAATGAAGTATGAGAGTGGGAAAACACTGGAGGTTTAGCTCTGCATTACTTTGAACTTCTTCAGACTAAGCTCTGATCTCAGACTAAACTCCAGCGTTTTCTGTTTAGCTCCAGACTAAACTCCAGACACTGCAGGTGGATAGAGGGAAAACATAAATAGATTTCACCGTACATGCCCAGTTGATTGATTACATTTCATAAAAAAAAATTTGTAGTACGTTTTCTTAAATGTTAGGTTCAATATGCAAACGAGCCACTGTTTAATTAAATATTGGCTAATTTGCATACATCGCTAGCACAACAAATCTGAACATTGGATGAAGTCAGTTTTAAAAATCTTTATTTTTTTGTTTGGACAATTTAGTGTTAAAGGGTTTTAACAAAGGATTTGAGGATATCAACACAAACATTATTCTTATTGTTTGAAATGTATATAATCAGATGCTTGGATGTTTCCCAGTGATTTGCAGTGGGTTGCAGCTGGAAGGGCATCCGCTGCGTAAAACATATGCTGGAT
>CAIGQW010052715.1:5266045-5280093 GCA_903798125.1 Danio choprae | reverse complement strand
AGGAATTTGCGGAACCACACCAGCAGAGCCACAGGTTTTTAGGCCTCAAATTATTTGATGATTATAAATATTGTAGTGTGAATGGGTAATACATATACATATCTCTGTGAGCTGGTAACACGTTGCCTTTTAACTTTTATGACCTTTTTACATTGTAGTTTCCCATATAGGAGCAACCATTTTAAAAAAAGCAGCTAAAAATCATGTTTGTGTTATGATTATGTTTTGTATGTTGTAAAACGCTTAAAGTTAATAAGGATATGTCAATCCTTTTTCTACTCTTAACAAAATGCCCAAGGAAGCACAAAAGGTCAAAAGTCTATTAGGTTTTGGACCACAAATTGTCTTGTAATAAAGCGCTTTGAGAAAATAACTTTATTTTTAAACAGCTGTATATTAGTATAGGCCTGCGTGCATTGTATGACTGCGTGAATCATGTTATTATTATTTTTTGTTATTCTAATCTGGATGTTTAGGATGAAACTGTTTTAATTTTGGACGTTGCATCAAAACTCACGTGTCGTTGTTTTTGTTGAGTCGAAATGGTGTTCAGTCCTCCACAGTAGAGGGCGACAAGTCGAAAATCTCCACTTTATTCTGTCAGACATACATCACTTCCGGCGACCCACATTGTAGCCAATGGCATCGCATCAGGACAGGCGGTCTAGAGGCAGGTTTAAATGCGCCGCCAGCCTGATGCTTTGCTTCATTTGAAACTTTGCAATACCCAATACTTTTATTAATATTACAAATCAGGATGTCAAACGAAAGGTAATGCATACATTTTTATATTGAGCAGATCTGAGCTATGAGATGCATTTCGCATTGCGCATGTTTTCATGTAATGTTGATTTTCTTTGTAATTTAACGTTACTAACGTTGCTACTAACTTTAGATTCTCCCTCCACTTTGGTGGAAGTTATTGTAACTTCTTTAACATTTTTATTTTTGCTAGGAAGAAAGATTGGACATAGTAATAAACACATTTATTAAAATACGCGTTTGGATTAGTTGTACATTGCTATGCATAAGATACTTTTTGAAATGCACATTTAGTCGAATGTGCTGTTGGCGCGCGCCTGATGTCCTGTTGGGACGCGCGAGGATACATTTTTCCACAAATCGTGAGTTTATATTAGCAAACCTAGTTAAAGAAGTTACTTAAATATATTTAATACTTTCACTAGTTTATGCTTAATCCGTTTTGAAGAAACGCAAGTTAGTATGGGGGGCTATTTCTGGTATAACGTTGGAGATCCCTCGCAGCAAATGGCGGGCATCACAGAAGTTGATGTGAGCCTTGCATTTACAGTATAGAAACAATCAAAAACAAGTTTAAAGTCGTCAGTCTGTTCTTAAGTGGTACATGTTGTATTAGCGAGAAGTTAAGCAGATATCTATTTACAGATTAGTCGACTTGTATAACTAGGTTTACGCGCTGGATATTATTTCCTATGGCTTTCTGCTGATGCCTTGGTACATTATTTTAACAACAGGATTTGGGGGATGTTAATGTTTTCTTGTTTTTGTAGGGTGTTTCAGGAGCTGAGTGAGAATTTGGAGGGGTCTCTGTGCAGGTCTCAGAGGACGAAGTGGAAAAAACGGCCCTCATGCAGCGCTGGTCTGGATACTGAAAACACGCCGAACGAGCTCATCCAGCAGTGGTCACCGCCGCACAAGAAGGCCCTGACTACTGCTAAAGGGAAAGAAAACGAGGAAAACCTGTTTGTGCTCGCCAGACGGCCCAGAAAAAGAAGAGAATCATCAGGTTCGTGACAAATATAACCCTATAAATCTACTGTATCATATTTGATAGATGCTTTCTTTAAATTGTGTCTATATTCATGTAACTACATTTGTGAAATGTGGATGCAATATTGTTCAATCATAATTTGGCGTAACCAATACAGTTTTCATCTGTAATATGTTATATATGTAACATACAGTGGTAAAAATGTATGGTGTTCATTATAAAAAATAAAACTAAGTGGGACACAATTTGATGTCCTTGTTTTAATTAATTGTTCTTTTACTACATATTTTGCACTATTAAAATTATAGACAATAAGACTAAGCTTCATCTTGCAACATATTTTAGGCAAGATATTAACACATGATATTCTAGTTGTTTATAGAAATGTATTTATACACACAATGGGGGTTAAATGTTTTTAATTTTAAATCTCATTTCCTGCATTTACATAAATTTATGGACTATGGTAAAACATAATTCAGGGCAAAAAATTGAACCGATAAATTTCAGACAGACAATTAATATGCATGCAAATTATATAAAAATGTTAATCTTATTTTTTAAATGAACTTTCTTGCATGAACATCCGCCGTTAGTTAGTGGGGGAAAAAATTCCTGGTGCAAATTTTCTGTGCAGCACAATTTCCTAAATGTTGAACTAGCATGAACTGCCATAGACAGTCTCTTACAGAAAATATCATTGTCATGACCTGAGCCTAATTTGTATCCTGCTCGTCTCTCAGCAGGCTTGTGTTGGGACAGTCTACCTGATGAGTTGCTGCTGGGAATCTTTTCTCGTCTCTCACTGCAAGATCTTCTCAGGACGTCCCGGGTCTGCAAGCGCTGGAACCGTTTAGCGTAAGTGCTTCTCTTATACTTGTTTAATCATGCCATTAAGATGCATTTCATGAATCCATTCACAAGTAGATGATGCTAAATACAGGTGTAAACAGTTTCTCTACAACATTTTGATCTAGTCTACAATTACCCACTTTTAAAGGTTGCAGAAAATGCATTTGTATTAGGCTGTCCAGTCTTTCATCTTTGCATATAGAAGCTTTTTTTTTTTTTATTGTCACTTTGTCTATTTTGTTGAATGTTCCTATTCTTTGACCAAATAAAAATGTTAACTATTCTTCAGCTACTTTTGGTGTCTACTGTATCTGCTTTTATCAAGCTTTTCATAGTTTTTTAGTATTTTTTTTTTTATAGATTATTTTTATACAAGTTACTTTGTCACAGATATCTACTATATATATCGGATAGCTATACGATCAGAAAAAAAAATGACCAGGTGTAAACAGCCCTTTAAACTCGCAGAACTCTTTTTCCCCACATGAAAACTGCTGTTAAATTACTTGTGAACAAAATCCATCTTGGTAAAATTATACTGCCAGCAGGTTAATGTATTATGACCAAATGGCATTTAAAGATCACTTACTGAATAATGCTATCAGACAGAACCAATCCTTCAAGACTGAGATTCTGTAGATGTTTACAGCGGGACAGGACGTCTTCAAGAACAGACGTCTCTACTGTACAGTTTGAGAAATCCAGATGCTGGACACGAAGACTCCTGCAATTCAAATCATTCTTAGATCTACAAACATAGCAGAGCAAAAACAGCTATATATATATATATATATATATATAATGAAAAAAACTATTTTTTACTTTTTATTTTAGATTTTGACTTTTTAGATGTTGGTGGCTTTAATGCTGTGAGGAGTTTATTTTTAGTTTAATTCATTTGAAGCAGTTTTTAACACTGTTAATCCAAATGCAGTTTGAGATTTAAGTAAATTGTAAAACCTTTAATATAATCTATATCTGCAGTAAACCTTTTCTCGCCATGAAAATAGCTGTAGAAACTGGCATGGTGTTAAACAGAAAAAAACTATTTTATTCCAGGCCATCTCTGGAAACTTTGATGTGTTTTAGTGGATCACTGAAGCACATCCTAATACTAGGTTAGAAAAACGGGGTCATAGAGTACATTGGAAGTTTGCAAAACCTCAGATGACCTCTGAGAGAAATGCTGATGGTCAGTTATGTGTATGTCTGCAGGTTTGATGAGTCTTTGTGGCACAGTGTGGATCTGGTGGGAAAGGCTCAGCTGGATGCTGAGCTTGGTCAGGTTCTGTCAGCTGGAGTCCTGAGGCTGCGCTGTCCGCACACCTGCATCGGCCAGCCCAGCTTTAAAAGCACAGCGTGAGTAATATACACTGCCACAGATAAGTCATCTTTTGTAATGCCAGCTGTTTTTGCTCTGCTATGTTTGTAGATCTAAGAATGACTTGAATTGCAGGAGTCTTCGTGTCCAGCATCTGGATTTCTCAAACTGTACAGTAGAGACGTCTGTTCTTGAAGACGTCCTGTCCCGCTGTAAACATCTACAGAATCTCAGTCTTGAAGGATTGGTTCTGTCTGATAGCATTATTCAGTAAGTGATCTTTAAATGCCATTTGGTCATAATACATTAACCTGCTGGCAGTATAATTTTACCAAGATGGATTTTGTTCACAAGTAATTTAACAGCAGTTTTCATGTGGGGAAAAGGAGTTCTGCGAGTTTAAAGGGCTGTTTACACCTGGTCTTTTTTTTTCTGATCGTATAGCTATCTAATTGTGGAAAGAGGTATGCATAAATGCCATCCGAAATGCAATCGAAATATAAATCTGATCGCTTCAACCACTTCAGGACAGGATGTCTGCAGGGTCTTAAAGTCTTAGATTTACTATAAATATTGTGTTGTAGGTCTTAAATCATTTTAAACGGGTTTTAATTTTCCTATGGTCATGTAAAGCTATCCAATCGGGCCGACATCCATCCAATCATCAACAGTACATCTCAATAAAACCTTTAACAAAAGTTATTAACTGTCAATATGGTTTAATTCTCTTCCTTACAATAGCATTTGTTTAAAAGTTCTCCATATTATTGTATTTATAGCTTCCTGGTGTGTTTTTGCTAGACTATTTTGCATTTTTTTTTTAAAGAAACTGCACGTTGGATAGTGTATGTATACAGTTAGAGTTTGCTAGTTTTGACACATAATTTATAATAAGTGGCTAAGAATAATGAGGCGAGTAAAAATCTTTTTAATTCATTATCATTATAAAAAAATGTGTTTAGCCCTGTGTAAGTCTGATGTTTCATTAATAATGGTCTTTAAAAAGTCTTAAATTTGACTTGATGAAACCTGCAAGAGTTATTTTGAGACTCATTCCAGATGACGGATGTATTTAAATGCATCTGGTTGTTGAAACCACATTTAATATTTCACCTTCAAAAAAAAACATATATATATATATATATATATGTATGTATATATATGTATCAGTGCATGTTATAGGTTATATGAAAGTCCGATACAACAGCGAAAACGCTGACAGTTTGGGATGTTTGTTTCGTATATATTAAAATAAACTATACCTTGCACTTATCTCTAAGACAAAATGAGAGGTTTCATTTAGCCTGTAATGACAGACGACACAAGTGAAGTGTGAAGCATTCTGTAGCCTACATATAAAATCATTTGTATGTTGAATAAGATGTATAGCTTATGTACTGTAAAAAATAATAAATAAAATGCAGTGTATCTAATGCTGTAGTTGACAAAACTTGTTTAAATTAGCATATATTGCAGGATTTCAAGACCAGAATCATATTTGTTTAGCTGAGACACATTTATGTTGCCAAATCGGGTAGCTATCCAATCAGAGAACACGCATGATGTGGCCAGGTCTAAACAGGCCCTAAAAGTTTTGCGATTTCACAATGTCTGCCAAGCCATCGCATTAATTTCTGTTTGTGATTATGTAGAAATTGCACATTTCTTGAAATTAGGTTTGCACTTTCTTAACCTTTTTATAATTTGCTTTTTTTTGCAGTTCTCTTGCTCAAAATCCAGAGATTATCCGGCTGAATTTATGTGGCTGTTCTGGCTTCTCCCCTGAATCTCTGACTGAGATGCTGACATCTTGCACTCGGTAAGATTAACTGACGTTCACCTTTTTAACTGTAAACATTTGAAAATGTAGGGCCTGTAAGCATGATTTTTGAAGATCTTATAGTCGGCTATCTTTAGTTAAAAATACAATAAAAGCAGGAGTTGTGATTTCTCACTTGCCTCATGATAACATTACTATTCAGACGGGTAGCCATTATAAATGCATTATTTCTTTAAAACTGTTCTTTCTTTTCAGATCCAAAGGATATATGCAAAGGCTGTGTAGCCTACACTGCATATGTCATTTGGAAGAAAAGCACTTGCGTCTAATGTTTTAGTTTTCAAATATGAGGTTTAAAAAATGTTTGGGTACTTCAGTTGCAATAAAGCAGAATGTTATTGATATGTATTAGGCATTAAAATAAATAAAAAATAATGTATGCATCATTTTAAAAAGAGCTCGTCAGAATGTGGTTTAATGTTTATAGAAAATAAATGTATAAAACTAGTGTTATTTTACACATTTTATTTTCTTTAGAAATGTTATTTGAAGTATTAGACACTTTACTTGCATTTAATATGCTTTTTGTGAATATAAATAGCTTGTGGATTGTATGTAATGTGGTTACAAAATATTGATGTTTTATCTTTCTCATATTTTACTAGCATTTATTTGAATATTTAAGTAGTAATTTTACGTAACATTATGCAACAAATTTAACCAAAGTATGTTTTAATGGTATAGTTAACCCCAAAAATGTAAATTCTCACCAATTACTTACTCAAGTGGTTCTAAACTTTTAGGAATTACTTTCTTCTGTTGAATAAAAAGCCATACTCTGAAAAATGTCCTTTCCAACATTCTTCGAAATGTATCTTGTTTTGTGTTAGAAATACACTCAAACAAGTTTTGAACAAGTAAAGAGTGAGTAAAAGATAACAAGTTTCATTTTGGGTGAACTATACCTTTAAGGACAAATAATTAGTACTAAAAAGCTTGATAAGCACAGTTTTATGTTGACTGTCACATTGTATTAATTATCAGAAATTGTCAAGAAAAAAACAAGTAAAATGAATAACCTCCTTTTTTCATCCCAGAATTGAAGAAATGAACGTGTCATGGTGTGACTTCAATAATCTCCATATTCAAGCCATTGCCAGCAACATTCCCTCGAGCGTCGCACAGCTGAACATCGGTGGTTACAGGCAAAACCTCACAATGGAAGGTGAGGAAAGCGTGGAGCTTCAGCTTTATGCAAATTCATTTTTCCAAGCATAGCATAACTTGTGCATTTTTATGTTCCAGATGTCAAAGCTATAGTAAAAAGATGTCCAAACATCACAGATCTAGATTTGAGGTGAGTTGATGATTTGGAAAGCTGATCAGACGCCTGATGGTAAAGCGCAGGAGTTGTTTAACACTGAGGGATGTTTTCTCTCATTACAGTGACAGTGTGCTTGTGACGACAGACAGTTTTCCGGTCCTGCAGCAGCTTTCCTCACTCAGACATCTGGGACTGAGCCGTTGTTATCAGATCCACCCAGCCTCTCTCATGTAAGCAATGTTCGATTCAGAAATAAAGTTATTGTCATATGTCTATAAATAATGGTGTACTGCTAGACACTGGTTTTTCAATTCTCAACAAATATAGTGTTGTTTTAAAGATATAGTTTATAGAAAAATGAACATTCTTTCATCATTTTCTCGTCCTCCACTTGTTCCAAACCGGTTTGTGTTTCTTTCTTCTTTCTTCTGAACACAAAGGAAGATATACTAAAGAAAAAAGCCATTGACCTCCATAGTATTTCCTACTATGGATTTCAATGGCTGCTTTTTCCCAGCATTCTTTAGAATATCTTGTTTTGTGTTCAACTGAAGAAAGAAATGCATAGAACTTTAGAAACTCTTGAAGGTGAGTAAATGAGGAAATTGTCATCTTTGGGTGCATCGCTTTAACCGCTGCATGGCCAAAGCTTGACTTGAATCTCCTAGTTTTATATATTCTCATTTCAATTGATTGAACAATATTTTCAATATTGGTTGAACAGTTATAAAAGACACTGTAAACCATTGTATTTTAACACAAAATTAGATTTGAAACCTTTTTTATATTAAAAATGAGGATAAAAATATATCTTTTTTCACAGTATTGTTGATTTATTATAGCAAGAAAATCTAAATTGAAGATGCAAGTAAGTAGGGCTGCCTATTTAGTTTTAGCATTACCTGTAATTTGTCTAATTTAATTTATTAACAGAGCCACATATGGTTCATTAAGCCACTTTTCAAGAGAAGATGAAAGCTACTTCATGGACCGGATTGTTATGCCATTTGGCCATTATGCAATGCTGTTATTGGAGTCTAAATGCATCAATCATCTTACCAGCTATGCATTAGTATATTGAGCCAGTTAAAGGAATACTCCACGTTTGTTTTCTAGATATAGGCTCATTTTACAACTACCCTAGAGTTAAACGGTTAAGTTTCTGAATCTGTTCAGCAGATCACCGGAGTCTGGCAGGGGCACTTTTTTTTAGCTTAGCATAGATCATTGTATTGGATTAAACCACTGGTGTCAATTCCAGTTCCTGGAGGGCCGCAGCTCTGCACAGTTTAGTTTCAACCCTAATTAAATACACCTAATCAAACTAATTGAGTGTGTTGGAGCAGGGTTTGAACTAAACTGTGCAGAGCTGCGGCCCTCCAAGAACTGGCTTTGACACCTGTGGATTAGACCATTAGCATCTCGCTCATAAAAAAGCAACTTCTCATTTTCCGTCAGTCCTAGTACACAATGTAACTACAGAGGAGCCAGTCTTTAAATAGGACAATTATTAGAACTTTTTATTTTTATTTTTTATAAGTCGATATGCCTTGGAATTCGACTCTCATTCTGGTGTAATAAGCAAGGAGTTTTGCTGCTCCACCAAACTTACCATGACTGCTACATGCAATAAGCTAGTGACTGTTAGTAGATAACTTGACTGACCAATATCTTGCATGGGACGAGCCATTATCTACTCTCATTATCAGTCTCAAGCCAACAGTCTGAAACAGCCAATCTAAAACACCATATGTGCCCCTGGAGCACAAATCCGAAGGTTTTATATTGCACGGCTATATTTTTGACAATAGGCTAAAAAAATGGACTTTATGGGTACAGAAGCACTTAATTTTGACAACTTTTAAAGGTCATTTGTCAGTGTTTATTTATTTTTTAAATAAAAACCATTTCACTCTCAGAATGCAGATTTTCAAATAGTTGTATCTTGGCCAAAAATTGTCCAATCCTAACATACATCAATGGAAAGCTTATTGATTCAGCAAAAAGAAATTCTCTCTTGAAGCAAACACTAAATATTCTTTTTTTTTCTCTCTCTCTCTCTCTCTCTCTCTCTCTCTCTCTCTCTCTCTTTTCAGTGACTTTGAAAAGTTTCTGAATCTGCAGACCCTGGAGGTGTTCGGGCTTATTCAGGACAGTTACCTGCCCATTCTTTGTAAAAGCCTGCCGCACATCCAGATCAACACACAGCCGTTCTCCACAGTGGCGCGTCCCACCTCGTCCTCACGGAAAGACCGCACACTGTGGGGAATGCACTGCAGACTCATCTACAAACATTAATATTTTTAATCCAACATCATTACAAGGGAAACCAAACTGTGTTATTTTTTTAATAATAGTCCATATCTCTCGTAGTGTACCCAATTACAATTATTTGTGATTTTAAAGAAACGTCTTAAACATCACTGTTAATTCCTGTCGTTTTATATTGTAAACTTTCAATTTTGTGAACGTGACAATTGTGTTGGAGATCCTGACAATCTTGAATTGAATGGTGTTCTTGTGCTTGTATCAAAATAAGGGATGAAGAGAGAACACGATTGGTTGATGTTTTATCTTGAAATGTTTGGTACAAATAATTTTGAAATCCAGGATGTTTTACTCTAGGATTATCAAAGGACTAGTTTAGTATTAAGACAAAGGTTTTATGCTTTTTTATACTGTTCCTGAATTTTGTTCTGTGAATGCATTACAGCAAGTGTTTCATAGCAGAAAAAAATATTGTGAATCTCTTCCATTTTTCTGACCAGTTTTAATATTGAGAAAACTTGAATTTTTGTACTACATGGTTGTATTTTTATGAGCTGTTTACATCATCTGAATTGTAAATAAATGCATTGCTTTTATTTAAAGTCATGTGAAAATCTATTTCAGTGTTAGATTCATTGCGTTGTGGTCTGTTTACACTTCAGATGTCACAAATTGTTACTCTCTGACATGTATGTGTTCTGGTAAATTGCATAATGCAAACTATTTTAAAAAGCACCAATGTTTTACAAAATTGTGCCATATTTTAAGCCACCTTTTGCAGTATACTTTGACCTGATGGAGCACAGTTTGACTCCAATTCAAGCATTTGCTCTATTCACAGAAATAAAGTGTATATATAAACTAAAGTTTTTTGTAAATAGTTTCAGTAACATTCATTTCTACACCAACAAAATACTGCTGTGCATGTTTGACACAAAAGTATAATAAATCATCTAGAGCTTGCGCTCAAACTGAATTCAAAATGTTTACAAAAAGCCATAATTCAATAATTGGGTATTTCTGGGCTGTATGAATACACCAACCGCAGATTTAGTGACAATCTAATGGTGGCATATCTAGGAAAGATGTATTTCGTTTTGAAGGCTGTAAGCATAGACTACAGAAGTGTGAATACATGTAGACTTCAGACGCAAACTCAGTGCATAATGAACCTGCTGTTCATCTCAAAGTCTGGCTTTGAAGACAGTTCGTTCCTCAATAAATATTCAAGCTTGTCGAGCAACAGTTTGGCGTATCAAAGGATTTAATCAAGAATGACAGTTCTCAGCAGGTCCTCCTGGTTTAAACTGATTGTAGCAATGGCACCGTCGTTAAACTCGAAGGACGTCCCGCCGTCCACTACCATGCAGGCATCCCAGCATCTTGAGCGAACGCAAACCCTGACCAAAGCAAGCATATTAGCATTATTAAAAGGCTTTGTAATCATATTTGGTATAACCATGTAAAATAAGGTTTAACATTCATATTTATTAAATGAGGCACTAATCAACAACAATTTGACCCAAACCCAAATTCTGAAAATGTGATGATTGTATATGATAGAAGTGGGGGTTAGACAATTACACTTCTTCAGTTATGACAAATAAGATGCTAAAGAGAACTTTAGTTTAATATCTTAGAAATATATACATGTTGATGCATATGATGTTTTGTCCTGAGAGTCTAAGACACAAGCTGTAAAGGGGGTGGGAAAAGATAGCTCATTTGGATTTAAAGAAAAACACAAGCTTTGCTCCACATAAAAAATTGGTGTAACAAATGACCTGTAGGGTCACTGAAACTTAGAAACATTCTGGGGACACCCAAGATCTTAAAAAAAATAAATAAAAAAATCATAATGGGCCCCTTTAAAACAGCATAACAGAGGCACTTAAGTATAATAAGAGAAGAAATGTGATCATTTGGATCTTCTTTTATGTCAAGTTTCCACCAGATGTGAACATTTTTGTAACATTCAACCAGAGCTGTGAAGATGATAATTCAAAAAACAAAAAAAAAAAAAAAAAAAACTTACTTTTTGGCAAAGCCTCTTTGTCGGCTGTTGGAAAATACTCTGTTGACTATTGGCTCCCTCACGCTGAAGAACAGTTTGTCCTCCTCTGGGCTGAAGATTAGAGACTCATTGTACATTTCTGTTACTAAACACACAAAAGAGAGAATAAATGATAAATAATATATGCAACTGGGGCCTCACGGTGGCACAGTGGGTAGCACAAGTCCAAAGACATGCGGTATAGGTGAATTGGGTAGGCTAAAATTGTCCGTAGTGTATGTGTGTGAATGGGTGTGTGTGGATGTTTCCCAGGGATGGGTTGCAGCTGGAAGGGCATCCGTTGCGTAAAACATATGCTGGATAAGTTGGCGGTTCATTCCGCTGTGGCGACCCCAGATTAATAAAGGGACTAAGCCGAAATGAAAATGAATGAATATATGCAACTGCGTATGGGGGATTCTAGAATTGCGAGTACATTTTGCGTCTCCAAGATAAACCTTCTATTATTATTAAACACCAAAAAGTTTAATCAAACAGTTTTGAATAATAACAAATGATATCAAGTTATCTTAAAAAAATAAAAAATAAAAAAAAAGCTTTAATGTGTATTTAGGGACTTCTTGTCTTGAAAATATGAACTACTATACCTATATTTGACTATCTCTGCCTACTGAATCATACATTCAGCTTCAATTATCATTAGTTAAGTCTAATTTCCATCTTTTTTGTGTGCACTTATATTATGAAGTTATATAAACAACTGCATAAAACATCTGTTTTTAGAATTATTTGCAATTTAAGTCATTAAAAACATTCTATATCTGTCCCTACATTGTGGTCAACTCTGTTACATCTGTTATAAAAAAAAGCTACGGCAATCTTTACAGGACTGATGCATGTAACTTGTTCAAAGTGATTTTACTTCCTCTGAGAAAAACTCTGGAAGGCAAACTCTGGAAGTATGCCATTATTATTCTTTCATTCATTTGTGCAAAATGTATAACTGTCAACTCTGTTACCGTTACATGTGAGTGAATCTCATTCACTTTTTTAAAGCAATAATATGATGAAAATAAATAAAATAGTTTTAGACATGCCATGTGATATATGGCTTGAGTTCAGTATCTTGAGCTAAAGTACAAAATGGTGTAAATGTCACATCTGTTAGGATCACCTCTGTTAGTGGTTTAAAATTTTTAACATTAAGTTAAACAACAGCAAGTAACAGAATAAAATGTTCACATGGATCATATTGAATCATTTTGCATTATTCATTCATTTTCTTTCGGCTTAGTCCCCATTATTAATCAGGGGTCGCCACAGCAGAATGAACCACCAGCATCTGTTTTGATGCCCTTCCAGCTGCAACCCATCACTGGGAAACACCCATACACTCCCATTCACACACATACACTACAGACAATTTAGCTTACCCAATTCACCTATAGCGCATGTCTTTGGACTGTGGGGGAAACTGGAGTACCCAGAGGAAACCCACGCGAACACAGGGAGAACATGCAAACTCCACACAGAAATGCCAACTGACCCAGCTGAGGCTCGAATCCATGACCTTGCTGTGAGGCGACAGCGCCACCACGCCACCCATTTTGCATTATTTTACATTTAAAACATATCTGGTTTGAGGTTAGTGCCTTGAGCTAAAGTACAAAATGGTGGAAAATGTCCTCAATGTTTAACATTAAGTTAAATCACATTCAGTCATTTTGCATTATTTTACATTTAAATGGATTCAGCTTACTGTGAATTAGAAACTTGTACAATCTTGAAGTGTACCCACAATTGTGGAATGAGTCATATGTATATGTAATACAATATAAAGTAATAGTGAACTAACCACTCTCAACGAACTCCCGGTCGAGAGGAACCTCCAAACCAGTCTTTGCTTTACCTAAAATAAAGATACAAAAGTGACATGAAATTTGACAGCTTTATATGTAGTTTTGTTTGTAATTTGTTTTTGTGCGTTTCTAACCTATTCTGAGCACATCCTCCACGGCCTGCTCCACCAGCTTATTAATATTGTAAGACCTAGATGAAAGAAATGCAAATGATCTGACAACTCAGACATCATATTGAGAAGATCAGCCAAGCTACGCTTCAGCTTACCAGGCTTTGGATCCGGTTCCAGTGCAAATGCTGAGGCCTGAGCTCTTCTGCTTCTCCCATGGCCCGTCGTCGATGGAGATTTCATAGTACGAAGCCCTATGAAGCGAGAGGGTAAGATGGGGTTTGAAGGATTTATACTTCAACCTGTGGCAGACAGAAATCCACAAGTAAGGGCAGATGGGGGATGCATGGAGTGAGGAGGAGTTAAGAGTGCTGATCAGAGCGATGGTTGGAGGAAGAGTGTATAAGCGCGCACAAAAGTGGACAGGCATGGATTGTATTACCTGGAGGACAGAGACTCGCCGATGAAGATCTCATTAAGGCCACGGACTGGCAGTAAATGAGGCATTTCGGGACTGTCGTGGGTCGTGCCTGATACATAAACAATAACAGCGATGTGATTACTGATAGAAATCTTTAAAACTAAATTAAAACATTCTTTACTTTAACTTAAAAAAAATGTTGGCTGGGAAAATAGTAGTAGGAGATGCATTAACATGCATTAAAAAAAATTATAATAAAAAATTATAATAATAAATAAATAAATATATATATATATATATATATATATATATATATATATATATATATATATATATTATACACACA
>CAIGQW010052715.1:5203484-5244434 GCA_903798125.1 Danio choprae | reverse complement strand
AATAAAGGGACTAAGCCGAAATGAAAATGAATGAATGAATGAATAATATAATATAATATAATATATAAATAAAGTATTATCAAAACATTTTATAGTAACTTAAGGAAATGATGGCACAATTCTTTAATGCTTTAATGCATTTTTGCAGGAATAAGAAAGCTGGAAAATTTCATGAATGTAACTGTAACTGTAAAATGTTAAACTGTATATCTTTCAGTATTTGAGTTAATTAGGCAAGCATTTTGATTCAAAAATCAACATTTAAAAAGGAAAAAAAAATATTAAAGACCATAAAATGTTTATTCAGAAAAAAATGTAATTTAGAAAAAATGAAAATAGAACTTTGGAAAAAATAAAACAGACTTTATAGACCCCGACATGTATATATGTACCTTTATGTGAATCGCTATTATCATCTGAGCCCATTTCTCCGCTGTCTTAGAGGGAGTTATTTCTCGATCTGGGATGTAGGATTGAATAAGGCTCAGAAGACGTTCTGGTAAAACCTCCGGCCCATAATCCACATAGTACTGCTGAGAGGCCAGCTCGGCCAGATCCTCCTCCTTGGACAATACACAACATAAACACTCTTGGTTTAAAAAGTACTTAAATTTTTAAAATAAGAAATATGCACACGACAGCTCTCACCCGATCACAGCGATACTCCCCGAATTTGACCCCGCGCACAATCTGCTGGTAGATGAGGTTGGTGGCCACACTGTCCTCTGCTGGGTTGTGCCAGGGGGTGAAGATCTCTTTCCTGAAGAACAGCCTCCAGGGGGCGTTGCGCTCCTGAGCCCCCTGCTCTTTAGCGTACTGCTCACACTGCGACACCGCATCCATCACATGATCCTTCCCACTGCCCAGTGATGAGACCTGATGCAACATTGGACCAAATAAATATATGTGAGGACACATACACTATTGATCAAAAGCAGTAGGTGGCAAGAACTGGACAGCCCTCCTTCTTTAAACTTGTAAACAGTGAGGTGGTTTTTGCTTCCAAAATAATGAATGACCTTCTGAAAGTGCATATGTTATGTGTGAAGTTGAGAACATGCATTGCATTTATGAAAATGGCTGACTGTGATGCTAGGGATGACTCTCATTTGTCAGCTTAGGTCATGTGGATTACTTTGTAGCTGCCTAAATATGGATTTTGTACTGTTATATGCTAATTTATGTTGAGCTACGTATAGTTATCTTAGATGGACCCCCCTACCCGCCCCCCAAGCTTTTCAGGTTGGATTCCAGAAGTAAAAACTAATTTTGAACATATTTTTAAAACAGTCTTGTTTAATAGAGGAATTTGTGAAGAAGAACTACATTGCCCATAACGCTCATGACAATTACACCAATCAGAGAGTATAAGCAAAGATCTCTAAAATAAATCTTTAGCCCCACCCATGTTGCACTGAGAATGACATGATTGAGCCCTCAATTGTCTCCCTATACACTCTTAAAATTTTTACATTTCTGTAGATTCTGTTGCAATAAACAAGAAATGGTATCATTCTAAGTCCTTCATGGGACTGTAGTTATTTCAATCCTAACTTAAAGCGGTTAAGAATACAGTATTGCACCAATTTGTCTTTTTGTCTGATTTTCATATACTTTGCTTCAAAGCAAAGTTTGTAATATTGTGATTTTGCTAGCTGTTTTTTTATTTATAGCTTATAATACAAAGATTATTTACAAAATCTCCTTTTTTTAAGCAACACAACTGTTTTTAACGTTGACGATAATCAGAAATGTTTCCTGAGCAGCAAATTGGTATATAAGAATGCCATTGGCTGAAAATTTAATAATATTTTACAATATTTCTGTTTTACTGCATTTTATATCAAATAAATGCAGTCTTGACGAGTACTATAACCACCTTTTTAAAATTTTAAATAGCATAAATAATGCGTAAAAAAATCTCTTAATTTTTTTTGGAAAAAAGAATTTTATATATTTTATCTGTGTAAAAACAAAGTATCAGTGAGCACTACCTTATCAAAAAGTGCAATGTATAAGGAGAAGCCGAAGCGATCCTTCAGGCCGATTTTATCTGACAGAGCATTGCAGAGCTCTTCAGCTGTGGTGGCAGAGTCCGTCAGCAGGGTCTTAGTGGTACCGTCCATGAAGGTCACCGGCAGCATGATGGGCTTCTTAGATTTAGTGGCCTAAAGGAAGAAAGACAGAAAGATCCAGCCAATTTATATTTTCCGATTCATGTTCCCTTTTCAACCTCTACCAGCTTTATCTAATCATAAAATACCTGCAGCTCAAGCCAAGAAGGAGGCTGAGTTCTTGTCTTATTTGCAAAAGTTCTCCTTAGTCTCTCTTCACAATACGGCGCATAACCAGGAGGCCCGCTGTTAATGAATGTCCGCAGATACTGAAGATAAAGACGCATAAAATAGCATAAAAAGGTGAGCAAGATTGGATCATTAGGATCATTAACAATGTATGGTATCTTATTTCCTGCTGACTAGTGCAAAAAATACGTTTTTTTACTTTTACAAATTTTTCCGAAGGAGCAAAGCAGCCCACACAGAGGGACAGCAGGATCCAGCCACGGGCATGACTGCTTTTAGATGCATTCTGGCTCAGTTGTTTACAGATCTGACAGTAGATTTCATCTCTGAGGAAGGAAACAAGCCCATGTGTGAAAGTATTCAGATAGGGTGTACATTTAGCAGCTCCAACAATTAAGCTTCTGCCATGTAATGACCTGAGAGCTGGACGTAAAATGCCATTGCCAATGATGAAGTGTAGTTTTTCTAAATTTGAGGTGGGTCGATCTTCCAGCATGCTGTTTCCCTGTAGACTGTAATCGCTGTCCGTCAGCCTTCTAGTCACCTAACAGAGACAGGAAGAGTGTTTAAGAATGAATCACAGCTGAATATTCTATTGTTTACTTTTATTCAGCAAGGACATATTACACTTGTCAAAGAGACAATAAAGACATGAATAATCACACCAAAAAAAAAAACTTTAAACAACTACTGAGCAATAAAATCTTGATTTAGAAAGATGTATTACTTACTTTGACTTTTAAAAAATATATATATCTGTCAAAAAATCCATAATTTGCCTAAAACCTAGGTAAAAAAACAATAAATAGCTAGTTACATACCTCCTCTGTAAGCTTCGATTTCTTCTTTAATGTGAGGGACACCAGCTTATGACGAACACTGTTCCTCTTCTGGATGTCAGTTGTGGAACTCTGTAAACAATGAAGAAAACTTTCATACCTTGTATCATTTACAACAATTTTCAGTTCCATTTAAGTGGTGTTTCAAAAAAGGTGTCTGCAAAGATAGCTTTTGGATTATTTATTATACCATTGTGTAAATGCCTCTTTTTTTGGTAGATGTAAAAACATTTTTTGTGTGTGTCACTTTAAACACTTTAAACTCTAGCAAAGCACAAAGCTTACCAGATTAAACTCCTGCTATTTGTTTTTCTGAGCACACAGATACACACGCTCTGTGTGAGTAATACTATACTTTACTTTATTATCTACAATGTGGATTTTTTTCTCTGGCTTTACAATGCATCACTAGATAAAAATACACAAAACATATACCTCACCACATAAAAAAGTAAAATAAATTAATAATAAAAATAATAAACTGACTCTCTTTGGCATCAGTATCATATAATATAGGGTATGTATGAATGAAAACAGTTGGGAATTAAATAAATTGCATGTGTATCAGTGTATTACAGTGGTGAATTAGTGTCTCTTAGACATAACGACAAGACACCACTAATACAACTCAACAGGCCTTGTTTCCTTATTGGCAGGATTATTTAAATTCAGGAAATAAAAAAAATCAGCAATTGGGGCTTTTTGGGGGTGTTCTGAAAAGTCATATAGAGTATAAGTGTCTTTGGAGTAGACTTCATGTTTCTGTAAGTATAACTTTGCAGATTTTTAACATGCTTAAACAATAACCTTTTGTTGCTGAAATGTATTACATGTAGAAATCACTCATTTAGACAATGTGAATTGTAATGCTCATTTTCACCTCCTCGTCCACCTGCAGGGCCTGCAGCTCCCTTTTGTAGGTTCTCTTTCCCAACGTCTCATAGATTTTAGTCATAACTGGTATCTTCTCACTGCCATCACTAATACTGATATGATATTTGGGTTCGGGAAGATCTCCCATAAACCTCAACACCGTGATCCACACAGCCAGAGCAGCCTAAAAACAAAGGGAATGCAGCTTGTAATCATATTTTACAGTAAGCCGCAGCTTGTAACCGTATTTTACAGTAAGCATAGAGATGTCTAATAAATAAATGAATGCTTACTAGCTGATCTCCTTCATCTTCATGAAACAGAAGAGGCTGTTTCAGTGGCCGGCGTACATACATGTGTGTTGCATTTCCCTGGAAGTAGGTTGCAGCAAACTTTGCAAACTTATACTCCGATAGGTCCTCCTCTTCATCATCAGGAAGTGGAAGAGGCTCGTCAATGACTTCCTTATAGTGTTTTGGAGCATTCTCTAGATCCTGTAACATCCCAACAACAAGCAAACTCAGATAAGATTCAAGCCAAGTAATGTAATTTAGGTTAAAATTGACAAAGCTCCACACCTCAAACCCTTCTGGTGCTTCACCCTCCAGGTTGGGAAGGGAATTGGCATTGCCCAGGAATCCGAACATCTTGTCCACCATGTCGGAATCATTGACTGGCTCCTGTTTTTCTCTCTCCATCTGCTCTAGAAGTTCTTTTTTCCTCCGTGTCTCATTGCGCTCTGCCAGCTCTCTCTCCTCCTGCTCTCGGTCGAGCTGCGCCAGACGCTCCTGATGCTTCCTCGCTGCCTCAGCCCGAGCCCTGCGCGCCGTCATCTGGTTCCTCAGACGCTCCTCTTCAGCCAGACGCTGCCGCTCGGCTTCTAACCGACGATCCCGCTAAACAGAGAACAAACTTTATTACTGCACATATAAATATTCAGATTCAAGTGTTTATTATAACAAACTTTGAATGGTGGCTTGTTTGATTGATGGACAGGTGATGGATAGATAGAGATGGACACAAAGATGTATTGATGACTGGGCGTGTTGATGGACAGACAAACGAATGGATGTACAGATTAATGGATAACACTTTAGTTTAGGTCACAATTCAGGCTATTAACTACTGGCTTATTACCTGCCTAGTATTGAGATATTAGCTGTTCATTAGTAGATATAATCTTATTCCGCATTCCTAATCCTACCAAAAACCTAAAACGTCTACCTTACAAACTATTAATAAACAGCTAATTAGTAGTTTATTAAGATAGTAGTGTTAGTTAATGGTTTGTTAGTACTAATACTGTGAATTGTGACCTAAATAAAGTGTTACTGATTAATGGATAGACAGATTGATAGACTTATGTACAGCAGGATGAATGGAGGAATGCATAGAAATATCAATAAACGGAAGGATGTAAAAACAATGGATGGACCGATGGATGGATAGACCTATGGATGGATAGACTTATAGATTGATGTACTGATGGATTGAAAGGTTGAATGTTTAATGCACAGAAAATGGACAGACTGATAAACAGATGGACAGATGAATGGATGGATAAGCAGATGGATGTTTAGACACATAGATGGACAGATGAATTAATTAAATAATGGATGGATGATTGTTAAATGGACAGACAAAAGATTTACCTCCAGTCTGAGTCTCTTGCACAGTCTCCGTGCTATCATTCCTCGAGCATAAGCCTGGATTGTCAGAACGGCATGGAAGCGTTTGGAAAAAGTACGCCGTACCAGCAGTCCTCGACACCAGGCCTGCAGCAGCGTGACGCGTATCCTGGTCGCCTGATATTCCTGGTGCAGTTTCCGTGACCTGTACAAGGCCTGAAGCCGCAAGAAACCTACACGCATCTGGAAAAAACAGACAAAATAATAATCAGACAAAACTTTCAAACTGATGATTCCTGCTCAGGTTTCACAAACGACACGTCAACTCACCACAGTGTAGTGCTTTCTAGTGATGTAGCCCCTCCATATGCGCTGGATTAACGTCACAGCCCTTCTAACCTTCAGGAATTTAATTCTGGTAAACAAAACAGACAGATACATATCAGATTTCAACTTTATTTTTGTTTTTGTCCTCTTGTCTTTACTCTTTCTTTTTCCTCATACCTCTCCTTCATTCCTCTCACAGTCTTCTGGATAAGAATGACCTTGTCAGTGATGGCTTTATCTCTTTCCATTTCCAGGAGCATGTCATGATGATCCTACGCCAAATACAGACTGAGTATACAATTTGTCACAAATCTAGAACACACCAATATCTTCAGAAAACATCGACTCGTAGCAAACCTTCAGAAAGATTTTTGTCTTTCCGATCTGCCAGTCATCGTCTCTCAGCAGAACCGACACAACAATACGCTGACAGGTCCCTCGCAGATCTTCCTGTGAGAAGACAGAGATTGAGCTCCCTTCTCGCACTTCGCACTTGTCAAATAACATGACCAGATGGAATTTCAAAAATGACTGCGCAGAAATAAGCTTTGAGAAAAGCTGTCAAGCAAACATTGGCTGCTGACTGCATTAACACAGTAAAGCTTTGGACTTGCCTGTTTGTAGGCTGGTTTGACCCCAGGCATTAGCACCCGATAGCGGTCCACGAACTCAGCGAAGGTGTAGCGTATGGGATATCCAGCTCTGCGTATGCGAATCGTCTCCATCATCCCAGAGTAGCGCAATTGTCTGACACACAGTCCTCTATCAAACATCTACAGACGAGAGAATGAGAGCTGATTCAGTTTTCTTACTACATTGGCATTTGATTGTATTGTAAGTTGGTTTTTAATTAAATGTATGCTTAAGAAATGAATTTTATTTTCATTTCCATATGAAACTTGGTTTAAGGATGTTTAAATGATAAACAAGAAAGAAGCCATTTTTGCTGCTCACTAGGAAGGACGTTTGTGCGTTCCAGTTGAATCATGTAAGTTGGCTTTTATGTCACAAAATGAATGTAAATGCAGCTCACAGTGAACACTCTTGTAATTCACTTAAACCTATCCAAACTTTTTAAATTATTATCCTAGGTTCAAGTGATATTTGAAAGGAACTGGTGAAAGAAGAGTATGGGTTTTTGTAACTGCTTTAGAACTGCTCCTAATTGATTCAAGAGAGAATAGAGATGCATTTTGAAAACATCAGAATCAATGCAGAATAGAATAGAATAAATAAATAAATAAATAAATAAATATTCTACTATATTCTTGTGATCAGTGTGCAAATTATATATTGTAGTTATTATACATTGTATTTATACATTGCATTATACATAGTTGTTTGTGCAATACATATTTATGTCTCTGAGCCAAATGTGAACGTTTTATCTAATTAGACCCCCATATAAACAAATAGGCAAACAAATGCACCCATCCATCCATTAATTCTTCAGAAGGCATATTGTAACTTAATTCATTCTATAGAACGCTTGTATTGGGTTACAAGAAATAAATAAATTCATAAATCTTCAGACCTCACATCCTATGTAGGGTTGTGATAAATAGACAGACAGACAGACACCTTTATTAACTGTTCTGAAATGCTTTATGACTGGCTCTGGGACTTCACGTCATCTTTTAAATTTGACATCTACATCTCTCCTGGAACAAGCACAGAGATATTGTTTTTACTTACCATGGGCTTTTTGAGCTCGTTGGGTTTGATGCAGCGCACAAAGAAAGGCTGACAGACGCTCAGCGTCCTCATGAGCAGCTCCAGTGAGCGCTTAAACTGACTGCTGAGAGTCGGCGAGCGCTTCCTCGTCTCCATTCCCTGAAAACACACAAATCCTCTCATTCAGTTCACACACAAACAAGAGAAACTCACAGGAGAGGATCGCTGCTGTGCTACACACTTTACAACTGCACACCAACACAAAAGTACAACAAACACCCACACTACATACAACACAAAGACACCAGATCACCTTTCTCTCTTTTCTTCCTTCATTCCTGCCTTTGTTAAATATCATTCTTTCATACTTCCTCTCATCGTGTTCCTTGTGGATCTTCATCCGTTGCTTGTGTTTGTCTCTTTTCTTGCTGTTATTCCCTACACTTAGGCTGCAAATGCATTGTGAAGAAAAAGTAATCGAGTAGTTTTTCCTTCCTCAAACTACAGTCAGTGCCAGGAAAAAAAAGTAACTGGAATTTCTCCCCCCCCCAAAAAAAACCTCTAAATAATGAACAAGCCGCATCTAACTAGAAACAGACCAGAAAAGTTTTTTGGAGAATAATGGCACTGTTAGAGCTATTAAATTACTCTGTCAGCGTGCCCTCGCCAACTACTTCAACACAAAACCATTTCCAAAGGAGAAGAAAACCACAGGAATGAGTTTTAGCGAGGGACTATTGAGAAAAGCAGTTTGGTAGGGGTCTGAGAGGGACACAAACCACACCATTAATTACCTTTTGAAGGGTTGCAGTGGGCTCCATATAGCCACACAGAAACTGAGGCCAAAACATGAGGTAAAGGAATGAAGGACAGAGGGAGGACAGAAAGAGAGACAGAGAATTGACTGCTGTTAGCCAAGTGTGCCGAGAATCAGCCAAGAGAGATTAGTGCTGACATTACCACAGAAAAAGTGAGTATCAGCAGCAGGGTTAGTCAGATGTGCTCATAATGTCATGCTAGAGACTCATTTGTTGCAGTCGATTCTCTTGTTCACATAGTGCTCTTCCAAGGCTATTATGCTAGCACATGTCTTTGCTTTTCAAATGCAACCCTGACATAAACCTGCATGGCCAGCATTTGGCCCTCGGATAGCTGCGGCCTCGCTGGCATGTCGTGAGCATATTAATGCTGAGCAAATATGGATTGGGTATTGGAAAAGGGCATCACCATAGCAACATCAGCTTGGAAGATCTGCTTGATGAACTTGTTTTTGGATGAATGCACGAGCTGGATGATGTCACTGTGGAGACTGTCTCGGTTTTTCTCCAGGAAACCTGAACAATGAAACAAGAGGCTTTACATTTTAATGGAAATAGAAAAATTGTCTTTCGTAACTGTTGAAATATTTAATGATTGCTCAGTGTCTTTGCAGGCTTTTATTCCTTTGTTGTAGGCTGTAATTACCTTTGAAAATCCTGAAACGTTTGCCAAAGTGATATGGAACTCTAATGTGGTTAAAAACTGCCTGGAACTACTCCCTGAAAGCAAATCTTTAATTGAAGTAGAAATCTTTTGTAACGTTATAAATGTCTTTACTGCCACATTTGATTAATGTGTCCTTCATTTATTAACCCTTTATTGGGAGATTTCGTTGACATTGATTACAGTATAATACTTTTCAGGCAAAGAAATGAAAATATTTAGTAATAAGCCCAAGCTACACTCAAGGGTTTTTCTGATGAGTATTTTAATGAGAGCCCTATAAAAGGTTAGGTAACACTTTACTTGAAGCGGGGTGTTCATAAGACACTTATGAGCACACTTTATAATCACTTTATAATCATGACATAACATCATGAAAATGAATCAGATTTTATGCATGCTTTTGACAACTGTCATTAAGCTATGCCATTTTAAAAGCAGACATGACATCATTGGAGATATCTTTGTTATGATAACTTGACATAAACATCATAATCTGTCTTTGTCTTTTTCATGACAATTTGACATGACCAAGAAAACAAAATCTGTTGTAAATCTGTCATAAACTTGACTTTTCTTAACCTCAACTACACTACTACAAATTGAATTTGTGATTAAAATGTTATGAAATATTAATATTATACAATTATTTTATTGTATTGATACTTTTAATGAGAAATATTAATGACAAATTCAGTTTGTTTCACAAAAAAACACTATTGACACTATTGACACTATTATAATGGCCTCAGAGTGTTATGTTTATGACAGATTTATGACAAGTTATTTTGTCTTGGTAATGTCAAGTTGTCATGACAAAGACGTCTCAAACAATGTGGCATTTAAATGACATCATTTGATTATGAATGATAATAAATGACACTAATAATAAATGATCCTACCACAAACTTAACCTAAACAAATATATTTTAAAATACATTTATTTATTATATGTGCTTTTATCTACAATAAAATGATCTCACTTTGAAATGCTGGTCTCAAATCTATATGTACAGTGTTAAAGAATCTTCATAATTGACTTTCTGAAAAGCTGCTTTGACACAATCTGTACTGTATAAAGTGCTAGAGAAATGCCAATGACTTGACTTAAAGAGATTAGAAACAGTTCAGTAATTCACTAATGTGTACCTTTAGTTTCATAGTGCACCACTCCAGCAAAGTGCTGAATGCCGAACTGGGTCTCGTGGCTGTGCTTAGGCGGGATGTAGTTGGTATTAAGTTTGTGCTGGGAGTTTAGCTTGTTCAGCATGGTTGCATCTGTTCCCTAAGAAACACAACAGTTTGTCATGAACACACAGCTCGGCTATAGCTGTCCTTCATTCAGCTGATGAATAAAAATATTCTCAGAACTGAACTGGAAATGTTTAGTCTTATCTCTAAACCTACTTTGTTATCCAAATACACAGCACAGCAAATTTTTACCTTTGGGAACTTGCTCTCCTCATCAATGAGGGAAATGATATTCATAGGTTTGATGGCAATCATGTCCAGGGCGTCCTGGTTGTCGGTGAACTCGATGTGCTGCCAGTTGATGTCCTCCAGGTTATACTCCTCCTGCTCTAGCTTGAAAACATGATGGACGAAGAACTGCTGCAGATTCTCGTTTGCAAAGTTGATGCACAGTTGCTCGAAGCTACACACAGCAGGAATGAACAAGATTAGCACTGGTTTGGTTCTCAGAAAATGCCTTTAAAACAGAGTTTTAACCATCATAAACATTAGGAATTTTAGATTTTGAAACTTTTTTCAGGCGAAAATAGCAGAGCATTTCGCAAGCAATGCTAAAGTTAATGGTTTGAGTCTCAGGGAATGATAGAACTCAAAAGTATCTTCTAAGTGCATAAATAGCCAACCTGTGGACCAGTTTGTTTTAAACTAATGTGCTTAGTTTATTGATGACAAATTCAAAAATTTTAAAAGTTAAATCTGGCCTGCCCCTGTCTTATCATATCAAATTAGATTAGTGAAGGCAAGGCTTTACAGTTCATCAATATAAAAGAGATATGAAAGAGATAAAAGAGGTAAACGATCAAAAACGAATGTACTATGATACAAAATGGAAATCTTTTCAGTGCATGAAAATCATGAACGTGATGAAAAAAGCATGAATTAAAAGTTTATGAGATTCATGTAATTCATAAATGAACATGACGTATATTGTTGTTTTGCTCTTTTAACACATTAGGCACAAATATACCCTTATTCATATTTTAAAAGGGTTATATAATCATATATATAGAGCGAGATACATTTTCATATAAAAAATACAAATGCATATTATATTTGTTGAACATCAAAAACTATGCTGTGTTTTGAACTAAAAGCGCTCATTGTTTGTGTGTAAATATTTATTTCAGTTGAACTCTCATGAAGAGTTATTAAAATGTGGAAAGGAGTCAAAACAGTCGCAGGAATTATTCATTTATTTATTTTTGTTATTCACACGCAAAAGGAGGAGACATGTTTAAAGAAAAAAAAGGCAGATACTTCTTGAGCAAGCCCATAGCCAGCTTTAAGGTCAGGTCCAGACCTCATTAAAATTCTAATGTTAAGGAATAAAATGTGAAGTTCCATGAATGAAAAGTAATTTTAAATCATGTTGCAGAATAAATTCACCTCCCTGACTCACAGCAGCTCTCAGATGCAGGTGTGAACAAGCTCGAAACATGTGGTGCAGTTCATGTTGGTTCATGTTGCATTCATATTTCAAAATTCATTTGGACAGAGATCCATTTTCTCTGCAGTCTTAGTCACTACTTGTTTGTTGTGTTTGTGTGTGGCAGTGTTCACGTCGTAATAAAATGAACCGCACTAACAGAGCAATCGCTCTAGAAGTGTGACCACACTCTGAGCCGAGCTGTTGCACTTGCACAAAATAAAAACTACCCAGATTTTCCTATTTATTAAAACTAACCTGTTAACAGTGAAATTCTCGAAACCAAAGATGTCGAGCAGGCCTATAGACCTGCGAACTGTCCTGTTTTCTGTGGAAGGAGCCCTGAAGATGGTAGCATTGATTTTATCCACTATCCACACAAACAACCTCCCATAGATTCCCTGATGAAGACAAAAACTGAAGATATTGATGACTTCTGTGACAAATGGAGAATCAAACTGCACCACTTATGGATCGCGAATAACCTGACCTTGACAAAGGCATCCCGGACGTCCAGGCCCTGCTCCACACTGAGAGGGGTGGAAACACTCTCACCTCTGGTGATCAGGGTACGAGTGGTCAGACACGTCATAACGTCCTGAGGGTTCACCTGTAAAAAAAGACCATCAGAGATCACGGACAGCTGACCAGTTCTGGCCTGACCAGAAAATATGTTTTTTTTTAAAGCAAATACTTCTGCACCTTTGACTGGATTTTTATTACAGTGATTATTAAGTTTGTGGCTTGTTATCCACTTTGCAAAAATTATTTTAAACCAACTCGCTGAGCTTGTAGATTTTTATTTCTCAAAAAATAAGATGGTACCCCATGGCCATATTCCAGGATGATACAAAATACATCGGGCTTACACTGTGAAAGAAAGCTTCAATTATTTATACACGAATTGACCACCAAATTGATCTTAACCTACTGAATGTCTTTGAGATATGCTGGAGCAGACAGTGGTTTGTCCCAGGGTCTGATAGTGGAGTACAAAAAAAAACAACAACAGTTCAATAAAATATATTATAATAGAGGATTTTTTGGAGGGCCGGGCAAGGTAATTCTTCAAAATACATAAAAAAATTATAATAAAATAAATAATGGATACATAGAGGTTATTTTGTGTTATGTGGAATCAATATTAAATGGGAATAATAATATAATATTATACTACAATATACTATTCTACTGAGATTTAAAAAAAAGAAAAGTAATTCATTATCAAACTTGATCAACAGAGCTTAGTTTATTGCAATAACTGTGTTACAGAAACTGTAATTTCAGTACAAAATATGTTCCCCTTCATATGGGAACTCCAACGTGCATCTGTAAACAGACTACGAGAATTTGCCAGACAACCAATCACTCTGAAGAGTAAGAAAACGGGCCAATGAATGTCAAATGAACTGGCAGAGCTCAGCTCCACAGCTGACAGCGATTAGCCATTAGTGGGCTATAAAGGCCGGCAGCTGAGCAGTGAGCATTAGAATTTTGCTTTAGAGCCTCTCAGGAGACTGAAGACACTCTATCTGCCAACCTGATTTCAAGACTAAATGCAATTTACTCACCAGTGCGGGAGATGACGCGACAGCGGCGGTCGATCTGGGCAAGCGCTGCCCTGTCCGATAAATTTGTCAATTAATGTGGTCTCACTAAAGTTTTCAGAGGTTCCTGGGGCATATGACATTTGTAGCCGCTATCTTGGCACTTATTTGTTCATATGAGACCACTTTAGCGCTGGCTTCCAGGTCCCCAGATGGGCATGGCGCACAGAGACGCACCGGGTGTCCATTACCATGCTGTGTCGCCGCACCTTTAGTCCCTGGATGGACCTTGCCTTCTACGGACCTGGGTGCCCTTAGAACAAGTGTCCAGTCAAGGGCTGGAGGGCTGTGTGTATCGAGCATGCAGCTACAGGTTCGTAAACTGGACTTCGGTTGCATTGGCATTTTAATTGCCTGGAGCTGTTGGCAGTGTTTCTCGCTCCCTGCCAGTTCCTACTGGTAATTGGGTGATGCACACTACCGCCGCATGTCTCAGCTCGCTCGCCATCTGCTACTCTGGAGTCATGCGGCTAATAGCTGGGCGCCGTTCTATATCCCGGACAAGTTCTACTGTGCCAGCTTACACGCTCTCACGACAGTTATATTCCAGGAGAACGGAGACTCCACCCCGGCATGGTCCAGTTGTTGTGGGCACGCTTCAGAGAAGCCCAGGTCATCCTGCTGCTTCTCCCGAGCAGCCCTTCTCTAGCTGCTTTCCCTGCTCTGCATGAATGCACTGGCTCTCAGCTGGCCCCGGAGTTACACAATAGGCAGGTTTTTTTTCTCCAGTGAGCCTGCGCGCACAGACTCTGTCCAAGGTTGGGGAGACGAGGAGCGGGTCTTGCTCGTAGTGCCTCCTTGGCCCAATCATGATGGCCCTCCCTGACGAATTCCCCGAAAGAGGCAATTCCTTTTTCTGGGACGGGCACCCTCTGGCACCCACGCAGCATTCTGGAACCCCCATGGAGGGTTTCTAGACAGAACGCGGTGGACTTAGGTGACCTATCTGTAGATGGTTAACACCGTCACTCAGGCTAGATCGCCCTGTTTAGGCAAGCCTATGTCCTGTAGTGGAGTCTATTCTTTGTGTGGAAGTCTTCTCTATCAGAAAAACCACAGACATGCCAGATGATGGTTTGGTTTACTTCCTTCAGGATAGCTGGAGCGCAGGCTGTCACCCTCCACTCTGAAGGTTTAGCGTGCTGCCATCCCTGCTCTCTGTGGGGCGGCTGATGGTAGCGCAGGGAAAGCATAACCTAATCAGTCGGTTTCTCAGATGTGATTGGTGCGAGATGGTTAATTCTATCCCCGCCCCCCCTCTCTCTAAGTTTTCTGTCCATGAAGGCAGCTTTGCTGGTCGCGTTGGTATCATTCAGGAGGGTTAGGATTCCAGGAATTCGCTAGGAATCGTGCCAGGAATGCGGAGCGGCCTACTCTCACGTTTACCTGAGACCCCGGTTCAGCTTGTGTCAAGGTTCCTACCACCCCTTTTAATATTAAAGGTGGTAGTGAGCCTGCAAGCACTGTCTGCGGAGGAGGTAGACCCGGCCCTTTCATTGCTATGTCCACGCACTGCGCTTAATGTGACACGTAGAGCATACATCTTTAAGCAGCTCTTTTCTGTTATGATCGGCAGAAGGGAAGTGCCACATCAAAGCAAAAGTTGGTCCATTTTATAGTTTATGCCATCGCCTTTGCGTTATGTGCCAGGGCGAGCTGTATCCCCCGGGAGAGAGAGCACACACACACACAAAAAAAAGCGGTGCCTCCTTTACTGCGTGAGTACGCAGCGCCTCTTAACAGATTATGCAGAGTTGCGGGCTGGGCGACACCTAAAACATTCATGAGATTTTCTAATCTTCAAATGGACTCGGTTTCCTCCCGATTACAGGGTTACTCCAGTCAATTGGGATGAAATTAATCTCAGTGTCAAAAACGCTTGCTGCACCATGCTCCCTAACCCGGAGATATGTGTGCTTTTTCTATTCTGCTAGTAAGTTTCCCGCTTGGCAAACCCTAGAGAATTACTCCGAGGCCCCCAGCACCCGACTCAGCGGAGGAGCCGGGTGCCTGGTTCAGTGTGATGTCTGGTATGCCCACTCTTGGTCTACCCACATGCTGAGGTTCGGTGCCAGCTATGTGCGGTCCCCGATGGTGATCCCATATGCCTGACCAGGCGGACTCATGTCTTCCCTACCCGGTAACCAGCTTATCATATGTAGCACTCCCCCTCATTAGGGCTAGTCCATATGTTCTTATTGCTATCAAGTCTCCCCTCTTGGGTAGCAGGTGGCCTCCACAGCGTCCTCCCCCTTCAGGGACTGGCACGCTTTCCCAACGTACTGTTGTATTTTAAAATCCCTGGTCTATATTAGCTAGGCAAAAGCTCATTAGGACCCCCATCAAAATTTCCAATTATTCCCATTTTATGGTAATTAAAGGGCCCAGGGGATGTTGGAAGGTTGCGCTCTTGGTGATGCTTGTGCGCTCACACTTTGCTTGGCAAACTTCACATTAGGAGCGTGACGGGCTTAGCTGCTGTGGTGTTTTCCATACAGTTTCCTGTAGTCTGTTTACAGAAGGGATACGTAACCAGGACGTTCCCCGAATAGGGAACGGAGACGTGCGTCTCCACTGCCACAGCAGCTGAGTCTCCAGCTGTTAGCTGAGTGATCAGCTCTTTAGCAGGCAAAAATTCTAATGTTCACTGCTCAGCTGCCGGCCTTTATAGCCCTCTAATGGCTAATCGCTGTCAGCTGTGGAGCTGAGCTCTGCCAATTCATTTGGCATTCATTGGCCCGTTTTCTTACTCTTCAGAGTGATTGGTCGTCTGGCAATCTCTCGTAGTCTGTTTACAGACGCATGTATCTGTTCCCTATTCGGGGAACGTGGGTTATGTACGTAACCAGGATGTTTTTTTCTTAAAAGTTTTTGCAGAATGCATAAATATACGGCTATAAAATTGGTCAGTACAAAACCTACTAAGCTCACATAATCTACTACTAAATATTAATATAAAAACTCTAATTTATTCATTTATTCATTAATCTACAGAAACTTTATTAAAGCAAAAATGTTTTACAAGCAGTAAGAAACTAAATGGGTTTAGTTAAGCAGTTTTTATAGAATACAGAAGTGCAAGATTTTTTCCATTAATCTACAGAACTTTCACATACACAAACATAAATACAATGACAATTAAAAAAAACTTTTTTTGCACGTTGTACGGCATTGTACATTAAATATAATGTATTAAAGTGCTCACTTATTCTGAAAACTCCCCTTCTGACTACTCTAACATGTTTTATATCTTGGCACTAGGGGGCAGACGCAAGCAAAGAATTGGATTTGAGTTCCAGCAAGCAGAGCCGCAGCCATTTAAATCAAATGCAAAACAGAGCAAAGATTGTGGACGGTGAGAGCATGGAGAGAGACATAAAAAACGAAAAGACTGCGAGGAGAGAGAGAACTGCCGGCAGGACGTCTGAACAGACTCGTCACGCTGTGCCACTATCTAGTGTAATAACATTAGAATCAAAGTCTGATGCTCACTAATGACTGCATTTATCTCCAACTCCTTCAACTGCTTGAATAACGCAGAACCACTGAGCTAATGAGAGAGATGAATCTCAGCAAGACAGCAGAAACAAAGCCCTTCAAGAACTGACGCAAAATGGGATTAAACCAAAGCTTAAAATATGTACACAGAGCTTACAGGTTTGTAGACTTCTGTACACATAGAGCAAAATATTGCTGTTCATTTCTCTTGATGCTACCTACACTGTTTGATTTATTAGTTAATGGTAAGCAATAATTAAGGATCATGATTTTAACAATTCTGTATGACTCTTTTGGTCTTTAATACTCATTTGATTCTGATTATTTAAATTTTAAAGCATGAAATTGTCAGTGGTGGTTCTAGAGGGGCCCTCATGATAGCAAGCTTGTCCTGCCCTCAGGTCCCACCCCTAAATTATTCCACATTGAACAGTGAAACAAAACTGCATGAAATTTGTACTTAACCAGACTGAACAACAAATGGTTAGGAATGTGTTTTAAATTGGTGTTTTCTTCTGTATGGACACATTAACCAACTGCAGAGCAAGAAATAACTGTGAAAGTGGTATGAATTGTGTTCGTGTTGGCAGATATTGGTGGAAAACAACAGCAAGCAAGGACAAGTCTATTATAAACAGAGAAAAATTTAAATACTTTATATAGAAAATAATATCAATATATCGCTATGCGCATACGACTACTTTAATAGCTGTAATAAACTTGACAGATTTATAAGTGAAGCGTAATGAACAAGCACACAGATGCTTATAATAAGTGGAGATGGCAACACTGCATGTGCGCACAAACCATGATGCATCTGTTGTCAGGATTGTTGTTGTAATATATAGATATAAATTGGTTAAAAATAGTGAATTCCAAACATGTGAGATGACTGACAATCAATTACCAACCATACAGGTTCATCGTGTTTTGTAGGCTAAACACACTTTGGAGAATTTACTGGCCTATTTCAAATGTGTCTGTCAAAGCTGATAGGGTGTACATTGCCTAAACTATCCGGTTGTCCACTAATTATGAGCATGAGTGTCCCCCGTCCTGAAACCCTCAGTTACAGTGGTCTACAACTGCCATTAAGTTTTTTTATAGTCATTTTAAGATATAAAGAAGTGTACTGTGATATATAGGATCATAAAAAAAATCACATTTACATTTAAGTTTTAATTGTAAGATACATCACATTTTGAGATTTGTGAGATTGCAGTAACACTATAGTATGGGTGTGCTTATATTAATTGTCTTTTAGTTAATAACATATATATGGTGATAAGGAATTAATACATGATTTTAATTAAGTTAAATTCATGTATTACATTACATTACATACTAAACCTATATATTATTAGTTACAAATTCTGCAATCATTAATAAAGGGTTTAGTTCTTAATTAGTCATACATTAACACATGCTTATCTGTGTAGTAGTTTATCATGATTTATGCATATTAATGAAGCTGTATTACAAAGTGTTAAAAAATATGATTTCATATTAATTATCATATGTTCACATGCATCTCACCTCCAACAGAGAGGCTGCGTTGGTCAGGTCGGGGGAGCGAACCACCACGCAGGTGTCCAGGTTTCTCTGTGTTCGAGCTGTTTGAGCAGCACAAAACAAACAGACTATTTAGCACATCTGTCATTTCTTATGAGGCAGAGGATTATTAATAATAACAGTTTCCACCTTCGAAGCGCAGGTTGCCCATATGTAGGATGGCAGCCAGCAGTTTGGAGATCTCCCAGTATTCAGTTTCGGTAAACATCAGGATTTTCATGGCTGACAGGATGCTGGAGTATTCCTTCATATCATCCCTCCCTTCACAGACAGTACAGTTCCCCTGGTTGACAGGAAAAGAGAGAAGCAGACTGTATATATATATATGCACAACCTTTGTTCCTAGGCTTTATTTTTTTGCATAAAAATGTTACACAGTTGTATATATTACAGTATATGCCTCATGGAACACCAAACCTGTAAATATTTTGTTATTTGGTGGAAAACAAAATAAACTATAAAATAAACTATCAAATGGACCAACCTCTGCTTTGATGTGGCACTTCCCTTCTGCCGATCATAACAGAAAAGAGCTGCTTAAAGATGTATGCTCTACGTGTCACGTTAAGCGCAGTGCGCAGACATAGCAATGAAAGGGCCGGGTCTACCTCCTCTGCAGACAGCGCTTGCAGGCTCACTACCACCTTTAATATTAAAAGGGGTGGTAGGAACCTTGGCACAAAATGGCTTTGCTACTTATTTCTATACAATCGACAGGTTATTTTTAAGCTCCAAAATTACAAAAATATAAATAAAAGTTGTCAGTATGACTTTTTGTTATGTTGGAGCTTGAAAGACCAAATGCTCTTCTAAATGTTTCTAATTTTGTTTTGGAGGCCTTCCACAACAGATTTACATCCATCTAAGATCTTATAAGATACACTACAGCAGAGGTTCTCAAAGTCTCAATTTAAAGGTCCAAATATGAATTTTCCTCAATGTCAAACATCTGGAAATTTGGTTATAACAAAACTTGATTTTAATAATCATGCAAATACATAAATCAACCATGTAAAGAATTGAATATTTTTTCCGTTTAAAAATACATTAATAGGAAGTGCAAAATGGCCAAATGACTAGCAAATGTCAACAATTATGTAAGCAATTATTATGCAAAAAAACAAAAACAAACCAGAGGCAAAAGTAACATGAGAAATACATAGCAGTGTAAAGTGAGCACTGTCTGTGTTCTATTGGCTTTTGTTTCATAGTCTCATTACAAATAAAACAAGACAGTTTTGGAGCAAAATAAACACATATCTCTATGTGCAACGACATTTGAAAACTCTAATTTTCTTTCTCAACCTTTGTTTTCTGAAAACGTCCATTCTCACCCTGCGATGAAGCGTATCTGGATCTGGACCTGAGGCTAGACTTTGAGAAGCCCTGCACTCTTTTCTCTCAGTGTCGAAAATGATTTCTGAGAGTCTACTCTGTTGTGATTGGTCAGATGGCTTAGTCTGTGATGATTGGTCTGTTGCTTACATTACTTGTAAGAAAACAAACACCCATTACTACATCTGAATTTTCAGCTTCAAATGTTCAGTTTCTAAAGCACTTCACACAATGACATGAATGGTCTTCATCCTTTGGATATGAAATAAAGTACACCACAGCACACACAACATAAAAAGCTAATTATGACAAAGCACAACAAGGGGCACTTTAATGGAAAGGATTAATTCAAATGCTATTTAAATTGTTGTGTAAAACTGCATTAGTCTGAACTGATAAAAACACAGACCCTCACCATAGTAAGATAAGTGTAGTCTGTGGCCCGGCCCAGACCTAATTTAGTCTTCTGATCCGGGCTCATGCCTGCCAGCATACAATAGAATATATGATAGTTCCTCTCATCCGCTGCCTACAAAGACAATTAAATGTTACTTTATCACTGATATACCTCTGCAATCAATAGCATGATGAAGAGAGTCCCTCACTCACCTGTCTGCAAACTCTTGATTTCTCCAGCAGGTACTGCTCGATCTTTGCCCCCTCAATAGCTCCTCGCTTGTTGAAGTGAATGTCAACATATTTTCCAAACCGGCTGGAGTTGTCATTGCGTATGGTCTTGGCATTACCGAATGCTGTGGGAACAGGAAAAACTTAAAAGAAAGAAATCTCAGCCTCATTGTGATGTGGCGCACATTAGAAGTTAGACACAGAAAAAAGAGACAGCAATCCATTTGGGGATCTATCTGAATTCAGCAAAAGTCCCTTTAAGGTAAGTCATTTCACTCGCTGACCATCTTTGAAATGACTCTCGGGCAAGCAAGTGCAAACTCCTATCTATTTGAATGGAGAAACATGAAGTTCTTCAAATCTGTTTGCCAAGGTTACGATTAAATTTCATATTTGGAAGCACCACTGAACCATATAGACTGTTGCATTTCCCTATTCAGAACTATATTGACACGTCTTGTGTATTTTATAGTCTTTGATTCAATGCTGTTTTCAATTCATTAGTTAGAGCTCGAATTGGTTTGGCAACATCTTTACATGCTGAAATGGAATTTTAATTGGAATGAAAGTGAACCCAATGCTGGCACAACAGAAAATTTATATTAGAAAGGAAGTGACGTGTGGCCAAGTATGGAGACCAACACTCTGAATTTGTGCACCTGTATTCCCACCAAAATTAGGCCATGAAATAAATTAAATAAAATTAAATACAGCCTAATTTGCTATTTCTTTTTTTTTTTTTTTTATAAAAAAAGAGACCACTTAAAAATCTAATTTACTCTAGATGTACTAGTTTGTACTTATTTCCTAGTACTACTGTAAAAGTTCTAGAGTTATAGTTTATGTTTGAGTAAAATGTCATTTTTGTTTTATTCTGTAAACCACAGATGATATCTCTTCCAAATTGTTGTCATTTAGAGCATTTCTTTTTTGCATAAAATAAGCAAAAAAATATTTTTTTTCCTGTTTTGTGTACCACCTGGTACTCACTGCATAGCGTGTTTAACAACTGTCTCGGTTTCTGGTTCAGTGACACATTTCGGTAAACAAGCTGCTCGAGATCGGGCCTAAAGCCTCAAGTTTGCTCCTGAGGCTTAAGCATGTGAGAAGCTGGGCATGAATCCATAAGCAGAGACATGGTACAGAAGGGTGAAGTGTTAAGCCCTGTTCACAATGACACCAAATAAATCTCTTGAGGTCACAAGGCACTTGAAATCAACCAAAATCTCTTTAATTATTGATTATGTCCTGTTGCCTCATTATTCTGAACCCTCAAATGCTCCTTTACCAATGTTGTAGAGGAGATCGCTGGGCTGTGAAAGATGTAACTTGGCACAAGCAATCACAAGATCAGTGTCAGACAGTTAGGGATAAGTCATAGGTTTACAGATGATCTTCCTGACCTTCTAAAATCGGGTTGGCCTCCAGAACCTGCTGCTCGATCCAGGAATGTTGGCCACTTATAGCTGCCAGGAACTGCAGGATGAGCTTGGTGCTCTCTGTCTTTCCAGCTCCAGACTCACCGCTGAACATGCAACATGGTCAACAGGGTCATGTGTACTAAACAGTAATAAAACACTAATCCTGATACTGCTGCGCAGGCTTTTATTTACCTGATGATGCAGCACTGGTCCTTCTTGTTTCTTTGCATGCTGAAGTAGCAGTTGTCTGCAATGCCGAAGATGTGTGGCGGCATCTCTCCGATCTTTCTGTTGGTGTAGAGACGGATCTGATCGGGGGTGTAGATGGGCAGCAGCTGGTATGGATTCACCGCTACCAGGATTGATCCAGTATATGTCTGAATTAATAATAAACATGATTTAAAAGTGTTATGATATTTTCTTGAAATTACATAAGATTTGATACTCAAAATTTTTATTGTTGGTTCAAAAACAACTTTTATTGAAGCTAACCTGCTAAAAAGGTTCAGTTCACATTTTGTCTCAGTATGAAGTCAAAGTACAAGGAAAGATCAAAAGACTAACGCCTACGTCTACATCATTACCTCTTTAGACCATCATACTCAGTAGGAGGTGAGTAATATGAAAGATATCCAAACACAGTATTACACAAGCAACAAAATGATAAAGATCACGCTCATTGTCACAAGACAGTATACAGGTCTGGAAACACAGTTTTTGCATCGCCCTCCCTGTGATAATAACATGTTGTTGTGTTGCATCACGTCACACCAGCAGACAGCAGTTTAATTCCAACGCTAAAAGTGACTGTTGTATGTATGGCAGACACAGTTTACTACCAGGGATTTTTCATTTTGCATTGCTCTGCTCCATATCAGTTTGTTTGTTTGATTCTTTTTTTTCCAACAAGAATCAGCTCAAACTGACTTTCCAAAGGAAATAACATAAAAGATAAAGCTGTGCCAACTATATACAATCTGGCAGTAATCCAACAACAACATAACAAGTGTAAATAACATTGTTTTTTCCATGTGTCAGTATTACTTTGCCTGTTACATTATGTTTGATATACTGAGTTGTTTTTACGAGTTTCTTACTTCTGTTTAACACAAAAGAGTGAAGTTTAGCATAGAAACCAGACAAACAAACACTGATTTTCATAGAAAAAATAAAATTCATAAAATCATTGGGATCAACAGTTTGGTCTTCTAAATATATTCTTTGTGTTTAGCTCAAGAAATGAACTTATATAAGTTTAGAATGAGTGGAGGGGGAGTACAGAAAATGTACTCCCTGTATCAAAAACATGAATATAGTCTATTACTTTCTAAATGATAAGGCTTTGTAAATGAAAAAATATTGCTAATATCTTAAGTGGACTCCAAATATTGTAATAAGTTTACAAATGCAGTTAATGACCATATTAAAATGACACCACTGGTGACAGTTAGCAGAATTTTTGGTTTGTTGTAAATGTGTGGATTCATCCAATATCATCACGTAAGGGGAGTCATGTAATTAGTACATAACAACAAACACAGTATGAGCTTTGACGACCAATTCATGAACAAATGGCCCTTTTGAGTCTGTTCAGACTAAAAGATTCACAAATCAGCGTAAAACCTGCTCATAATTAAGTGGATTCATTCAAATTTTGGGAGTCTATGAGTCGATACTGAATCACTGAATCATCCAATCAGTACATCACTCAATGTCAAGTCATTTTTCATGTAGGAATCTTTACATAAAGTAAATTGTCTAAGTAAGACTTTGCAACTCCGCATTTTGTGCTCTTTTCCAGACTAAATCTGCAGAGAGAACAAATTATGTTAATTTAATAATTTTATTGATTTAATTATGCCTAACATGCTACTGTATGTCAAAAACAAAGACAACATCATTGTTTTTCCTGCTCAAAATGTCAAAGATACATTTGAGATCTTTTAGATAACATCACTGAAACAGCTTTCATCTTATCTGAAACAAGATGTGTAAAAGTTTAGGCATAATGGTAGACATCTGGTGAGCTTCACGAAACAACCAGACCCCTAGGCTCACACTAGTGCTGATGTTTTTATAAGATTGAGAAAGAGCAAGTGACAATAAAATGACGACTGAACATTTTTTTTACTTTCTAGTTAGATAATAAGTAAATAAATCTGAGCAGCTGAATTCATAAAATACATTTCCATACAAATGACTCCTAGTAATTGTGTTCCTTACACTCTCTGACTGAACCATCAATTGAAGACTATGACAAACTTACAATCCTTCCATTAAGTATTCATGTGGTGTAAACAGCTAAAGGGGATTCGTTGATGAAAGAAAAGAAAAGGTCACATTCCACAAAAACCAATTTGATCTGCAACCCGGAAAAAAAAACAACAACTGTAAAAAAAAAAAGCCATACCATCTAAAAGACCAAAACAAATAATTCATTTCTTTCTCTCATTCTTCTGATGAAATGAAAACACATGCTCTGATTTCACATTCAGCAAACACTACAATGAAGGTAAAATGTTTTATTCTCCATATGTTGTATAGTCATAAATCAATGCCAATGTTCTCAGGACTCCCTATTTTTCCAAGTGAATGACCTTAGAAACATAAAATCTTTAAAAATAAATTTCAACGGCTTAACCCTTTCTAATTTAGAAAAAAGTTAAAGTTTCCATTATGATACAAGTTTATTATACAACCTGATGATTTATGCATATATGATTTTTCCAGAGTTCATACTTAGCTGATGATTGGTAATAAAGCTTGTTTGTCATGCTGCCTCGGGAGAGAGCCCTGAGCTCACGAGATCTTCGAGCCCTGGGCTCCCTCTCGTTTGCAGGGCGAGAGGGGAGCTTGAGCTCAGGTAGATCTCATTGAACTCCCCCGACTTATTTCTGGCTAAAAGAATGGCTAAAAAGAGATGTATACTTTTTAAGAGCTTGGCTATGGTATCGATTTCATCGATTATCACAGAAATGTCAACTGGTTTGGTAGGGACTTTAACCTGAGACATTCTTGCTGTGAGGCGACAGTGTTAATCACTGGGCCACCGTGTCCCCCATCTGGAAAGGAGGAGGAGTAGGGATGTATAGGTGAAAATTAGAGCTGCTGGATTTAAAACATGTTAATTCATCAACTTCTTAAATACATGAAAGTGAATGGATGTTTTGAAGTGTGTGTAAAAAAGTGTGTATCTGATGTGAATAAAGCACATTGTCAGTTTAAAAAAATCTATATTGTTGTCTTCAATCAAATCCGCATGCATTTTACAAATCATCAATGTTATGTTTTGGTAGTACTTATGTTTATTTAAATGTCAAAAACCTGAAATAAACACTATTTGATTGAAAACACATATTATAAATTGCGATTTATAACAAGCGCCACACACTTCTTTCTCTGGCTCAACATGAGCTATTATAATTTAGCAGATGATCATGTAATGGGACTGAATGTTCTAATCACACCAATGTGATGTGCTCCACGGACTAGCCTAGAGTGATCACACCAGTTTGATTGTAAGCTTTTAGGACAAGCCTAGACTGATCACATCAGTTTGATTTTATGCTTCAAGGACAAGACTAGACTGATCACACTAGTGTGGTCATACGTGTCAAATGATTAAAACTAATGCTGAGTAGAAATAAGACAACATTGCTAAAAAGTTAATTGTAGTTTAATGTCACCTTTGTTTTTCAAACCATTTTACATTTATAATCGTGTGTATTTCTTTGTGGAAGTGAAAATTCAGAGGGAAATACATAATTTGTCTAAATATGGATTGAATATGAAAATGTCTAATTATGAATTTGGCTATTGGTTAACAGTAAGTAATAAACTATGTTGTCTACTATGTCATTTATGTACCCTTTAATGCAATATTTAAAGTTTGTCATGTTATAATTGAAAATCACAAAACGGACAAAATAATCATAATCTTGATATTGGTTACTTTCAATAAATAAATTCCTAGTGTCATTGTATTCATTTATTTGAAATTATATCATATTAACTAAAACAATAAATGCCATGAAATGTAAAAATCTAGTATTAGCACAACAATTTAATAAAATTTAATTAAAAAAAAAAAGTAACTTTTGGTTTTGTTTTTTGTCTAAGCTCATCCTGAATTTATTTATTTTTGTCCTGAATAATCCTTTTAGCAACCCAGGCTCATTCTGAAGACCTCTGGATACATTTCTGGAGACCGTGAAATACGTTTGTTTTCTTGAATCCACAAGAGGCCGCTGTGTACGATTTTTAAGATTTCAAATTTCCCTCGCGAGTGCCATTCACGCCTGCCGTTCTCGCATTAATCCACCAGAGGCCGCTGTTGACTGACTGTTTGACTGACTAAACATCTGACTAACCGATCGACTGAGCCACCCTCCTCCAGCTTTATTGATTGACCCGCCCACCCGCTTCCCTAAACCCAAACAACAATTTTCAAAAGCAATCCAGGAAAAAGAAAAGCCCTCGTCTGATTTTTACCACGTTTTCAGATTTTTACCACATTCTCACCCTGTTATTTACTTGTTCATTTTAATTTTTGGATTCTGTTTTTGTCTTACCTGATTTCTGGAACCGTTTTTCACCGGACTCGAACCCTGTTGTCATGGTCAACTCCTCTCTGCGTCTCAAGTCCGCCGAAGTGCATGGCGAACTAACAGGACAAACTGGTTACAGCAGGAAAGCTGTCCATACAGAGGTAAGCGGTCGGCTGGTAAACGCGAAAAGGAACGCCGTCATACCGCCCTGTAGGGTTCGTTTAAAAAATGAAATGCAGCCATAGGTACCTCTGGCCACATAATTTGCGATCTCCAGAAAAGTGCATAGGGCTACGTTTTCAAAATGAGCCTGTGTTGCCGTTTAGAGTCAAACTCAGGTGCTGTTAATATAAAACATTTTTTGAATTGGTTCACTGTAAAATAGGTTTTACACAGCACAAGAATTTGAAAAATTAGGCTGATTAACCAATCTAACCCATGCTGCCTTATTAGATTTCAAACACAACACATTGAACAGAGAAATGGTCAAGCTTACATATATGACTCTGTCGTTGTAACGGATCAAGAGGTTTCTGAGAATCCCAGCTTCATTCAGGTCCCCAAGGCGGATCATGTCCTCCACCCCGTGAATGGAGGTTGGGTGCATGGGCTTGATGTTTGTTGCATTCTGAAGAGAGATTTGCTGCTCCTATATTAAGAGAATATTGCTAATTAAACCAAGATAAAATTCAATATTCATAATAATTCATATTTAAAAAAACCCTGAATCTATAGTTTAACTTATAGACTTATATATAACTTATCTATATGTTAACTTTTTGTTTTGCGCATGCTGGTTGTATTTTTGATTAGTAAACACTGACAAGCCAACCTTTCCTTCATCATCCAGGACCTGGATTTGACCCGAGTCACAAAATTTGATCACAGCACCAACAGGAACGTCAAACTCATGGTCTGTTCTAAGGTCCAACCAGACATAGTCCCCCTATAAGACAACCGGTTAAAAAATAATCAGTAGCAAAAACTCTTAAACACTTAAAACCTAACACTCAGCAAATTGACAAAGTAAAAAAAGTCTAATAATGTGATCTGTTTCAGAGCAGTTAACAAATTATGAAGACTGCGTGGTTGTTACATATTTATGAATATAGATTTCATACAAAGCTGCATTTTCGTATTAACTACTAATGTACAACACTGAGATGCACAAATGAGAATTTTAAGGGAGGTTATTCACTACAACTAAATATCCACTACAAAAAACTACAACTAAATATTAGTTTTACACTTGTAACATTGTTATAATAATAATATTGATAGTGGTATTATTATACTATTTAAAATTATAAAATTATTTAGTTTAGTGATTACACTGCAGATCAGCAGTGGACGTAAAGAATGCATTGAGAATGCATGGTGGCCATTGCAAAACATTATTAAAAGCAGCATCATTCATGTTGATTACTGAAGTGGAAAACTGGATTTTCTTTTCTGGATCAAGGAAATTGTGTTAATGATGTGGGATGTTGTAACTGCCAAATCAACTACTTTTAAGCAAGTAAATAGGTGTAATATTGAGCAAGAGCATATGAGCAAACCTTACCTGTTGCAGAATGACCATGTTTCTGGATCAAAGTTTTGACATTAGAAGTCACCATGTGAGGGACCTAAGCTGGATAAAAATAAAGAGGGGGAGGGAGTAAGAAGCATTAAAAATTAAATGGAAAGTTGGATCAAATAAAAAAAAAAAACAAAGATCAAAGAAAAAGTCAAATGAAAAAACATCTACAAGAAAGAAACAGACTGAATGTGACAGCACGTTCAGCACCCTAGGACTCTGTGATCAATTATTTAAAAAAAGATGATAGAATCTTTTAAATACAATCAAGAACCTGTGAGAATTGCTCTCTGAAGACACGTTTCCGGGAATCTGTTTCTCACTGCATCATACATTTTAAAATGACCCTGCTGGGGCACATTTAAAATTACAACGAAGGAACATTTTTGCAGTACCAGAAAGGATCTGCTGATCCTGAGAACATTAAAGACCAAAAACATCTCTAACTCTGCAGAGTGCAGGAGAGCTAATTCTATTATCAATGTGGGTCAAACTACAAAGCAGACACTGCCCCAGACTGACGACACCAAACACATAAAAGTCATAAAACACATAAAGGTCAACAAAAATTAACAAAGATTAAAAAATTCAAACATATTCAAACATAACTATATAAAATTGAAAGTAAGTCAAATAGAAAACAATTGTCTTAATAATCTGACAAACCCTATTTTAAGCAATAATTCACCAAATAATGAAAATGTTGTTATTAATTACTCACCATCATGCTGTTCCAATTCCCTGATACCTTTTGTTCATATTCAGAACATAAATTAAGAAATTTTAGATGAAATCAGAGAGTTCCCCAGCGGGAGGGGAACTTTAGTGCTATGTGGAAACTTCCACTATGGGGATTTCGTCAGAAGTCAATCATCTGTAAGAGTAATAAAATGAGCCAATGAAATGCCAATGAGTTGGCGGCATCAGCATGCACAGCTGGCAGCAATTACAATAATCTGTTGTATAAAAAGATGCCCGCCGTGCATCACAAAGACACCTTTTTGCTTTCAGAGCCTCGCGCTACTGAGAGAGTCTTCGAGTTCCTCCAAACCTCCTTCAAAAAAGTGAGAGCTAGAGAACGAGAAAGCTGCCAGTGTTTCAACAGGCTTCTTCTCCCGGTTCCAGAGTGTGTGACACGCAGTGGCAGACGGTCAAGCTGGGCTATTCTCTCTTGCCTGGGCATCCTCTGGGTTCGAGCCTTCTAGAGCGGTATGTATAAGGAGCAAGTTTCCTAAAAGAGCAACACGGTCGTGCAACGCGTCTTTTTAAACACGTCATTCTGACTGTACGTTTCTGGATGCAGTGGTTCCCTGTTCATGGATGATGGGCACGAGTATTGTGTTGCATGTCTGGGGGTTGAGCATGTTAATGCGGTGCTCGCGGGCAGCGCATGCCATCACTGCGATGGCATGTCTGTTGCGCTGCTAAGATCGTGACTCGCTCTAGCAAAAGGGTGAACCACCCCTGTTGCCCCCCCCAAGTAGTGGTTGGCACTCGGGCAGATCTAAGGGTTACAGAGAGGTTGTTACCCTCGAGCTTGCAGACCTCCCATTCCTTAGCGCGCTCCATCCAAGCTTTGAGTGAGAGAAGCGCTCCATCCTCCACCCTCTCACTCGATGACACCAAGGACCAGATGTCCATCGCTGCATCAGAAGGTGGGCTGTCATTTTCTGATGACAATAAGGACCCGCTTTCTCCCTTAGGAGTGGTAAGTGAGGCTCCGGATATAGAATCTGAGAAGATGGCCGTGCTAACCCGGGCTACTTCGGCGGCGAGGCTGGAGATGGCTTGTCCCCCAGCTCTGCCGCCAGACCAATTAGGGGTGTGACATGGAGGATAAGCAGGGGAAACCCTCTAAGCCTCCTGTCCCCTTCTTCTCGGAGGTGCACAGTAAGTTCACGCAGCGCTGAGGTCACCTTTTTCTGCCTGGTCTGTGTGTGCTCCGCCCTCACCTTCCTCGATGACGGAGCAGCCAGGGAGTACGAAGGGAATTTCCAGGTCGAGCGTGCTAGCGCGGTCAGTCTTGCATGTGTGGTGCCCCTTCCTGGCATAATTAGCCTCGGCTTCCGTCCAAAGTGTGTAGGTATCTGCGTCCCTCTGGGCCAGAGCCTATACTGCTGTGGGCCAGGCTGCTTCTGTTTTGCTTGCTATGGCTGGCGCAGACGTTGGCCCAGCGGCACGAGGAAGGTTCCACCCAGGCTTAACTTACGCACTGCAACCGACTTTGCTCTGAAAACACCAGGTCGGCTGCAAGTGCCCTGGGAAGGACGATGACCACACTAGTGGTCCAGGAACGCCACCTCTGGCTAAAACCTGGCAGATATGCGTGACATTGACAAAGTTCGCTTTCTTCTCACACCCATATCCCAGACTGGCCTGTTCGGTGACACCGAGGGGGAGTTCACCCAGGAATTCACCACGGTGAAAGAGCAGTCAAGTGCGATCGTCAGACTTTAAAAACCGATCTTCCTGTCGAAACATCCACTTTGGCTGCTCCCCGCTGAAGGGCGCTCGACTGTGGCTCCAAAATCAGCTCCGCCTACCTTTCTGTTCCTCGGTCAAGCAGCAGCGTTGAGCACCCCACAGACAATCACCGCCCCCCGCCTCAGGGCGCCGCTAAGTCCGGTACGGACCGCGAATCGTCCCTGAGATGGGCCACTTAGAGAAAAGGAGGTTTGCTCTTTCCCTGGCGGTGGGCCAGAGACACCCACATAATTAAATATGGCCACCAAATTTTATAAAGTACAATTTCTCCTTTCTCCGGATGTGACAGTCCGAACAGTGCCAGTATGGGATGCTATGCCTTCCAGGTCGCAGGAGTTTTGGGCGTAAGCACGAGGTGCCTCTCTAACAGACATCTGTAGAGCTGCGGGCTGGGTGACACCTAATACATTCGTAAGAGTTTATAATCTTTGAGTGGAGCTGATTTTCCTCACGTGTGCTGGATAACGCCAGTGAATGAGGAAATTCGGTACGTTGTTGAAACGCGCTTGCTGCGACTTTCTCTCTAACACAGAGATATGTGCGTTTTTTTTCACTCTGTTCAGTTGAGTTTCCCAATTTGGGATGTTTTGACAATGTTTTTGGTTCCTTTTCTGGACTTCGAACATCTTGTGCCTGTATTGTCTATGGAAAATGAGACAGCTTTAGGATTTCATCTAAAATATTTAAATTTGTGTTCTGAATATAAATGAAAGTTTCAGGGAATTGGAATGACATGAGGGTGAGTAATTAATAATGGAATTTTCATCTTGGGGGAAACTAATCCTTTAATTGAAAGCAGAACTTTCCAATTTTTGCTGACTTTGAGAGATTAAAAGGCATTTTAAACTGACTGAAGGATTCAGTATAATGGAGAATCTCAGTAGGGAATCAGTTCAACACTGCAGGTGAAATTTCTTAGTTTAAGAGAAAGTTTAAGAGAATTTGGACTGAAAGCCAACTTTGCAGTAATGAAACAGCTCAAGAATCAAAATGATTGACTATCCTTTGCTGAGGAGCATGATGTGTGGACAAAGATCTGATCCAAAGAACACTTCAGTGATGAACGCAATTTAAATTGGGTCTGATTGCAAACATGTTCATCATCAAAATGTGGAAAGACTGAAGCAAAAGTGTGTGCTGAAGTCAGAAAAAGGTGGATTGAAGCAGGAATTGAGCTTCTAATAAAGATAATGACAGAGTAAAGCAACATTTTATCAGAAGCTCCTTCCATTAACCGGCAATTTTCATGCATGACTATGAGCCTACTGTAAGAAACACAACCATTTTACCTACATAACTTGACTGAATTCTGCCTCATAGAAAATAACCAATCAAGTACATTTCAGAATACTACATCACCCATTGCTTCTCCTCATCCTGAGACGAATACCACAAATCAGGGATTCTCTTAAAATTATGTATATTTGAGACTTTCAACATCATGATGATCAGAGCAAGATTATTAGTACGGCATAACATCACACTGAACACCTTTTATTCAAAATCCTGCTTGTAGTTACTTGAATTAACTGCTTGATACCAAATGTGGACAATACACAAATGTTGAAGCAGATCCAACAATTAATTCAAGCAACCTTACAAAACACACACGTCATTACAGCCAGCATAAAAACCAAAGACAATGAGCTTCTCTCAATGATTTAAAGGCTAAAAGGCTGTGGTCTGGAATTAGTCACTTATAATGACAAGAAGCATCTAATGTATTAAACATTTCTAAGATTGTGAGGTAATGGCATAACTTATAGTCACAGAAGAAGGCATCAGGAGGGCAGACAGACAGTTTAGATGAGTTTTGCTCTCTGCTAATTGGCCTGCCGATCAGGTCAAAGGGACAATTTGCACTGTCAACCCCACACAGACCCTTTCTGAAGCTTTTCACCACAGTGATTAAGTGTCAGTGTCAAAATGTATTCCTATTTCTTCTTTTCAGTGTTGTGTTGTGCCTAAAGTGCTTACAACACAACAAAAACAGTTACTGGAAATAATAATCAGATCTAAAAAACAAAACAAAAAAACTTCCAAGCCTTGCCAGAAAAATTTATAAGCTAAGTTCTAGCTTAGGATGAAGTGAAAAGAAAGAAAAAAAGAAAGAAAAAAGGGTACACATGCTTATGTTTTAACACATTGCTAGCAGAATTTAACGTTCCAGCAAGAAATAAAATGTTGCTAACACATTCTAACAAGCTTTACAAATGTTTGTTGTTATCAGTAGCATGTTGCTATTACGTTAAACATTTTGCTAACACTGTGCTAGCATTAATCACCATGTTGCTAACACATTTCTAACATGTTAACACATGGGTAACATATCATAGCATGTTGTTAACATATTTTACCACTGTGCTAGCATGACTTAGCGTTTTGCTAGCATGAATATATGTCACATAAATTTTTCTAACATGTTTACACTGTCACTAGCGTGTATAACATTGTTAAAATTGCCAGCTGCTGTAGTTTTTTACTGCTATACTATAATGCACCACAGTTTACTGTAGTAAAACCCGAAGTATACTACAGTATTTATTACAGTTTTCAGTTCACTATAATATATCAATGCATTTTGATATAACTACAGTATGCTGTAGCATTCATTAACAAAATGTTAACAGTTTAAAAAAAGCTAAAGTATTTACTGTAAATTGCTCTAGTAGTTTTTTCATGTTGTAAATTAACACTACCAATGTTTCAATATAAAGGAGATGAAGTTGATGTGATATGAAAATCATGTTAGTACTATTTTATAGTGAAATTTTGCTTATTGTGCTTTTCCTGGAAATGTTAATTTTTTTCTGTGGTTTTGTTGCCAGGACTGTGCAAGCACCATGACTCCTCAAACCCTAAGATGACCTTAAAAAGGATTTGAAGCACTTTACAGCTCCATTAATGGGAACCTATGATGCAAAATCAACTTTTGGAAGCTGTTTGGACAGAACAGAGTGTAAGTATAGTTTGTCCACAGTCATACTGGAGCAATATAAACAATACAACAATGTTAAAATAGGATGCAAAACCTGAGGCCCACTGCAACATGATGTAGGAAAGTAGTTTTCCCCCCACACCAAATTGATTGACAGGCATTATAAACATGTTCACAAAACAGGATTTGCAAAGAAACTGGGATTAAAAGATCTGTTCCAACTGTCTGTGATCAGCTGCAACTCATGAAATAGATGTTTACATGTTTAATGTTTGTAATAAAGGAAAGACAGTAAAATCAATATGTAATTCATAACCGACGGAATCACCACAGACGTGTAGTGTTAGTACAATACGATGATACTTCAAACACACAACAGGGGTCCTGGTTTGTGGACGTTATATCTGGATTATTTTGTACAGTAGCATAATGGATATCCATATAGCAGTGCATATTAACTTGTATCATGTCACATTTCCTGCAAGTAGACATGCAAAAATAGTGCAAAGTTAAATGTGTGTGTGTGTGTGCGTGTGTGTGTAATGCAAACTTTGTAACAGCATTTGTGTGTGACTCACTGTTGCAGAAAGGCTTGAATAAACTCCACAAGTACATCAAAAAAACCTTACTTGGTATTTTTGACTGATAAACTGGATCTCTGCTTCATTCTTGTCTGTTTCTGTCACTGACTGCTGTTTATCTGACGTGATGCAAGAGAAGCATGTCGTAATGGTGGGTGTGGAGATCCAGCTCATTTGCATTTAAAGGCACAGGTTACAAAGACAACTACAATTTTCTCTTACTCCAATAGTGACATTTTCAGCAGGGTATAATTAATGATCTGATGGATATTCTGAGCTGAAAATTTACAGACACATTCTGGAGACACCAAAGACTTACCTTACATCTTGTAAAAGGGGTTAAATAGGAACCCTTTAACACAAGTTTTAGAAAATGCATAACGTAAGTCCTTTAATATGTTCTATTTTTAAACACTGAAAATTGCCCCATTTGCTTTAATAGCAAGTGACTAATTATACCTTGATTTTTGCTTAATTCAGAACAAGACACCTAAGGTGAATAGACTTTAAAAATATTTTTGATATCTCTTCTTAATACCATTTTTTAAAATGTCAACAGCTTGAAAATAGATATTTCACCTATTTTTTTGTGCTAGAATGATTGATGAAAAAACTGTGAGCCTAAACATAGGACTTAAACTGTCAAGTTTGTCTATGTATTATTAGAACTCAACACATAGAAAGAAAAAAAACAACAACTATGTTTTGTGTGCTTATATTTAATTATTTATTTTTTTCATCTCAGATTGTCATCTATTATACGGATAGCACAGGACAATGGTTTTAACAAAAAATCTTATTTACTGTTACTGAAGAGAAAAGTAACCTACATCATGTATTACATGAGGGTGAATAAATTCATTCATTCATTCATTTTCATTTCGGCTTAGTCCCTTTATTAATCTGGGGTCGCCACAGCGGAATGAACCGCCAACTTATCCAGCATATGTTTTACGCAGCGGATGCCCTTCCAGCCGCAACCCATCTCTGGGAAACATCCATACACACTCATTCACACACATACACTACGGACAATTTAGTCTACCCAATTCAACTATACCGCATGTCTTTGGACTTGTGGGGGAAACTGGAGCACCCGGAGGAAACCCACGCCAACACAGGGAGAACATGCAACTCCACACAGAAACGCCAACTGACCCAGCCGAGGCTCGAACCAGCGACCTTCTTGCTGTGAGGTGAATGTGCTACCCACTGCGCCACTGTGAGGCCCAGGGTGAATAAAGTAAAAGCAAATTTTCCTTTTTAGGTGAATTATCCATTGACACTGGTTAACAGCACAGCACCCATGTGTCCAGTGCAGGTCAGGTGAGTGCCCGAGCAGGAGAGCGAGTCTTTAGAAGCTTACGCAGATTTCTCTGGATAAGCTCAGCACTATGGAAACTGCTGTTTCAATATTCCAGTTCAGTCATTGCATTCTGCATTTTTTTGTTGTCTTTTTTGACACTGCATAAGTGATTCCATCCTCACCTGCGTCATGAGCAGACATCCTAAAAAATAACTGTCTCTCAGATATATTTTAGACATTAACAGGTTCACATCAGTGCAGTCAGGATAAACGTGAGAATGCAGTTTTGGAAGTGAGACTGAGGCATGTGTTTCCTCATGGCACACTCTATAAGAAGATTAGCATGGATGTTAATCACACAGATTAAGCACAGTATAAAGACCAATTTAGTTTTTGAGGGTGTGATATTCGATAATCAAAAACCCAAAGCAAAAAAGTGGTACTATACTTTTTGAATTCAAACAAATTAATGGTTTGGTTTAGATATAAATCGATTAACAATATGGCGATTAACAATATGGTTCCATTAGTTAATGTATTTACTGACATGAACAAGCAATGAACAATACACTACAGTGCTTATTCATCTTCGGTAAAGTTAGTTGAAGAAAATAAATGATTCAAATAATAATAAAAGGCACTAAATCACAGTCATAAATCATAAATTGCAACTGTACTGCAGGTGCAGTTTGTTTATAGCTTATGTTAAGCTTTTTTAGTGACATGTTTTTTAAAAATATCAGGATAAATGTAAAATGTGCTTTCAAACATATAATAAATTAGAAGCCATTTTAAAAATATTGTGTCATGGGTTATAGTGCAAATGGGCAAAAAAAAGCGGATCATAAAAATAATAACAAAAAATTAACTAATCAATTAACAAATAAGTAAATAAATACACATTTGAAGAGGACACAAATAATGATCATAAAAAATAATCAAATAAATAGATGGAAGGAAAAAAGCAAACAAGATACCATCTACAGTAGTCAACATTTGAAGTGGATCACAACCTTTTACCAAAGTTGCCCTAAAACTTTTGAACAACACCAATTCTTGTCGTAGAGCGAGTTTTTCAATTTTGAAAAACGTCTTTGATCCACTTCAAATGTTGACTACTGTATATTGTAAGTATTAATATTGATGACTAATAGGCAAAATGTAAAACAGTCACGATCTCTAGAAAAACACACTAAAAAATAATAGATATTATTTATATATCTCCAACAGTACAATCCTATAAGACAAAAAGAAAAATAAGACCATTCTCTATCTTTCCCTCTTTGGGGACAGCCCCCCAAAAAACTAACTGACACACAAAACCATTTATGTCACAGCTTATGTTTAGCTTTTTACTTGATGACTGTTTATCATCAAGTCTTTCTTAAAAAAGACAACAAAAAGAAAAGATGTATAGGGAGGATTATCATGAAAACAAATACGGGAGGATTTCTGGGTCGGTCAAAAGAAAAGTCTCATCACTCTGTTTACCAAACTCTTAATTACTGTATGATATTTATAAGCATTTTGAAAGTCAGGGAATCTACTATGAAACTGCAGTCTGGTAAGCTACTCAACATTTTAGGTACTGAAAGGAAAACAGAGATAAACTGTAACATTTCTACACACTAGTGTAAATAATTCTCAACATGCATATGTAGAGCATATGCATATGCATATGTATATGGCATATGTAACACAGCATATGAAAACACCATGATATATTACTTAGCATATTAAAAACAGATTACTGAAAATGTTCTTGCTTTCTCACCCGAACCACATTTTATCTCAGTTTATGGGACCATTTCAATGGCAGAAATACATTTTTAGAAGCCATAATTACATCACATAATACACTTACGAATGTTGTTGCAAATAATATCCTGCATGAAGCACATTAGATGCAGAGAATTAACATACCATTCCCAAAGGCCTAAATAACCATTGAACATTTCCCCTAAATATTGCTCATGTTATTCTAGACTTACAGATCAGACGTTTATGCGGCATATTTCATAAGTAGTCATTTGCTCTGGACCAGCACTCGCGAAAGATCTTAAATCTTGTGGCCCTGTAAACTGCGAAATCCAGCAGCTCAGTGAGTGCCAGAGGCAGATTAACACAGTCACTTCCTCTGTGTCTGTCAGATCATGCTCACTTCTCTCGCCATTTACACTTTTGCACTCCAAATAAATAAAAATAAAAACTAGTTACTTTCAAAGCTTCGCAATTTTGATATATATAAATAAAAATTAAACAGAGGATTTTACTCCCCAAAATTGTGCTATAAAAAAGAAACAATAAAAATTGCATTATTACTATGTGTATGTGTATTGAACATTGTATGTTTGTTACAGTACCTTTTTATCTTAATTAATTCTGTCAACATTTACAAAGACATTTTAAAAACATTGTATCTGTTAAGGGCCTCATGGTGGTGCAGTGGGTAGCATGATCGCCTCACAGCAAGAAGTTCGCTGGTTTGAGCCTCGGCTGGGTCAATTGGCATTTATGTGTAGAGTTTGCATGTTCTCCCCGTGTTGCCGTGGGTTTTCTCCGGGTGCTCCGGTTTCCCCAACAAATCCAAAGACATGAATTGGGTAAGCTAAAATTGTCCGTAGTGTATGAGTGTGAATGAGTCTGTGTGGATGTTTCCCAGTGATGGGTTGCAGCTGGAAGGGCATCCGCTGTGTAAAACACATGCTGGATAAGTTGGCGGTTCATTTCGCTGTGGCGACCCCAGATTAATAAAGGGACTAAGCCAAAAAGAAAATGAATGAATGTATCTGTTAATGTTAGTTAATGCACTGTGAATTACTAAAACCATATCTATGTATTATTTCCTAATAATAAAAAGATTTCATGGTTTAACTAACAATGAACAATATTAACATTACATATGTTATAAAAATACATTGTTCATTGGAGTTTATTGTTCATGTTACTCAACGCATTAGGTAATGTTGACAAATAAGACTTTATTATAAAGATCTACCAATATATTACTCATTATTCAGATTAGCAATTGCATTAACGGATGATAATCAATTGCGGATATAATGTTTTAGTTAACAGATACAGTTCAAGTTACAGAATATAACTTATTTTTATTAGAATATTCTTATTTTTTGCAGGCTGTTCATTGTCATTTTAAGAAAATATTTTTCTTTAAATAACTTTATTCAGGGGCATTCCGGTGGCGCAGTGGGTAGCACAATTGCCTCACAGCAAGAAGGTCACTGGTTAGAGCTCCGGCTGTGTGGAGTTTGCATGTTCTCCCTGTGTTTGTGTGGGTTTCCTCCGGGTGCTCCGATTTCCCCCACAATTCCAAAGAAATGCGGTATAGGTGAATTTGGTAAGCTAAATTGTCCATAGTGTATGAGTGTGAATGAATGTGTATGGATGTTTCCCAGTGATGGGTTGCAGCTGGAAGGGCATCTGCTGCGTAAAACATATGCGGGATAAGTTGGCGGTTCATTCCGCTGTGGCGACCCCAGATTAATAAAGGGACTAAGCCCAAAAGAAAATGAATGAATGAATACCTTAATCATGTTTGTGATTAAAATAGCCTACGTACTGTATAATACAGAACAAGAAAGCACATTAATGCACTATTCCACTTAAATTCAAGATATTTTCTCTGACAAAATGTCTTATTATTATCTTCTACAATTTCCACAAAACATTTTGACCTGTTTATGTGAAAGTATTTTTTATAATCCTGCAATGTATCTTCTCTCTCCTAAACACTATTCACCAAAAGAGGAGATTTGCACAATATTTACTTTTTATGAACCTAAAGCTATAATTAAATCCCCAACATATAATGAAAGAACGACTCCAAAAGGGATCAAACTGACAAATCTGCTGCGAATGGTAAATATATTATTATAACGAAAAATTTGTTTCACTATACAAAATATATAACAAAAAGCATAGAAAAACAAAAATCTTGTAGGAAGTAAAGCATACACTGACTGAACTACAATCAGTAATTAATATTTCATTAGTTTTCTTTTGAATATTGTCCTGTACACTCCTCAACATGCATATTTCCACAATTCTGAGCACATACAAAAGTTTGACTGACTCCAAACACCACAACTCAATATGCTTAGAAAATCTACACCAGCACCACATCAATTTGCTTCAATAACATGACTTAATCTTTTTCTAAAACCATATATTTTGCCCACTACTCTGCACTAACAGTACACAAAGGCATAAATGGTTCCTCATGAGGCCTGGTACAACCCAACACAACACAGCAGAGCAGAAAACAACCAGGAGTAAGTAGCTTTCCCTAAAGCCTTAAAAGAGCATGATGTGCTGGACGGCTAAGCCTCGCTCACCTCACAGTGACTCAAGAGTTTGTTCTGCTCTCTTTTCTTCTTTTTCTTCTTCCTCTATCTTCGTTCGGCCCTCTGTCCCCAATCGAGATGTATGTCCACACGTTCAAGAGCTGATCTGGTGTCAGATGATTGACAGGTGTCAGTTATATCAGAGCATAAAGTAGATTCTTGCACAGTCACTCAGTGTTGCCGCTTGTGTTTAACGGCTACCTGTTGCTGTGGGATGCTGGGTAATGTTGTAGCTGGTTAGCGGTGGTAGAGTTTTCTGATCCAGCTTAGCGGGGCGGGATTTGGGCATTGGCTATGGGGGAGGGAAACCTGGCTGATCTGCGGGTCACTTTAGATGAAGTACAGGAGCGCTTGTTTCCTTTTGCTCTTTCATGCCTCAAACTGGACTGCAAAGTGAACACGAAAAGGTCAAGCTTTTGTATGTATAAATGGATGCTGGGTGTGTCTGATTCAACGATTGTTGGGCTTAGGTGGAAACGGCAGGAATCCAAAATGTACAATAACTATAAAGGGGCAGGCAAAAAAAATCTAAATGATTCTTTATAATATCACTTTTGGTTACGTTTGTTGTTATTGAATATTTAATATAAAATTATACAATTGATATGTCAATAATTTTTTTTCTGATGTTTTGCTGATTAGAAAGAAAGAAGAATTAAATTTAAGGAAAATAATTGTATCGTTTTTTTTAAAACATAAAAACAGCAATTCAAATGTTATTATAATTAACTTTATGTTGCCATGTTAAAACATCAAAGCAGAACACAAATTTGATTAAAACAGTTATTTAAAAAATATCAGAATTATACTCACCTTCATGTTGTCAAAACATAACAAAGCGAATATGGACAAAACACAACACAACACAACACAACACAACACAACACAACACAACACAACACAACACAAAACTAAACTAAAATAAACACAAACTAAACTAAACTAAACTAAAAACAAACAAAACTAAAAACCAAACAAAACAAAACTTAAAACAAACAAAACAAACAAACAAACAAAACAAACAAACACAAAAACAAGAGTGTGATAAAAACAAAATTGATCAATTTTATCTTTTATGTTGCCATCAAAACATAAACCAAACAAAAGAAAACACAATAATAAAATTAAATACAAATTTGACAGAGTAATAAAACATGTATTTGAACATCTGTTTACTCACCTACATGGTGCCATGTCAAAGTAGTGTGTGTGTGTGTGTGTGTGTGTGTGTGTGTGTGTGTGTGTGTGTGTATGTGTGTGTGTGTGCGTGTGTGTGTGTGTGTATGTG
>CAIGQW010052715.1:5192109-5203084 GCA_903798125.1 Danio choprae | reverse complement strand
TATAAATACATAACACCAAACCTTACCCACATTCTAACCCTAACCATATACTAGTAAATACATGCAATTAATTAGTCACTCTGAAGTCAAATCAATAGTTATCCTACAATAAGGACACCTGAAGTAAAAATGTGACCTATCAATATTTTTTTTTACAAATGTTCTCAGAACTTTATAGCATAGTTTCATAATTTTACTCAAACTCACACCTAATGAATCCAAAAAAACTGATGATTATTCACTTGATCTATACATTTGTTTCCATAGCTGTGTGGTATTTGGCAAAAAAAAAGAAAAATGCATATGGCTCCAACTGTACTGGCACATTGGCATCTTTCACAGCATTCTCATTAAAACTGAAAATGGACAGATTTATGCTTTGGATGAAATAACGTAAAAGAAGAATGAAAGGTTTGTTGTGTTCAACAGCAAACTGACTAGATTTAAGGCTATTTATTAAAAGGTATAAGGTGTGTAATTTCTGAACACATAAATGCACAGAACACGTCCCGCACTCACTATTGGCCTAACAAAGAGATAGCCATGCCCCTTAAAGTCACCCTATTGGTTTAAGCCAATATTGCTGGTCAGATTGCTCAAACAAACAGAGCAATAGCGCCACAGTGTTAGACTTCAGGGAAATAAAGAAATGAAAAATTCACATTCATTCATACATACATGTCAAAATTTTGAGTCTGTATTATACTAATCAATACACTCTTAAAAAAGCTTTCAAAAGCATTTTTTTTTCTAGTGAAGTGTTCATAAAAGAACCATTTTTTCTTTTAATCGTCCATTTTTAAATACTTTAAATAACCTTTTGTGCAATGGAAATAGTTTGTGGAACCATAAAAAAAAGTATAAACTTCCTATTATCTAATTCAGTCTGGTTAAAATGGAGATAAGTAAATCCATTCACAGACAAAAAAAAAATCCTTTCTAAATCCCTTGTTTACCCGTCTAAACCTGGCCTGCGGAGGCACAAAGGATGTAAAAGAATGACTGGGCTATTGTTGGGGATTCAATCTGGTTGTATAAAACTGAAATGTAATAGAGCTAACGAAAAAAAAAGCTTCATTCAGCCCTGAATAAAATCATTTTGTTTTGGATGTGACACATTTGGTCAAAGGCTAATCTGCTGGGCTTCGGCGTGCTCTTGTCATCCAACATTGTTAGTCTGATTGGCACTGCTTTGTTCAAACTTGGTATATAACGCTGTTTTTCTCTTCTTTTCTTGCTCATCTAGGTTTGAGTGTCAATACTTGTTTGGATTAGAAATATTACAAATTTATAAACAGTAGTCATCTTAACCTAATGTTTTAGATTCTTATGCTACATTTTTTTTTTGACACAAAATGTTAAAAACTGCAAACAGGCTCTTGGTTTTTCATGTACCTTCTGGCCTTCACTTTGTGGAAGAACTGAAGGATTATTAAAAACAAATAACACTTAGGTGGCAATAATGAACAAACAGCAATGACTGAAGAATAGATCAATAAAGTAGCAAATATAAGTGATGATGGAAATAATTTTCAGCTCAGCACGTCGCTATTTTTGTCTTGTCTAATATAAATACATCAACATCCTTAACATGTAAAACTGCATAAGATATTAGGAATCGTTCTCAATTAATATTTCTTTTTTAAATATATTGATTTTTTGTTACCCTGTTGTGGGTATTGTGTGGGTTTAGGAGTCACACTTGTGTTGTGGTGGGAAAAACCGACCAGGAAACCATAATCATATGATAGATAATAAATAAAAGTATTTTTATTCTATATCATTTATTCTATATTCACATATCAAAGACTAGGCTTTACCAAAGTTTTGATTTTGAATTTGTTTATTTTATGGTTATAGTTACACTTAGAGGAAACACTTTTGTTACAAACAATCTAATTCAAACATGAACATTTAATAATATTCTAGTTATGATCTGATTTTAACCTTAGGTTTAAATACAATTGTGCATGTGCACAATTGAGCTTAGGTTTATATATAATTGTGCATGGCAGGCATTTGTGAGTGCTAACAACACAAGTATGACTATTTTGCAACCATTTAGTTGTCCACAATTTATTTTGTGTGTGTTTACATTACAATTGCCATTAAAAAATTTTCCATTAAAGTCATGGCATCTGATGAATTTGTCAATTAAAAAATGCAATACACATTTTTAATTTTTATTTATTTATTGTTATAAAATAACCCTAAAAAACACCCCAGATGTGTATAAATGTGGTGTATGTACAAAACTAGGGTGGAAACTTCTAAGAAAAAAAGTGTAAAAAAACAAAACAAACAAAAATATGTAAAACAAACTTGATGAGAAAAAGTGCGCAGCTGTAAGTAAACTCTACGTAAATTTAAATGAAATCATCATATGAGCCATTTTCATTATTGAACCACTTCAAATTCATTCTGGCCTACATTCACTTTGGTTTCTACCCAAAGTTTTATAAATGAGATGTTAATTCTAGTACAAATTTGGAAAGATAAAAAGAACGAAAATTCTTAATATGTTCTGCAGCTTCTCAAGTAAATGTATTGGTTTGAGGATGTTTATGTATTATTACTTTTTCTGTAAGTGTGGCTGACATTCAAATAAAAAAATACACTAAAACATATCCAACCATGATAAAAGACTGATGTGGACATTTTTTCAGTTTTCCAAAACTCACTTATAGTGACTGAAATCTTGGCATGGAGCATAAACAAGATGTTGTAGTGCACAGAGAGTCCTGTAGCAGTCTCTGGTGGAACAGCACAACTAGCCATTGGAAAGGACACAAAGCTGGTGATGATAGTCACCACGTGTCTGTCAAGAGAAGTCCAGGAACAAAAAAAAGAAAGAAAAGAAAGAAGGGTCTTCTCTTAAGTACAGAATGTCTGTTAATGCAATCGTGCAGCAGTTCTTGCGCATCTCAAACAATGGCACATGCTGTTTGGCAGGAGTCAATAAAAGTCAATAAGACACAGACAAATCCTTGTTTTACGCGGCGATCCTCAGAGTAAGAATGAGGTAAACCCAGAGATATGTGTCGGTCCAAAGGCCTGCTCTTCATCCTTTGAGCACCGCTAGCACTGGTAGAGTTTTTTCCCTTTGATTTAAACATGCATAACCTTTTAATGGTCCTTAGGTTGAGTTTGATGGCCAACAGATCTCTTTCTCTCCTTCGCACATACACAAACATGCACACACACTCTTACTAGGGAGACCAGACAACCATGATAATAAAACTGGGATATTTAGAAAAAGCACATTTTGGTTTTGTTTGATGTTTGTCTAAAATGAGAGAAAATATATTTGTACGATTTTTAAAATATATTAAAATATATTTTTGTTACCCTACATACTAAGTCAAAATTAACGTTAACTCTTTTTTATTTCTCAATGTTTCCACGATTTCTATTAAAATATTAAATGAATTGGAAGATTTTTTTTTTTTTGCAAATTTTGCTTAATATATGGATAAAGCAAAATAAGATTAAATAAAATTAAATAAAATTAAATTAAATTGTTGGATCTCTCGCTCAACTTTTAAATCATTAAAATATTATAAACACTAGCCTGTAACCTAATGTTTGAAATTTTTGTGATACATTTTTTAAACAAAATGTTAAAATCTGCAAGCACGCACCATTTTTGCCTTCACACTGTGGAAGAATTAAAAGATTATTAAAAAATTTAAGGCAATAATAAATAAAAAGCAATGATTAAAGAAAAAAAAAACAATGAGTTATGCAGTAATACGTTTTCATCTCAACATGAGATGACAAATGCTGCATTGGCAATAATTGAAAAACAATTACTAGAATTTCAAATATATAAAAATAAAGCAGAAATATATATATATAAGAAAGACACAATTAGCAAAAGCACATAGCACAGCTGAAGTTAAAGTAAAAAGTGAAAATAAAAAAAATCCAAATGTAAAAAAAATTAACAACTCATTCATTCAAAAATGTTGGCAAGAGGGTGCATAAAACACTATTTTTGTTACAGTCACACTGCGGGTTGCTAATGCTAGCAAAAGCATAAAAAAATCATATTGATGACATTTTTACAGAGGTCAAACTAAAGCTAAAGATCAATTATTCACAAAAATATGTGGGACACTGTTCATCAAATCAGGGCTATCTGGTCACCCAAACACGCACGCACGCACGCACGCTCGCACGCACGCACGCACGCACACACACACACACACACACACACACACACACACACACACACACACACGCACGCACACGTTCAAATACAAGACAATGGTGAAATGTTTATCAAACCACCCCGGCATACTGGTAATGCCCATCCATTTTTTTCAGGCAGAAAGTGGCATGGCAGATCCTCCGGGTGGGCTTTTGATAGCACATGTCCACTGGTAAAAGCAGAACTTATCTTCATGCTCCGGTAGGCTCTATTCCAGACTCCTGTTGCTAAGCGACATGACCCGGAGGATCTAAAGAGGTACCCGCTGTGCCCCACCGGCCACTGAAATCTTCCAGCCAAATGAGAGCTGATCGGGTCTCGCTAAAGATCAAGCTGTGTGGACGATCACAACAGTTGACACTGACTGAATATGTCATGACTGAATGCGTGGAGGACAGGAGGGATGGAAAAAGAGACAAGAGGAAAATTGGTTTTGAATGATTTGCCAGGGCTGGGCTGAAACTCTGGGAGATGAGACATGGCTGATCATGCGGCTCAGACTCCTAAAGGATCTAGATCACTTCAGCTGCTCATGCAAACACAATGCAAAGCCCTTTATTACAATATATGATCATGAATAGAAAGACTATTTCACCCGGAAATAAAGCACTCAATGTCATGTTAAAAACCCATTTGCTGTTTCATGTGGTCACAGTATTAAATAGAGAACCACTGGAGACAGATCAATGAGTTATGGATCAATAGAAATTGAGTGAGACCTCTAGAACTGATGTGTGAATCAGATCAAATGGTTCACTGACAAGAAAAAGAATCAAGTTCAAATCAATGATTCAATCCAGTCAACAAGGTTACCACTCAATAACAATAGCTATGTTCCCATCCACCTATTATTATGCACATTTTGAAATATAGCATAAAAATGCTTAATGGAAGAGGTGCATACATTTTGAAAATGCGCATAAAAAAACTTAGCAAAATGCGCATAAACTATGATGAAAACACGTTTACAGAATAAATTGCAGCATGCGCATCAAAAAAGTAATGTGATTTGGTTTTAACAGATTATGTGATATGTGCGATGGGACATGATATTTCAGTTTTGAGCTTAAGTCTAATTCGCATCTTTGGATGAAAACATTCAATGTCTCAATTTCAATGTCTGTTTTTCACAAAGCTATTATTGGGATTCAAAACAAAACTTAACAACTGAATATTTTTTATTATGCCTCATTGACATAGTCACTACCTGCTGAGAAGATTTATCAAAATTGACCTTTTATGCTCTATGACAAACATACAAATTGGAAAGAAAAGACTTCTGAAGTCAAACTTTAGGTTTACTCATTTACCTAAAACCTTCCCCTCAGATGAGGCGTTAAATGAAGAACCACTGGAAAATGGATCAATGAATCATGAATCAACAGTCAATCAGTGAGAACCTGAGAACTGATTTGCTTATCAGAACAAACAGCTCATTGAAAAAAAAAAAACAGGTTCAAAAGATTATTGATTCATGCCTGAATCAAAATAAACAATTTCAGCTCACTTATTCAATCCAGTTACAGTGGTTTTCCAGTTGACAGCTCTCTAGAGCAGAAGATTATAACTATATAATAATGTCATTTTGAGGGTTTTCCTCACATAAAGCGTACAGCTTCAAAAAAAAAACATATGAATATACCGAATGGACACATTGATGCTTCAATAGGTTTGCATATGTACTCAATACCAGCTATAAACATTTATCTTTAGTTTTTTGATCCAAGGAAAACAAGAGGGTTTGGAATGACATGACAGTGAGTAAATAATGACAGAACTGTCATCGCTCAGGTGAACCATCCCTTTAGTGTAGTAAACTATGAGGGCTAAAGGCATTGTGGGTGAATGAGGAACCCAAGCAGATAGTGTGAAGCGGTGGGATGCAGGTGTTTGGTTTCTGATCAGATGTTGGTTAAAGTGGTGCAGGTGATCACACGCACAGTCAGCGTCCCCGGAAGGTTGTTGTCCTGCCGACTGCCCTTGTCTTTAAGGTAGACCGTGTGCTGCTCTTGGCGGTCATTTGGATCACTAAAGAGGGTCACCTGACCCAGGAAGGTGTCAACAATCACATTCTTATTGTAGATCTGAGTGGGTCACGGAGCAGTCGGAAGGATTAAGTGGGAAATAAGAGAAGAGAAGCAGAAATAATGTGAGAGGAACAGAGCAGCACAGGGAAGAAGATCTGTAGCAGTTGATGAGAAGGACTGAAGGAGGAAGAGATGTAATTACATACTTCCAACTCACCTCGATGTGAATTCCTTCCTTTGGCTTTTTGCGGTAGAATATTCCCTTGATGTCAAAATTAGGGCAGCGTGTGTCTTTGTGCACAGGAGAACGGACCTTCTCCCCCTCACAGGTGATGATCACATACGGGTCAGAGGCTAAAGAAAAGAGACATGTGTCATCAAAACACTAAATATGACAGGATTCAACTTATAATATTTCTTAATGTTTTACTAATGATAACTTGTAACAAGAAGCAAAACTGCAACACAATCATCATTTACTACAAATGTACATTTTTTTCTAACATTTTACCCACTCTGAAGCCATATATGTTGCCGATATTGAGCCCACCTGGGGTTGCCCACATGGGGCCCAAATGTGTTTACTAACTCTGAAGCCATTTACTGATCACCTACTTGCCACCCACACAAACAACCTATATGGCATTGACTGTGTTTAACCCATGTAGGATCCTTGTGTGTTGCCCATATTGAGTGCTTTGCCCATGTGGGACCCACATGAGTTTAGCAGATCTGAAGCCATACTGATCACCTACTTGTCACTCACAGGCAACATATATGATTGTGTTTACCCATGTTTGCCCATGTTTTTAACCTATGTGTTTAACCCATGTTGGATCCTTGTGTGTTGTCCATATTAAGTGTGTTGCCTATGTGGGGCCCACCTAGGGATTTCCGGAGAATTATATAAGCTAGAATAAAAGTGTATAAAGGAACAGTGAATGTGCAGAGGAAGCAGTTTAGGGTTCTGGATTCCACCAGCAAGGAACAGTGAATGAATATTTTCTGGAAATTGATCATTTGTCTCTCTATTTGATGAAAACACAAGATCAATATCTAATTCCATAACTGATGATCAGTAAAAACAATTAACAGTCAATTTTGTTAATTAGATCTGAAATAAACTAAAAAATTAACACTAGAATTCTAGAAAAAAAGTAACAATAAAATTCAAGTTCAGAAAAGCTTCTTTCACTATTCAGTTCAACAATACAAGTGAACAAGAAGACACAGTGTTGCAGATTAGGAAACATTCCACATTAAACATGTAAAATGTTCACATTTCTATAAGAAAAGGGAGACAGACACTTATGGCTGCTATAAGTCATTATCTCGTGTGCAAAAGTCAGAGTGAGTCTTGTGGGAGATCAAGCAGTGCAGCTCTGTGTGCGGTCAAAAGAGATTTCCATATGTAAAAGCTCCAGACAGATTAAGAGTTTGAACTCTGACTCTCTGAATTATACTTAAAGGAATAAGTCACCCATAAACAATTTACTGTACTCAACTGTGACAAAAATAATCACATTTTTGGGTGAACTATCCTTATAACGTGACTACAGATTATCCTGTAAAGCACTGGTTTCTAGGGAAAATCTATATGAGAAAAATCTACAAATATACAGTATGAGCAGTAATCAGAAATTCAGATATAAATACATTGGTATCAAGGGAATCCAAGTTTTTTTCATTCATTTAATGTATTCAGATATTTATTTGCTGTTATATACACTAATATGTGGATCAAAAAAGAAAAGTAGAAGTTTTTTTAAGCATCAAATGCTATTTTCATACATTAGACTGTGTCCTGTTTTTATTATTGTCTAAAAATAAAGTAAAAAATAATCACTTTCATACATTTTTGATCATAATTTACAGAAGACACAAGCTAAAATGTAATTTAGTGTAACAATAGTTCATATACCAAAAAATCTTGTCATATGTATTTTAAACAAGAATAAATTGATGACATACGAACAGCCCCCAAAAACTCTTTTATAATTTGCCCCATCTTTCAAAGAACTAGCTTTTACCCATTTGTCAGCAAACATGGTTTTAATAATTTACAATACTGCACAATTAAACTTAGTATGGTAATTTATTCTTATATTAAATAAAAAAACAGTTTAGAATAAGTGTTGTTAAATGTTTACATATATACTGTATATGGTTTTACACTGAACGTCTCAGGTTACGTATGTAACCATAGTTCCCTGAGAGGGAACGAGACACTGCGTCCAAACAGAACGCTAGGGGAACACCTCTTTTATACGCGTCTTGAAGCACATGTGAAATCAATCTAATGTAATTTAGCGGTGACGTCACCGTCAGACCAGGAAGTATAAAAGCCTGCACTGAACATTCAGATGTAACTTCAAATTAGCTTGAAAGAAGTAACAGGCAGAAGAGAGTATGGCGGAAGACGCAGTGTCTCGTTCCCTCTCAGGGAACTATGGTTACATACGTAACCTGAGACGTTCCCTTTCAAGGGAACTTCAACACTGCGTCCAAACAGAACGCTAGGGGAACGCAATACCCACTAGGCCAGACTCACTGCTGACTGTGAATGCACACTACGCAGTGAGAAAAGAGGACCCCGGGGAGGGGTCTAAAATGAGTTGATAGTGACGCACAAGTGCATATGGCATCGACCATCCTGCCGCCAAACAAATGTCAGAATGGGCAGAGCCCAAGATAGAAGCTTTGGAGGCCGCGAAACCCTCGTGGAGTGGGCCCTAACAAATTTAGGTGCGGGACATCCAACAGCCTGATAAGTAACTGAAATAGTCTCGACTATACAATTGCTTATGGTCTGCTTATTCGCAGGACTCCCCCTTTTGAGGGTCCAAAGCAGACTGTTCGCTCTTTCGCCACTGGGCAATTCTTGTGGACATATTTATCCAGAGCCCTAACTGGGCAGAGCAGATTTAGTTTCTCCTGGTCCGACGACTGAAACGGGGGCGGATTAAAGGCTTGCAGCACAGCAGGTCTCGCCACATGAGTGGGAACCTTCGGCACATACCCCGGTCTGGGGTAAAGAGAGGCTTTAGTCAAGCCTGGAGCAAACTCCAGAAATGAAGGTGCAACCGACAGAGCCTGGAGGTAATAGAAATAGCTAATAGAAAAGCTGTTTTTAGTGTCAGAAACTTATCTGACGCCTCCTGCAGTGGCTCAAATGGGGGAACAGAGATGCCCTCGAGCATAAATGTTAAGTCCCCTGTCAGTACCCTGCTTGTGCTAACAGGCCTTAGCCTTTTGGCTCCACAGAGGAAGCGACGAATTAGCATGTCCTGCCCTAGTGACTCATCATCTAGAGGAGAACGGTAGGCTGCTATAGCTGCCACGTACACTTTCAGAGTGGATGCAGCTAGCCCAGCAGACAGGCAGTTTTGGAGAAATTCCAGCACTGGGGCTACCTGACAGCTGACTGGGTTCAGCTGACGCTCTCTGCACCAAGCTGAAAAGAGAGCCCATTTCAGGGCATAAAGCTTCCTCGTGGAGAGAGCCCTGGAATTAAGTATGGTCTGAGCAACCTTGGTTGACATTCCACACTCTATGAGATGGGCCTCCTCAGAGGCCAAACCCATAGTTTCCACAGGTCAGGCAAGGATGAAATATCACCCCTCCAACCTGGGACAGAAGGTCCCTCCTGATGGGGATCTCCCACGGGAGACCCCCAGCAGGGCTGTGAGGTCTGAAACCCAGATCCTCGTAGGCCAAGACGGGTTATCAGCAGTAGCTGGACTCCAATCTCGCCAGACCCTCTCAGGACTCCAGGGAGCAGAGCGATCGGAGGAAATGCGTACAGATGTAGCCTCAGCTACATTTGCAGCATGGCATCCAGTCCCAGCGGGGCTAGATGCGAGAGAGAACACCACAGTGTCCATTTCACGGATCTCACCCCCTGTCTCAACAGGAGGTCTGCTCCCATGTTCAGATGGCCCAGGACATATATTGCTCTGACAGACAGAATTTGTTCTGGGTCCATAGGAGGATTTGATGTGCCAGCCTGCATAGCAGTCGTGACCTCAGGCCCTCCTAATGGTTGATTTAAGCGACCACCGATGTCTTGTTCGTGCGGACTAGAACATGATAGTTCCTTAAATCTGGGAGAAAGTGTTTAAGGCCAGAAACACAGCCATCATCTCTAGGCAGTTTATGTGCCACAGACGATGATGTTCTCCCCACTGTCTCGCTGCGGGAAGGCCCCTCAAGGTCACTCCCCAGCCCGTGAGAGAAGCATCTGTCATAAGCACGAGGCGATGACAGATAGCACTCAACACTGGGTCCTGAGACAGGAACCAGGGCTTTTTCCACATACTTAAGGCTCGAAGGCAGTGCCGCGAGACCTTGGTCATGCGGAAAGGATTCCCCTTGAGGGAAATCCCCTGGCTGGGTCCATAGGAGGATTTGATGTGCCAGCCTGCATAGCAGTCGTTACCTCAGGCCCTCCTAATGGTTGATTTAAGCGACCACCGATGTCTTGTCCATGCGGACTAGACATGAGTCCCTTAAATCCGGGAGAAAGTGTTTAAGGCCAGAAACACAGCCATCATCTCCAGGCAGTTTATGTGCCACAGACGATGATGTTCTCCCCACTGTCTCGCTGCGGGAAGGCCCCTCAGGGTCACTCCCCAGCCCGTGAGAGAAGCATCTGTCATAAGCACGAGGCGATGACAGATAGCACTCAACACTGGGCCCTGAGACAGGAACCAGGGCTTTTTTCCACATACTTAAG
>CAIGQW010052715.1:5137767-5173609 GCA_903798125.1 Danio choprae | reverse complement strand
CATTACAAAATGGGTTTATTAAACACTTACGGGAACATATACTGGATGCGGGAAGACAGGACGACACAGGACGAGACCCACACGATTCAAAATACCGGACAACAATGGACACAGACGAAAGGGTATAAATGAATGACTGATTGATTACACTGATGACACAGAAGGGATGAACACAGGTGGAACATATTAACATTGACAGTGGCGGGAGGAAGACAAAGGCACGTGACAACAACAAACGATGACGCGGACGAACACTGACACTTACTCAGACTGATTTAGTTTGCGTTTTTTGGCTTTGTTTCTGTTACCCTCTTCCCCTTATAACATACTAACCACACAATCTTTCTTTTTTTTTAATGCAAGCATAAACATCCTTCTTTTTTGCACATCATTTTAGCACAGTTTGTGCTAAATAAAACAAAATTACATGATATCCAAGCGTCTGTTATAAGTAGAAGAAATAAGCTCAAACGTCAAAGAATATCCCAAGCAACATCCCAAGGGCCCCAGAATCACCTCAGACCCCAGAGGGTTAATAATAGTTATGCATCTAGATGAAGCAGTGCAGCGACTATAAATCAAACGACTCTCCTTTGCTCTGACAGCATCCAGCACACCTTTTTCACTGACCTCTTCACCACAACTGGGACATTCGACCCAAAAACAACAGAGAGCGACAGAGGAGAGAGATTCTGAGTGACCTAAAAGTAAAGGTCTGGTCTCTTTAAACAGCTGACACACACCGGGCACAGTGACAGCGGCTGAGGGAATGAAGCCACTCTTAGGCTGAAGCATTTTTTAACGATCTCTCAGAGTCGCCGCCACAAATGAGCCCTGAAAACAGACTAAATGCATTAATAAGCCCCTAACAAACCTGTAATGCCTTGTAAAAGCTTAGGGGGATTCTTCTGACGACAACCCGTGGTGCAAATTGCTTCAAGAACCCTTTTGTGAAAACAAAATGCTAAAATATCGGTGAAAAATGTATGTAAAATTACTTACTGACAAACTGGTCAAATCAAATGACCTCAACAATAATGGCAAAAAGAATTTAAAATATGCTGTTAAGCTAAATTAGATTTTAGTAATGTATTCTGTAATTTACAGCTAGGAATGAATAGATAAATGAATGGACAGATTTTCCAAGTCCAGTCTTATTGGAAATAAATGCCACAGCCAACATTTTTTGTGAATTGTAAAATATGTTGTCCTGGATACATTTCAGAAGACAAATCCACTAGAGGGAGCTGTCTACATTTTTGCAAATCTGAAATACGTTACTTGGATTATGTTTTGTTGTACAATTAAATAATAAACAATTAAATAAACTCTTCTCTAAACCCAACCAACATTGTTTTCAACAACCAATGTAACGGCAAAGTACACTGCATCCACTTAGTTTTACCTTGATTTCACATTGCTTTTATCTCTTTTGTGGAACCACGCTTCACTGGACTCTAACCCGAACACTTTAAATGTACAACATCGTACAAAATGAGCTACTGAGCAAACTGACCATGTCAGAAAAGTTGTCAATGTGGAGATTGACAGGTGAGGCAAACATATTCGATTACAAATCATAGACACTCTTAAGTTGTTTTGTTGGATTTATTGGGTATGCAAAGAACTTCATGAAAATGATGTTTTAATCATTGATAATATGTCCTTGTAAAAAACATTAAGGTAAAACTAAAAGTTAGTGGCGTCACACTGCCCTGTAGCATTCATTTTTATCTAGAAACTGCAGTGAAATGTATGTTTAAGTACGTTTTTGTGGTTTTACAAAAATGTAGGCTAAGGAACACATTTCCAATGAGGCTGTGTTGCTGTAGTGAAGCAAGAAAATCCTTCAGCAACATGGCGTTCCTTTCCTGCATTCATCGCACAGTCAACCAGCAACTTTCATTCAGGACAATGACAATGAAAACAATGAATTAATGAAACTGCCAGAGCAGAGTCATTATCTAAAGCTTATTGAATAATACAAGTCAAATAATAATTATAAAACTTTCTTATGGATGTTTTTGATGTTTCAGAGTTAATTTGTAATGACTGATTCAGAGGGTAAATGTGCCATCACATTAGTGACTCTTTGGTGAAATTTTGCTGGCAAAGTAGGTTCATTGTCCACAGTCAATAGTGTAGTGATGCATAAAGGACCGTTTACTCAGAGGTCACTTCCAAACCATGTCCAAAACATGTTTAAATGTTAATAGTTCAACCAGCGTGAATCTGATGTGGAATTTGCTTGGGTAAATGTTTTGTGTTCAGTGTCCCTCAAAAAACAAATGCTTAGATTACAATTGTATAAATGTAAATTCATCTTTTTGATAACCATTTAAAATAACCAGTAAAAAAAAATAATTGCACCATTTTATCTAAAAAACAAAACACCTGCTAAAAATAACAGGTTAATAGTATTTATTTGTGCACATACTGTAAGTTAAAACTAAACAATTTAATAAAAGACGTCTAATAAACATACAAACATAAATATTTTGGCTAAAACAAATTTGCGCTGTCAGTTTCCTTCAGTTTAGTCCCTTATTTATCAGGGGTCGCCACAGCAGAATGGATTGCCAACTATATGTCCTTCCATCCGCAACCCAGCACTGGGAAACACCCATACACTCATTCACACACACATTCATAAACTACGGCCAATTTAGTTTATTTAATTCACCTATACCGCATGTCTTTGGACTGTGGGGGAAACCGGAGCACCCAGAGGAAACCCACGCCAACACGGGGAGAACATGCAAACTCCACAATGAAATGTCAACTGGCCCCACCTGGACTCGAACCAGCGAACCACTGAGCCACCGTGCCGCCCTGGTGGAATACATCTTAATAAAAATGTATGTTTTTATTTATTTATTTTTTGTTGTTGTTGTGGTTTTGCCATTATTTCACAGCACACATTTTATTTTGTTTTCATCTCCTCTCATGGTGTTCAGAAGAATAAAGTTCCATCAACACACTAAGTGTGATAACTGTTACCATATCCATAAAAACACTGACAGCCAATCAAAATCAAAGTCATAAAGAGCTCGACAATTTAAATTTGGGGAATTGTGTGCTTAAAATAAAACATTGTTGTGTCTTTATTATAGTTATTCATCTTGCTCAATTAACTCTTAGAATTTTAAGAAGTATCGTCAAGAAATAAGGATTTAGAAATGTAGAACAGAATAACAATATAGAACAAAAATGTACACTTTAACCCAGACACAACTGCTTTTCTAACAAGTCTCACACATCACAAATTCCTAAATCATTAAAAAGTGTTGTGTATTTATTTTGAGTAGACTTGTGTTTTCTCTCACCAAAGGTATCAAAAGAGTCAGGATCCTCTGAAAAACCACACGAGCATGACACCCCTGCTGGGTCGGCTGGTCTCACGAGGTATAAAATACATGTTCTCACAGTCCAGGTTTACCTACTATCACAACACTCATTTGTCTTTTACATTGTGCTAGCAGAAATCATTTCCACAGCTCAGCAGGCGAGACTCTCCTCTCTACCCGCCACACATCCAGCAACATCTCATTCTTTCGGCGCCGGGCCTTTCAACCCCCCTCAACAATTCACGCAAACCTCTAGAGATGAGATATTTCATCATGCCCCTACGGTGTGTGAGAACCAAGTGTAATGAAGTAAAATTTATAAGGTGAAATGCATACACACAGCACAGCTCTCTATTCCAGAGGCAAGAAACCTGGACAGCAACACCCAAACTCTGCTTTTGTTTGCGGTCTGCATATAAAGCTTGATACAATCATAGTGCATGACTGATTTTCCATCAGACCCTTTGATATTACCACTTTGACTCAAACAGACAGGAATACGGATTGGTTTGGTGGCTGAAGGCGCTGTCGTCCATCTAAGAGCAATGCCTGGTCATTTTGGGCTTCACTGATCTGATTAAATATCAATTCACCGTGAACTGATTCATTGCTCTCTTCTCATTTCTGACAGTTCTTTGGGATTCTGATGTTTGATCAACAAGTGAGCGGCAATGAATCTAGCAAATCTAGTTCAAATCTTCAAAAAGCTGATGAGTGCAAAGGAATTACACAGCTTTAAACCAAGTAAGATGCATTACTGGTTACTTAAAGATAACCTGTTTTGCCTAATTTTACGAGATGTAAAATAAGTCTCTGATGTCCCTGGAGTATGTATGTGAAGTTTCAGCTCAAAATACCCCACAAAAATGTTTTATAACTGGCCCTTTTAGGCTTTAATGCTAATTATGAGACTTTGGTGACTGTCGCTTTAAATTCAAATAAGATTGTGCTCTTTAAAAAAAAAAAAAGAGGGCAGAGCTACAAATCCCTATGTGTCAGCATAGTGGCAGGTTCAAAAACAGGACTAACATCCTATGCTAATGAGGGAGAAATCGTCACTAATGGGCAGGGTTTTCCCCCTCTGATGACATGTGCAAAGGGAGGATATCAGTCAAAGTGTTTCGGCAGACTGTTTTTATGAAGCGTGATTATAAAAAATAAATTAAAAATAGTTTTACTATTAGAAGCTGGTTATATTTATAGACTGCTGCCATACAACTGTGTTTAAACCCTTTATAAAATATTTTTTTGCATAATAGGTCCCCTTTACATATAGTTTCAAAAGATGTCAAATCGGGCCTCACAGTGGCGCAGTGGGTAGCACGTTCGCCTCACAGCAAGAAGGTCGCTGGTCGCTGGTTCGAGCCTCGCCTGGGTCAGTTGGCGTTTCTGTGTGGAGTTTGCATGTTCTCCCTGTGTTGGCGTGGGTTTCCTCCGGGTGCTCCGGTTTCCCCCACAAGTCCAAAGACATGCGGTATAGGTAAATTGGGTAAGCTAAATTGTCCATAGTGTATGAGTGTGAATGGGTGTGTATGGATGTTTCCCAGAGATGGGTTGCAGCTGGAAGGGCATCCGCTGCGTAAAACATATGCTGGATAAGTTGGCGGTTCATTCCGCTGTGGCGACCCCAGATTAATAAAGGGACTAAGCCGAAATGAAAATGAATGAATGAATGAAGATGTCAAATCATGGTTATAGGGCAACTTACACTGGACACATGGTGTTCAAATTTATATAGTAGTGCAATTGAGAAAATCATCAAACATGCTCAACTTCAAGGATTAATTAAAAGTGTCATCGATGAGTTTGAAGTCAAGTTTAAAAAAAAAAAACAGAGAAAACCAGAAAGAGCAAGTGCAAGCTATATTTTTATAGCTTTCCATAGGGAGTTTATAGATTGTAATCAAAGCCATAAACTTATAGAAAACAATGAGTTCACATTTTAATGATCTCGCACTGCACTTCTTGTCCACTGTTCAGCTCGCTTCCAAAGCCTAATTAATTATTAAGTAGATAAAATGAAAACACTCATAAAACAAAATGTGAATACCGTACATAGACTACTTGCATAGGCATTAACTCCATAGCATATTGGCATGCTTCTAAGCTTATGGCATCATAGGCTAAATGAGGAGCATAAAAATAAATAACAGGCACAAACAAACTGGTAAAAGTTTAATTAGACTGATGAATCTTTTTTTGTTGTTTCATTTTTGTCAGTATGGAGTAATTAAAAATAATATATATATTACCTTTTCAATACATTTTGGTTGTATAGATTTAAAGGATTAGTTCATCCAAAAAGAAAAAATGTTATGCATTACTCACTCTCATGTCATTCTAGTCCCCTGAGATCTTCACTCATCTTCAGAACACAAATTAAAATCTGAGAGATCTCTCATCCTCCATTGAAGTGCATGTGAATTCAGTTGTTCAATTGAAATTTACTATGCATTTACTATGGGCTATGCAATTTTTTTTTGTGTTGCACTGCTGACTCTAACAGCAATATGTTATTGCTCTTATAGTAAATGCGCATCCTCTGACAAGGAAGAGAAACACTGGCAGCCAAAGTTGTCATTACAGTTTTTCAGTGCGCAAAAGTGTTCTTGGAGCTTCGTATGATTACAATTTACAGAACAACTGAAGTTATATGGAATATGTTGACAGTGTTTTTGGTTCCTTTTCTGGACTGTGAACATCTCATGATCCTTACTGTCTATGGAGGATGAGAGATCTCTCAGATTTAATCTAAAATATCTTAATTTGTGTTCTGAAGATGAGTGAAGGTTTCAGAGGTTTAATAACAGAATTTGCATTCTGCAATGAACTAATCCTTTAAGGGCTAAAATATTAGCACAGATAGCATTCAGTAAAATGAAAATAAGCTAAACGTATTTTAAAAAAGAAAAAAATATTAATCAATCTCGCTCACTTTCCTTCAGCTTATTCCTTTCTTTATAAGGTGTGACAGTGGAATGATCTGCCGACTACTACACACAATAATTTTTCCATTAGGTACAATAAAACTTAAGTGTTACTTAAGTAAAATATTGTTACATTTGATTGTTTGGTTTTAATGTGATGTAATTAATTATTATTAGTAAATAATGCAATTGTACATAAAAATAACTTCCCTGCTGGAGAGAAAAATCATTTTAAAGTATCCTGTGCTGGTTTGCCTGGTCTGTAGGATGGTTTTAGAGAGATTTTTGAGGCTTTTTGATACCTTAAAATGTTTCCTGCACAGGCAGCTCACTACAGGTTTCCTTCAGTCAGGCCAAACTAATGGGCTTCTCTTTTCACAGAGGAAGTAATAACACTATTTGTCTTTAGCATGCAATACATCAACTATTATTTGACAAGCATTTAGTCTCTTGAGCTTTTTAAGTGATTACCTTCACAGCTCAAAAGCCTGAAAATGGACATAATATCTTAACACCCTTCACAAGTCCATTGTCTCCCCTGTTCATTATGAGGAACAAAGAAAACAGAGACAAAGAGCTGACAAAGAAAAAGAAAAGATATTGTTTGTGAGTGAAGGCTCTCTTCAGAGGCGAGTTTTCAGCACTGTGTCTGTGGGTGTTGGTCACTATTATAGAGTGTTGTGTGTATGTGTGTGTTAAGAGGATACGTACTGATTAGAGCACAAGGTCATTGGAGTTACAGCTCAGCACTCCTGCCACCTCTGTGAACACACACACTTTTTAATCACAGCCTAAAATGGCATCCAAGGGGCAACCCTCTCCTGGGGCTAACAGCTTGTGTGTGTGTCTGTGTGTGTGTGCTTCTTTCATATTATCTCATGTATTGAGAGTTATGAGTCATGCTGAGTCTGTCTTGGCAAGCTTTGACAGATAAGACCAATCATAAAATCACTGAGCAAAACTCAGACACCAGTGAGCTGATGGTTTAAATAAATGACCATCAGTCAGCACGTTTACATGCACTCCAATATGCTGATAACTCACAAAAATCAGCCAAGTTTAAATGCAAACCAGGTTTACAAGACTTAATAAAACAGTTATAATGATGTCAAAATGTAATAATTTGCCCATCGAACTCCAAGTAACTCCTACTCATAGAACCCTGTCTTTGTTCTGTTTGGAGAGCAGCGTTGACAAGAAACGGCAGAAGGGGGAGGCAGAGAAAGAAGAAAGAGGAATTGAGGGATGGTAAGTGGTTAAATAAGCGACCCAATGACCTAAAATGAAATATGAAGCAGCTACAGTGAACTGCATTAAAGCCCCTAATGGCGTTCATTTAGTCAGTGTGATTTGTTGCAATGTCTTCCTTCACGTCAAACAAGGATAGGATTTCATTTGTACAGTTCAGGGACAACAAACAAAATGTCAGCATGTGCAACTATTAGGCTCCCTATTGATGGTGAGTGATTTTAGGTCAACATGGAATCAGAATTGGCCCCGTTTACATTCTTACTTAATTTTTCTTGTCTCAAATTTGATTTATCAATGCACGTTAATCCAAAGTAAAGTGATGTTTTTTGGTATTTCATCTGAATGTAAGAACAGTATTTATAAGATATAATGTATTTATATTTTATATATAGTACCCATATTCTTGTATTTATGAGACATAAACAATCATAATTTTGGATAACAATCTATGCGGGGGGGGGGGGGGGGTAGTTATACAGAGTAGTTATATCAGAGTTAAAGAGTTCGATTTGCACATAATTTTAGAATTTCTTTGTCAAATTTTTTTGAAACTTGACACTAGCTGACGTTCATATGGCCACTTCTCATGGTATAGCGAGAATGCGCACACAACAGCGAGAGTGTGTGTTTCACTCAGAATAAAGAAGTCACTGCAGTACTGCACAGGACGTGATGAAAATTTGCTCCAAAGTAGTATGCTTTTGGTTGTAAAGGAAAATTGACCTCGTTCAGCCTTTGTGGTTTGTACGCTTTCACAAATATGTTTTAAATTCTTCATCTGACCACCTTACGGGGGAGATCGTAATTAAAAAAAAAAATGATGAGTCTGGTTATCAGGTGACACATCAGCCCCATCCACTGCAGTGGAGAGATTAGAGCTGCTGGGTTTACAACATGCCAATTCATCAACTTCTCCCTAAATACATGTAAGTAAGTGCCGGTTAAACTACAGTAGGAGAAGAATAAAGTAAATGATCTAGTTACCTAAACAGTGTGTATCTGTAGTGAATAACACACATTTTCAGATGATGTGTAAAATGATTATCATTGCCATCTCCAAAGACATCAACATGTATTTTACAAACTACAGATGTTTTGTTTTTCTAGTAAACATCCCCCACAGCTCAAAGACATGCGGTATAGGTGAATTGAATAAACTAAATTGGTGTATGTGTGTACATGAGTGTGTATGGGTTTTTCCCAGTGATGGGTTGCAGCTGGAAGGGCATCCGCTATGTAAAACATATGCTGGATAAGTTGGCGGTTCATTCCGCTGTGATGACCCCCGATGAACAAACGGACTAAGCTGAAGGAAAATGAATGCATGAATGAATGAATGAATGAAGATAGATGAAGAACTCATCTATAGGTATTTAAAATTAATAAGAGATTGAGCAAAATGAGCGTGGAATACTGAAAAAGAATCGTCAATAATAATAAAAAAAGACTGCTTTTAAAAACTCATATGCAGAAATATTGTTATTCAGCCTTTTTTCTTCATCAGAACAACACAATGAATGCGATATCAGTATTTTCTGCACTTGATCCCACATTCCCTGCTGTGACCGTATAAAAGGTGGAGATGTCAACTTTGGGATGTTAAACTGCAGTACAGACAGAACCAATCATAGTGTCTGCCTCAATTATAACCTGGATTAATGGTGACAGGAGCTGCTGTGGGTGCAGTTCAGACACCCCACACTGGAGCACAGCACTGGTGTGTTTGTGTGAGAATGAGACTCTGGGTCGGGCTTTGTTCCAGGAGCAAGAGAAAGGCATAATTGACTTGGACAGGCTTGACACTTAGTATGGCCCTGAGCGAGACAAGCACAAGGAGGAAAGTAGCCTATCACATTCCTTCAATCCATGCAATTCTAAATGCTAGTTTTTAGAAAGCTGCATCGTACACTCTCAGCAATGGCATAATGTTGTCCATGAAGGTACCACTACAGTGACAAGACACTTTGTACCATAACAGTGTCAGATGTGTTCCTTCAAGAACTATTAAAAGGCATTTTGCTATGTCCAAAATGTGTCAATTTATTTTCAGTAAATATAAAACATCAAATAAATGTTTAAACAATGTTCTTTTAAAAACGTTTCTTTTTGTGTAAATGCACCTTTTCCATTTACAATGAAGAATAAAAATACTTTAACATAAATCAAAAGATCTATTTTTTGCTAAACATTTCACAACACTTTCCACAAAAATGTTACAGAAATACATTCTCCCATGTACAATATAAAACATTTATTTCTCCAATTTTTCCACAATACCTTTGTAATCCCTTAAAAGTTAATTTACTTAATTTTAAAATAGAAATAGAATTATGCAAAAGTATTGTAATGAGATATGAACAATGTTTGATTAGTTTTACAATACTAAAATGTCTGCATGAACACTTTGCATATGCAGGACTTTTGGCAGCTCACGTGCGTAGTGGAAAGCAAACTCCAAAAGGTGCGGATATTAATAATGAAAATATATTTATCAGAAAATGCTTACCAAATGTTTATTAAACACTTAAATGTTTAGTTTACAATACCTATAGTTTAGTTTTACCAGTTGATTTGTTTTATATAACTTAATAATTAATGTTTATGAGTTTCTTTAAAAATATGCTTTTAAATGATGCTTCATGTTTTAATATCAGAATCAGAATCAGAATCAGAATGGGTTTTATTGCCAAGTGTGCTTACACACACACAAGGAATTTGTTTTGGCTACAGAAGCTTCCAGTGTACATAAAGTGAACAGTGACAACACGAAATAAATATGAAAAACACAAACATTAAACAGAGATGCAATCAGTCAAAAAGCTCTGGAAGGTGAATTGTATGTACAGACAAGTTATAAGGTGCTGCGTACGACTGCGTAGAAAAAGTATTGCACTGTAAATTGTTATAAGGTGTTGTGTACGAGTGTGTATGAGAAAGTATTGCACTGTAAATTGCTATAAGGTGCTGTGTACGAGTGCGTATGAGAAAGTATTGCACATTTATTGCACAGTAGTAGAATATTTAACAGTTCATGAGGTAGATGGCCTGAGGAAAGAAACTTTTCCTGTGTCTGGCTGTTTTTGCGCTTGGTGCTCTGTAGCGCCGACCAGACGGTAACAGTTCAAACAGGAAGTGCGCTGGGTGTGAGGGGTCCAGAGTGATTTTGTAAGCCCTTTTACTCACTCTGGAAGAGTACAGTTCTTGAAGTGTAGGAAGGGTAGTGCCAGTGATTCGTTCAGCTGTCCGGACTATTCGCTGTAGTCTGCGGAGGTCGGTTTTGGCAGCTGAGCCAAACCAGACGGTGATTGAAGTGCAGAGGATGGATTGGATGACCGCTGAGTAGAACTGTACGAGCAGCTCCTGGGGCAGGTTAAACTTCCTCAGCTGACGGAGGAAGTACAGTCTCTGCTGGGCTTTCTTCACAATAGAGTCTATGTGAATGTCCCACTTCAGATCCTGAGAGATGGTGGTGCCCAGGAACCTGAATGACTCTACTGCAGCCACAGTGCTGTTCATGATGGTGAGTGGGGGGAGTGCCGGGCGGGTTCTTCTAAAGTCCACTATCATCTCCACCGTTTTGAGCGTGTTCAGCTCTAGGTTATTGCATCTGCACCATAAAGCCAGCCGCTCCACCTCCTGTCGGTATGCAGACTCGTCGCCGTTCCGGATGAGGCCGATAACAGTAGTGTCATCTGCAAACTTCAGGAGCTTAATTCAGGAGGGGTCTTTTGCAGTGCAGTCGTTGATGTATAAAGAGAAGAGAAGTGGGGAGAGGACACATCCCTGGGGGCGCCAGTGCTGATGGTGCGGCTGTCGGATGTAATTTTGCCCATTCTGACTAGCTGTTGTCTATCTGTCAGAAAGCTGGTGATCCATTGACAGACAGAGCTAGGAACAGAGAGCTGGGTCAGTTTGTACTCGAGCAATGATGGTACAATGGTGTTGAAGGCAGAGCTGAAGTCCACGAACAGAATCCATGTGTAGATCCCTGGTTTGTCTAGATGTTGTAGGGTATAATGCAGTCCCATGTTGACTGCAACATCCACAGACCGGTTTGATCTATAGGCAAACTGCAGAGGGTCCAGCAGAGGTCCAGTGATGTCCTTCAGATACGCTAGCACCAGTCTTTCGAATGACTTCATGGCCACAGATGTTAAGGCCACAGGTCTGTAGTCACTGAGTCCTGAGATCTTTGAAAATCACTTTGCCGTTCCAGTAATATTTATTTTCATAGATATTGTAATAAAGGAGTTGTCCAACACTTATGTACCTTTTTTATGAGAACAATTGTGTACCTTCATTTCAACTGTACCATAAAAGGCACAGAACAGTATCATAAGAGGTCTTTTCTGTACCATATAAGGTACAACTTTTACAAAGGTACAAACTGTTCCTTAAGGAACATTATTTGTACCACCGTGTACCTTTTTTTTGAGTGTATCATTAAGTCAGAAGAGAGTTATGATGCCAGGGAAAACCATAATGTCTGTTGATATCTGTTTCCTATCAGCAAATGAGGTTTTACAGATAGGATATACTCTATATGTGTTCTTGTGAACCAACATTGACACTACATGGTGAAAAATAAACCTGGTTAAGTCAAAACAAAACAAAAACTGTAATTTAATGTCGGTGTCCATTAGTGATGGATAATAGACCTCCACCTCCTTTAAGGACAAATGACTCAGGCTGACCTTTAGTTCTGCCTAGGCTTGACTAACACTGAGTTTTGATTGTACTGATGATGAAATACCAACAACACTTTACTGATCATCAAATATATTGAGTAATAACAAGCCGAATCCTATATTTAGCACATCTGTGATCAGTTCTTGCCATCATCTCAGCAGGCTATTCACACAATTAATGATCACTATAAAATAAAGCATAACTAGATAAATTTAATGTTGGCTTGAGAAAGCCTATCCAGACAATTTGAATTAGTTTTAAAAAGTCTGGAAAAGTTTGAAGCAGATGTTTATGCTTGAAGTTTGAAGCACCTTTAATGGTTATAGAGCATTCTGTATGAATGCTAGGATGTTGCTGTGTGGTTGCTGGAGTATTGCTAGGCTGTTACTAGAGTATTCTGTGTAGTTGCTAGGGTGGATGGTTTCTGTGAGGTTGTTATATGGTTAGTAAGCATGTTTCTATGCATCTTCAAAAGTTTGAACCAAATCGCCATCAGATGTGCCTTGTTTTATGCTCAGAAATGCCTCAGAGACTGTGCTGTTGCAAGTGTTGCAATGTTCTCTTATTACAAGCATCTTTTGGCTTGGCTCATTCTGTTTATGGTGAAACAGTTTATGGAACTGTTTAAGTAGGCAGATGTGATTTTCAATATTTTGGTCTCAATTTCAATAAAAAAGATCTGGCAACACTAATGAACACTAAGACATGTACCTATCTTTGTCATTTCGTGTAACATGCAAACAGTAAGGAAACAATTTAGATTTAATTATATAATTAGCAAGTAGGTGTTCAGTTCTGTACTCACTGTGTCGAATTAATATAAATGCTTTAGTCACTACCTGCATCATTCCTATAAATTACTGGACAGTGTGTAAACAGTGTAAAAAAAAAAAATTTCTCTTGAACACATATACTGTACATTTCCAAAAAAACAACAACTTTGCACTGTTTTCCTTTATTGTCTTTTAAATTCCTGCAACAAACATATATATACTAAAACATATACATACACTGCTAAATGTATGAATGTAAATGTTTGTGAATTTACTTTAAAAGCAACAGCATGTGTTCCTTCATGCATTTTCTTTCATTCATTTTCACAGCAGAATAAACCCCCAACTACTCTGGCATGTGTTTTACGCAATGGATACCCTTCTAGCCGCAACCCAGTACTGGGAAACACCCATACACTCTCTCATTTACACACTCATCCGCTACAGCCAATTTAGTTCATCCAATTCTTTTATAGCATGTCTTTGGACTTTGTGAAAACCGAGCACCTAAAGGAAATGAACACGTGGAGAACATGCAAACTCCAGCGGCCTTCATGCTGTGAGGCGACAGTGCTAACCACTGAGCCACCGTGCCCCACTGAATGTGTTCATTCTTTTTAAAAAGATCAAAATCAACATCTTTCCAACTAGGAATGTTTTTAAGATTTTAAATGTAAGAACTTTCTTTAAGAACCTCTTGGGAACATAGAAATCACAAGCAATGCAGGGCTCTTACTGTGCTGTCTGTTCAATGAAAAATCATGAAAGTAAATCAGGAATTCTAAGCACTGACCTCAGGTCTTTTCCAGTGGACACGGCCGATCCGGTTCCCCTGGTAAAAGAGCGAATCATCCACAGCGGGGAACAGCGGGTCCTCAAACAATGCTCCACTCTGTAGACACTGCCTCTTGAGGGTGGAGTAATGCTGCCCCTCAAAGGCCTTCACAGAGGAGAACATCTTTCAGCCTGCAGAGAAAACACAAGCAGACAGAGAGAGTGAGAGAGAGTGTGTGTGTGTGTGTGTGTGAGAGAGAGAGAGAGAGAGAGAGAGAGAGAGAGAGAGAGAGAGAGAGAGAGAGATGAGAATGTAAGTCAGATGCAGTGAAGCTCAGACGAAGATCGTCACCTTCTTGTTTGTGTGTGTGTGTGTGTGTGTGTGTGTGTGTGTTTTCTGTATGGTGCATATTCCTTAAAGCAATGGTACTAAAGATACTGAAGTCATCTCTGTCCGGGTGGCTTTAGGCAGTTTGAGTGAGTATATGAGAGCATAGTTTGTATAAGTTGGAAATGTTTGACAGGTTTGCAGCATCAAATCTTTTGTCTGAAGCACTTGGCATGAGGTTCCATAAACTATATACTATTCTAAAATGTATCCTTCTTCGATGCCATTGCCTAGCTTAGATACATTTATTTATTTATTCTGTTGTCTTGTTCTGTAATTTTAAGAGAAAACACATATTGTAAATATTTTTGATCAAATTATTGCAGGCTGAGGATAAGACACTTTCAAAAAAATAAATAAACAAACCTTACCAACCCCAAACTTTTAGATAAAAAATGGTGTATACCCTAAATGCCAAATAAACTAAAAACTGCCCAATCTGGCCCAAATTATGGTTCGAAGTGGACCAAACAAAGTCACAAATGTGTACACCTAGCCAGAACCAATGAAAAAGAAAGAATCTTAAAACACAATTAGACTTGGCACGTAAAACAAATAGGATCACAATGAAAGCACTTAATTTGATAGGCTATAAGTAACACGTCCCTCTAGTCTGGTTAATCTACAGGACACATTTACTCTGCTGGCAGGACGAGATGAAGTGGAGCAGCAGGAACTGTACCTGCACAACAACCATGTCACTGTGACTCCATGCTGCTCTTACACTCAGCTTTCAATCCAGCCTGAACTGGAACATATCATTACAGCGCTGTATTCATCTCAGAAAGAGACAATGTGATAGCCATGCCTGCTGGGATGAGCGTCTCAGATTGACTGGGGAATACCATTTTCTCTTAGATTGAATGAGTCTATAAAAACTATCTAAGAGAGTGAAAGTATTTCAGACCAGCAAAACCTGAGAACATCTTATTCAGAAATGCCACTGAATCTGCAACTGACCATCAGCTAAAACAGATCTAGTTAGAGTAGTAAATTAGTCATATTTGTAACTTTGGCAGTTTTTGTGCACATGGTAGCTGGTTTTAGCCAGTCAAAGTTCATCACTTCATTAGTTCACAAATCAATAAAACAACTTGAACCAGAAAACAGACATCTAATAGACATCTAATAGATGTCTAAACATAAAGTCTTGGCTAAATAAAGGTTAAATTTGGCTGTCAGTAAAAATCTAATAAATATCTAACAAAAGTCCAAAAGTAGACTCATTGTAATAATAGATATACAATGACAGCCCAAATTTAGCCTTTTTAAAGGGAAGACTATACTTGGATGTTTATTAGACATTGGCAGTTTTTGGGGACATGGTAGCTGGTTTTAGCCAGTCAAAGATGGTGATTAGTTCATGAATCAATAAAACAACTTGAACCAGAAAGCAGACATCTAATAGACATCTAATAGATGTCCAAACATAAACATCGTGGCTAAATAAAGGCTAAATTTAGCTGTCAGTAAAAAAATCTAATAAATATGTAACAATAGTCCAAAAATAGACTATTTTTGGACTAATGTTGGATATCTAGATATTCACTGATAACTTAAATTTGACCTTTTTTGTGAAGACTATACTTGGATGTCTAATAGACATCTTTTAAACACAAAATTGCTTAGTAGGTGCCTGTATCTTTATTACAACATAGTGACTTATCAGCCAGCAAATATCCAAAATGGACAAACTTTGACAAGCTGGAACAGAACTAGTAAGCTTGTTAGAGTAGTTAACTAATTGTGTTTACTAACCTGGCCGAAAAAAAGCAACGTTTAGTTGGTAGTATGTGTTTTGGAACATAGTATAGTTTTAAGCTGGCCCAAGATGGACAATAGATCCATCAGCAGCTATTGGTCATATTTATTCAATATGGTCAAATGTCTTCATATCATCATCTAAAAGACAGACAGTATGAAGTATTTTGGAAACATGGTAGCTGGTTTTAGCCAAGATGGATGACTAACAAGATTATTTTGAACCAGAAAACAAAGCAGCTACCAACTGGTACTGTACCCCACAAGCATGTTTTGGCGTTAGTCATTTTTGGGTCTATACAATATATTCAAGAGTTTGAATGTTGTTTACATGAGCAAAACCTAAGAACAAAAACCTGAGTCTCTTATTCACAGACGGCACTGAATCTACAACTGACCATCTTAGACCAGATAAAACAGATCTAGTTAGAGTATAAACAAGTTGAATTTTGTAACATCTAAAAACATTTGCAGTTTTGCAAACATGGTACACTCTAAAAATGCTAGGATGCAAAGCTTGGTAAAATATAGACAAACCCAAGACTCGAGTTTCCATATTTTACCCAATTTGAGTTTAAACAGCATTTGAAACAGTGTATCTGTTTTTTAGCCCATAAAACAACTTGAACCAACTGGAACATCATTTTTTTTGACTGAATGAACCTATAAGATCTATTCAAGAGTTTGAATGCAGCTCAGATGAGCAAAACTTCAGAGCATCTTATCCAAATCTACAGAAAAGGATCGCTCCGTCCATTTCCCTTCACATTTTCCGTGGTCTTGTCTGAAATGCATGGCCAGTCTGTCAATCACAGCTCTCTCAGAGGCCAGTTTTGCGGAGCCGTCGTGAATTATTCATCTCCACTTGCAGACCTTCAGGAAGATTAATTATGTCTTCAGCTTTCTGTCCATTCTCTGCACGCTAATGACAGAAAACGCCAGCTTATGTCATTCTACAGCCACATTTCCATGGCTCTGCAGGGGAAACATAAAGACTAGAGACTTCAGATAATAACAGCTCCATTATATGGTCACGCAATATCAAGTCAGCAAATGTGGGATGAAGCTACTTGATGATCTCATTATTTGGCAATGATAACAATGACATCATATTTGCATGTTGGAGAAACAACAAAATGTTCTTTAAAGGTATGTTCATATGATGTATTTGGGGCATAATGTTGATTATCATTCATTCATTCATTCATTTTCTTTTCGGCTTAGTCCCTTTATTAATCTGGGGTTGCCACAGCAGAATGAACCGCCAACTTATCCAGCATATGTTTTACGCAGCGGATACCCTTCCAGCTGCAACCCATCTCTGGGAAACATCCATACACACCCATTCACACTCATACACTACGGACAATTTTAGCTTACCCAATTCACCTATACCGCATGTCTTTGGACTTGTGGGGGAAACCGGAGCACCCGGAGGAAACCCACGCCAACACGGGGAGAACATGCAAACTCCACACAGAAATGCCAACTGACCCAGCCGAGGCTCGAACCAGCGACCTTCTTGCTGTGAGGCGAACGTGCTATCCACTGTGCCACCGTGAGGCAATGTTGATTATCACAAAACTAAAATTCAAAAACATTTTTTAAAATAAAATAATAGTGGAAATAAAATGATTATTAGATGATAAATGAAAAAAATATATATTATGTAAATATTGCATAAAAACTTAAAATAAAATGTAAACAAAAGATGAAAAATACTATTAATATTAATAAATATTGTTAAACTAAAATATAAATAAAATATAAATATAATATACATATAAAACTTATATATAAATATAAAACTTAACCTTAGAAACAATCTAAAATATAGCCCTGGCAAGCTTTTGGCAAACTTAAATAAGAAATAACGCCATGGGAAATAACTGAAATCAAATATAACCACATAATTTAAACTTTAAGCTAAAACAAGTGATTGAAGAATGTGTGGCATAATACTAATTATCACAAAACTAAAACTATTTAAAATATTTCCCTTACTAAAATAAAAGCTGAAATTAAAGGTAAATATTACGAAAAACATCAAGTAAAAAAAAAAAGAATGCTTCCTTCAAAACCAGCTTAAATCAAATAAAATATGTAGTTAAAATATATTCTTTTGATTATTTTTACACTTGGTTTAATGGCACTAGGTGTAGAGTGGCATGGCAACAAGCTGTAAACAGAAAATACATGCATATTGTTAACTAGTGTGACATATGCTACTGAAATTACACTTGAAAGAGAGCTGGGTTGTTTTAACCCAGTGTTGGGTCAACCATGGACAAACTCAACCATGAGATCAAAAAGTGTATTTTAAATTTAATTGAACAAATATTGTCAATATTTTACCCAATGTTGCGTTAAAGCAACTCTTTTAAGAGTTGTAAGTATCATTTATAGAAATACGTTCCGCTCACTTCAGCTTTTCCCCCCCTAAATTACAAAGAGGAACTGAAAATTATTTTTTGTGATACTCAATATTGAGCAACAACTCAACTAGGAATACTGATCTATAACATTCCTTTAAAAAGCATTAAATAATCTCACTTTTGAACTCATGAACACATGACTTTGCACTGGAAACTCTGTGTCTGTACAGTACACTTGACTGGAGCACCTGGGGAAATAGAAACAGTGCAGTTGGACAGCCAGCACAGCAGATGGTGCCTGGCCTCATCTCATCACCAAGACCACCAAACCAAAAAAATATTAAAAGAAATAAAAACACCCTCTCCTCTAAAACCCTCATCACAGGAAAAAGGTAATGTAAGAAATGCTGAGGAATTTGAGATAGCAAACACTAGAACTGAACAAGAATATCACATGCGTCTGTGCAATGTTTAGGATTAGTTCAATTCCAGAATGAATGTTTTATGATAATTTACTCATTCCATGCTGTTCATTTCTTTCTTACTTCGGTTGAAAAGGAACCAAGGATTTTGTGGAAAACATGCAGGATTTTTCTCCATATAGTGGACTTTTATTGTGCTCAGTGATTCAAAACTGCAGTTTCAGTGCAACTAGAGCTCTAAAAATTCCAGATGAAGAATTAACAATTAATAATGTTCTTTAAAAAAGAAATATTTCTATACTTAAAAGGGATATTTCACCCAAAAATTAAAATTCTGCCATTATTTATTCACCCATAACTTGTTCAAAACCTATTTGAGTTTCATTCTTCTGTTGAACACGAAAGAAGATATTTTGAAAAATGTTGGTTGTTTTTTCCTTATTACTGAAGTATATGGCTGTCAGCAATCAGCATTCTTCAAAATATCTTCTTTTGTGTTCAACAGAAGAAAGAAACTCAAAAAGTTTAAAACCACACGAGTGATAATACATGATATTTTTCATTTTTGGGTGAACTATCCCTTCAACCACAAAAGCTCCACTGACTGGCAATAGCTCTTGGATGCAAGCATTTGTAGTTAAAAAGAATATAATTTTTTTTTAAAAGTGTTTTTAAGAAAATGACAGATTGTTTCACTATATGGTAAGATCTTTATTCCTCAAATGGGATTTTTAGAGCCCTTTGGAGCTGCATTAAAATTGCAGTTTAGATGTTCAATCCACTGAGCACTATATGAGTCCACTAGATGAAGAAAACCCTACAGATTTAACTCAACCTAATTTGTTATCTCATTTCTTATTTCTGATCAAAATATTTTATTTATTCTGAAAGTGAACTAACCCTTTTAAACCATAACCAAATGACTGACATAATGCGCTAGTTGACAGACAAACAGAGGCCTTTTGACTCTCTCTCACACCCCATTTATGCAGCACGAGCTCATAAAAGTTTACAAGCGGGGTAGTGGAATGAAGAGGTTTATGGTCTTGGCTCGATTAAGCATTGCGCTTAATGTGAAAAAAAAAATCAAGTGAGATCCAGAAAATTGAGTATTTGAAGAAAATGCACGGTATAGGAAATCCTATGGGACAGAAATAGCTACTGAAATTTTCCTGTGGCGGTAGATGGAGGTGGAGAAAAATCGTGAGGCTGCACTGGAGAGCTGGCAGAGAAACAGTGCACCAGAGAGCTTGATGAAACCCTCCCCTCCCCTTGCCGATAATCACCATTTCAGGGTATCCCAGCTGCGTCACTGCAGCCTCCTCATGAATACATGTAGTATATGGTCTCAACAGCCATACTGTACACACACAATCACCCCAGCACTCCACGACCAAAAAAACACCACTCAGGTAGCATGCAGAATATAGTCACTGCTGTATAAATACGCTAAATTAATTAAAAATGTACTGCAGTCAGAGTTGGATGGGTTACTTCTCAAATGAAATCATACTTATTTCATAACCAATGTTTTTTTTTTCGGTAACTTCATATTTTATACTATAATTTAAGAAATACAATCACTTCTGAATAGCATTATTAATTTAGGGCAACACAAAAATAATGTCACCTTTCTGAAATAAATATACAAAAACTATATACTTAAACTAAATCAACTCCTTATATTGCTTACTGTAGGTTTCAATTAATGACTAATTTGTTCATTAAGCACATTAAACAAGTATGACCAATTGATAGCTGGAGTGTTTTTTTTACTTCATGTAGTTTGTTGAGCTAATGCCCATCTTAGGTTACAAAACAGCCACTACCTCTGCAAGTTAGAGAATAACCAGAAACGGTTTTGTTAAGAAGTTGTGAGCTAGTTTGACTTGTAAACTAGTGATGTATACTAAACCTGCTTTTAAGTACAATTTAAGATGGTGGTGGAAATTAATAATACTGTGGCCAGTTTCTTACTAGTCTAAGACTAGTCTATCAAACAAGCTACTAGTTGATCATTTCATTTGTAGTGGTCGGTGAGATAAGCTATAGAAGAGATATAGGTAATAAACTAGTCGAATAGATTTAACCTATTAGAAGTTAGCAGTTTTTGAGGACATAGTGGCTGTTTTGTAGCCTAAGATGTTCATTATCTCATCAAACTACCTAAATAAAAAAAAAAAACAAAAAAAAAAAACACAAGCTACCAATTGATCATACTTGTTAATCTGATTTTTGTATTTTATTTTGTGTGAGTGACTGGTCAGTGGACAATGTCCAAAATTGACTAAGTAATGATAGTCATAGGCCAGCAGGAATAGAACTAATAAACTTGTTAGAGCATTAAATTAGTTTAAGTAAATTAGTGTTTACTAGCACTGGTTTGTAGATGGCCTAAGATGATCATTAGCTGCTAAAGCAATATACTACCAGGTAAACCAAATCAAGATGCTTTTTTGAACATGACAACCTGTCAACTAGCTAACTGCCATATTACACCCAATATAATCAAATTAGTTGGATCTAGCTACAGTAGTAAATTTAAGTTTACTAGCCCTGCTGGAAATTCGTAATATAGAAGCTGCTTTCTAGCAGGCCCAAGGTGGCCATATGATGGTAAACCACCACAAACAAACTTCAAGGTATATTAGCCATACTAATTTAAGGCAGTCATGTTAGTAGAACATGCTAGCAGGTCAACCACCTGAAAAGCTAATGGTCACAGCTACCAGCTGGGCTTCATAATGTGTAGTAAAATAGCAATTAAATTTTTTGTGATGTATTCTAATCTCCTTTAAACACCACAAATTGATTTAGGAAAAAACAAATATGTTTCACTAAAGATTAGTACGGGGCCTCACGGTGGCGCAGTGGATAGCACGTTCGCCTCACAGCAAGAAGGTCGCTGGTTCGAGCCTTGGCTGGGTCAATTGGCGTTTCTGTGTGGAGTTTGCATGTTCTCCCCGTGTTGGCGTGGGTTTCCTCCGGGTGTTCCGGTTTCCCCCACAATTCCAAAGACATGCGCTATAGGTGAATTGGGTAGGCTAAATTGTCCGTAGTGTATGAGTGTGAATGAGTGTATGGATGTTTCCCAGAGATGGGTTGCAGCTGGAAGGGCATCCGCTGCGTAAAACATATGCTGGATAAGTTGGTGGTTCATTCCGCTGTGGCGACCCCAGATTAATAAAGGGACTAAGCCGAAATGAAAATGAATGAATGAATGAATGAATGAATAAAGATTAGTACAGTCATATAGATATAGCTAATTCGTTAAAAATACTTTAAAAATTTAATGTGGAAATGCTTGATTCGATTAGCTCAACAAGACTAAATAACACCCCTGACAGCACTACAGCATAAGGCTTTCCCATCCATCCACCCACAAAACATGCTATCAGATCATTCTGTTGTATTAACAGTTCAGGTTAAAGCGCGTTATAAAGCTTCCCGTTAACGACCGCTGGACTGCCCACTCCTGTCAAACCGGTGATCAAACTTATCTCAATAAGAAACGCGAGGCGTGGGCACAACTAATTACCGACTGAAAGTGATTTCCTTCCCTATCCAAGAACAATTGGGCTCTACTTTACCCAAACGCGCCGGAGAGATGCGGTAGGCTTCCAGTTCCCGAGCACACAAGACAAATTATGCCCGCAACCAGCGCGAATCTCCATCAAATACGAGCGTGATGTTATTATTTTCTCGCCTCAGCACGCGTCCCGTCAGGTGGCAAGATTTACCTCTCGCGCTCCATAAGATCAGCATAAATCAGCGCGCTCGTCTCGTTTGCGCGGATAATTACAGGCTGGCATTAAAAAAAAAACGTGTCAAATTCGACCTGATGCCAAACATCGCCCGTATAACAGGACAGCACGGCCTCGATGCCTGTGAAATAATCCTATACCTGAGCACAACTCCAGTCCCACGGTGGCGTCTCTCTACCTCTCTCTCTCTCCCCCTCTCTCTCTCTCCGGTCCTCCCGGGATCCAGCGACGTTCTTGCGGTCCCGTGCAACTGAGGCTCCTCTCCGGGCTCCGGATCACTCGCACGCGTGTCTGGGAGGGGCCTACGAGCGGAGGGGGGACTCCTAGTCTGAGCATGTGCGGCAGGGTAGAAACCAATATATGTCCAGCACACACACACACACACACACACACACTGTGATTGCAATAATAAATACACGATGCATTATGTCATTTTTCTTGGTTAGAGATATAGTGGCATTATCCAGGAGCATCATGGTGCAACTCAATGTAATGCTATGAGAAGGCAGGCATCAGCACCATGGACAGCGGCAGTGTACATTTCTAGCTTGCCACTAGGGAGACAAATAGGGACACACTAAGCAGAGACTGTGAGCTGATGGGTAAAACTACTGAGGAGGAAAAAACGCCTCAGGCCTGCGCTTCTCTGCAATAACATACAATGCTGTGAATGGGGAAGATGATTTGATTAATAGCAAGAGAATTGGCCTTGATTTGAGCTTTCCCTACGGCAATGAAAGGAGGGTTTCTGCAGGTTTATGAAGGTGAGTTTAAGGCTTTTTAAAGATTTTTAAGACCAGGTACAAAAGATGTAATGAATAATAATGTAATGAATCAACATTGTGTCTAAATAAGCAAACAATGAGTTTATCAGCACTTCAAAGTATAAATAAAAATTGAATAATTTTGGCACTGAGCTTAACTAATGTTTAATTGTTGTTTACAGCTCAAGCTTAAGGCCCACTTTTAGCTCTTAAACACTTCAATATTGAACGTTTACTGTACTTTTTTGAGATTTTTCCTCATTATTTCTTTTTAAAATAATGCAAAAATGTAATTTTCATACCATTCAAATATACTTGTTCTTGTTTTAAGAATTAGATGGCCTAATTATAAAGATTTTGTCAGAAAACAATTCTTTTGTTTTTGCATATTGTATATAAAGAAAACTACTACCTTGAACTATCTATATTCACAGCTATGGAGGGAAAAAGGATGTCATGGTGGCGCAGTGGGTAGCACTGTGTGGACTTTGCATGTTCTCACCGTTTTGGCGTGGGTTTCCTCCGGGTGCTCCGGTTAGTGTATGTGTGTGAATAAGTGTGTGTGGATGTTTCCCAGTGATGGGTTGCAGCTAGAAGGGTATCCGCTGTGTAAAACCTATGCTGGATAAGTTGGCGGTTCATTCCGCTGTGGCGACCCCTGATTAATAAAGGGACTAAGCCGAAAAGAAATGAATGAATGAATGGAGGGGAAAAAAAGAGACCCATACATTCATTAATTTCCTTCTGGCTTAATCCCTTATTTATCAGGGGTCGCCACAGCGGAATGAACCACCAACTATTCCAGCATATGTTTTACACAGTGGATGCCCTTCCACCCATACAATTTAGTTTATCCAATTCACCTATAGTGCATGTCTTTGGACTGGGGGGAAATAGGAGCACCCAGAGGAAACCCACGCCAACAGGGGAGAACATGCAAACTCCACACAGAAATGCCAACTGGCCCAGCCAGGACTCGAACTAGCAATTTTCTTGCTCTGAGGTGACAGTGCTAACCACTAAGCCACCGTGCCGCCCAAAAGACCCATTGAAAATTCTATTTAAGTATTCTGTTTGTGAATTTACCATTTATAGTTATGTGATTGAGTAAATCTGTTTTTTATTCTGCACTGACATTTCTACAAAAAAAAAGAAAAGAAAAAGCAATTTAGGGCTTCTTATGTTTTGCATTAAATAAAAAAGTGACAGGTTTTGGACATGCTTATATTCTTTTTTTGACAACACATAAGAAATGTATATTTTATGGAATAACACTGAATTTTAATCATAAGTTATTCTGACCAACTGCCAATTTTTGTGAACAATGGCATGTGCTAAAAATAAAAATTAAAAATTTGGATGAAATGTTATCTTACATTTATAGAAAAAATATAAAATTTTTACTCAAACTGAGAATTTTCAAGTCTCTTATTTTTTCCTCCATATATATGCATATAGGAATGTAACATTTACCACCATGACTTTATGAATGTAAGATTTTTCTATTCAATTATCAACAACCTTTTAAGAAACTGCAGAAACCCTGCAAAAGGCACATGTTGTTTGCAACTGCATGTTTATACCTAAGATAATTTGATAAGTGAACACTCAAAATGAACACAGCTTGATGGCCTTTTTTTAGAACATAAAGTAATATTTACATCTAGTGAGTTGGCGTGAAAAGGCCATAAAACATAATTAAAAGATGCATTTAAGCTGCCCAAGACTGCTGACATGCGTATAAATTAGCCACAGAATCCTGCCCACTTTCACTCCTCTATTTCCACCAAAGTTCGTTTTTATTTCTCATAGATTTGTAAGGCAGGGATTTGTCAGTGATTTCTCAGCGTGATGTGTGTTGAGATAAATCTAGTCAGCTGATGTCAGATATGGACTCCTCCAAAGGAGAGCTAGTGTCTAAAAAAATGGTCCAGATTATACTGGGGGTGGTTGGCTATGCCATGTAGATAAACGTGTTAATGTCTGTCTCGTCCCGTTTGATGTACTTGTGTTCTATCAGCCATTCGATCTGCTCCTTGATCATCTTTTTCTGGGGCAGAAACATGTTCTTCAGGATCTCCACCAGCTCCGTCTGAAGCTGCGCATTGCTAATCCTCTTCCTCATCTTCATGATCTGAATGATAGCTTCCTATACAGGGTAAAGACGAGAGTACAGAGTAAATATGCAAGTCTTTACAAAAATAACATATTCATAAAGAAACGTTCTGGCTGAGTTCTCCAGATGGTAAAGGAAAAGCTTGGCAACTCCTTCAAAAATGTTTGAAAGCATCCCAGGATCACAGAATCACTATTTATGTGTCATCATATATTAATGTTTGAGTTTATTCCCATTATGTTTGATGTAAAAGTGGGAAAACAGTATAATAAACAGTCAATAGATGTGACTTGATCTAACATAAATATTATCAAGGTATTGGTTCAGTCATTTCAATACCTGTGTGCGTAGTATCCTAAGTTGAACTATGCCTTCATTTTCTTCTTCCCGCATTCTCTCAGTGGTGAGTTGTAATCGCCCAATCAAATTGATCTTCCCTCTTTTTTGGACCTTGGAGTTTTTTCTGTGCAGAAGAGAACATTTCACTGAACTGAAATATGTTGGAGTGTGCAATAATAAAATAGTATAGTAGATGTGCTGTATGTACAATATTGTTTGTGGTCAGTCAAATCTTTTTGATTGATAAATGAAATTATTAATTATTTCCAACAAGGTTTGAGTTGATAAAAAGTGATGAATTTATGTGGATTTATGTTGGATAGTAGTAGCCATTGACTTCCATATTAGAAAAACCAAAAACTATGGAAGTCAATTGCTACTGGTTTTCATTTCTTTTTCTAAATATCTTCTTTCCTGTTCATCAGAAAAACCTGAAACTTAAATATGTTTAGAAAAAGTGGAAGATCAGTGAATGATAACAGAATGTTAATTTCTGAAGTGAACTTTATCTTTAATTCATTTTTGGGATGCAATGATTTTGCACAAAATTTGATAAATACAGATAACTGATAACTCTTAATATTTAAAAGCCAATAACCAATACATATGCTGATAAAAATAAATATTTTAATTTTTACCTTATTCAAAAAATAATTGGCAAGCAAATGCAGTGGGCAACTGAATTTATTTTAAAAACTTAACTGCAAGAAAACCTCTGGATCTTTCTTTTAAAAAACAAAACATTTACAAATTTTACTTCTTATATTCTTTTTTTTAAGCAAAAAACTCCTACACTGTCAACATCTTGTTATACTTCAAGTATTATCTATATTAAAGTGTTCATCTTTATGTGAAAAGCAAAAACCTAAACCCTCATGGCAAGCTGCACATATCCGAAGTAAATCAAAAGTCAGAAATAATCCATAATTTAGTGACTTTAATACATCAGCCTAATTTTCCTACCAGGCTTTTAATGATTACATTAGTTACAAGCATTTTTTTTTTTTACAAATGTCGATAAGACAATAAATTGCTCATCCCTCATTAACCTGCATAATATTCATTCATTCATCTTCTCCCTTATTTATCAGGGGTCACCACACCGATATGAACCGCCAACTATCCCCAGTACTGGGAAACACCCGCACACACGCACGCACGCACGCACGCACACGCGCGCGCGCAAGCAAGCACGCACGCACGCACGCACGCACGCACGCACGCACGCACGCACGCACACACGCACGCACACACGCACACACACACACACAAACGGCCAACTTAGTTTATCCAATTCACTTATAGCACATCTTTGGACTGTGGGGGGAAACTGGAGCACCCGGAGGAAACCCACGCAAACATGGGGAGAACATGCAAACTCCAAACAGAAAGGACAACTGGCCCAGCCGTGACTCAAATCAGCAACCTTCTTGCTGTGAGGTGACAGTGCTAACCACTGAGCCATCTTGCCGCCCAACATGCATAAAATCAAAACACAGTTTAAAAATGAGTGTGCTTACATTAAAGAAAACTCTTGATTGATGTAAAATACAGTGCCTTCTGCAAAATCCTTAGGAGAGCCCACTACAGGTTCATAGGACAGCACTTGACGCTTTAGTTTGGGGAAAGCTACAAGAGACTACACGTAAAAACAACAACAACAAAGGGTTAGGCAGTTACCAAAAGTCAATATCATATCAGATCAATTCATTTTTATTTCATATATTCATTTGAATCTCAGAGTATGTTATTCTCATAGCTCTACAAAATACATATTGTAGAAAAATAAATAAATAAAGACTTCTTAACCCAAAGTGTCCGGCGCAGCTCAGCATCTGGAAGTTCTGTTGCTAGTTTCAGATTCTCAAAGCTGATCCTTTCTCTTGGCCTTTGGTTCCAGGCAAACAGCACTGCTAACTGGAATGTTGTGACTTCTAAATCATACTGGCCAACTTCATTCTTAAACGTGATCTATGGATAGAGGAGATAAGACCAGACTTGACCTGTTTCCTTGACACGACAGACCTTATGAAATGTCAAAGTCGAGACGTAATCTCCAAATCCGGTGTTGCAAGAAACCTGACATTTCAAAGACTAAGACCATGTGTCCAGCGAAGCATTTTTTTTCCTTCTAAAGCCAGCATATTTTTACAGTTGTTTTCAATGGGAGTGCTGTGTATTTAAAAACTGTAGCTGTGTGGCAAGGTAGTGAACGACCATCTACTTTACACTAAGGCTTGATGTATGCAAATTTGGATATAACCCAGCCCTCATCACTGTCACTTTTTAATAAATCTTGAAAGAAGAACATTAAGAACTATCACCTTCTTCTGTATGTGTAAAACATTAATTTTCATGTCACAGGATCAGAACATGTTAGCAATCTACAATGACTGTGGAGTACACTGTAAAAAAAGTAATGGCAAAAGTCAAAACAACAAATATTTTCATGTTGCCTTAACTTATTTTAATAAGTTAACCAGGTTTAAACTACATTTACGTTATTCAAAGTTTAACTTAACATTTTAGTCAGTTTGATTGATGCAAGTTTAGATGACTGGAAAAGATAATTAGATTTTTTTTTTTTACAGTGTACTGTAGTAAATCAGAATGACAAATTGTATTTGAAATTTAGAGCCAATTACACAGGAGTGAAAATAATCTGTAAGTAAATTCTGTTGCCTCTTGCCATCTTGGTTTTATCCTATGCCAATAATGATCATTGTAAAATGGAAAAAGCCCTTCTTGAGCCCTTCTTCTCCAAAGTTTGCATGCATGTAATTCAAGTAGTATTTAATTGATCTAAATATCCATTTAGATTCTGTTTCTACCATTACATTTTGATGGCCCTATATGGTTAATTTTAAAGATAATATGACCACTGAAAATGTGTACTGAAACTTAATGGAATTGAACAATAAATATATAGTGTGGATATGAAAGGATATGGATATGAAAAGAAAACATGGTTAACAACCCAAATCTATAAAAGGCATTAAGATATCTTCAACACGTTATGAGTTACAGCAATGCAAACTTTGAAAATAAATACTAAAAAGAAAAATGCTTTTAATAATTGAAAAAAAAAACATCTTTCTATAATCATATTCACCATGTAGCTTGGTTCCAACTCTCAGGTGAAAATTGTCATTTTGACCAAATAGTGGATTACTCAGTAAATCTGCATCCATGACATTTATTAGTTTGGTATTTACCAGTATTTAGTAGAAAAAGAAACATTAAAATTTCTAAACTTGAGCTGGGGAAGCTTCTTAAATGTGTCTGACATTCCCACAGAATGACCTAGCAGTACAGTTCAGATGTAGCTTCAAATTCCAGGCTTTTTAATGGTGAGAGTACAAAGCAGACCAACAGCAAATCAGTCTCACGGGAAGAGGCTTGTCTTGTGTTTCTCGCATTTTCACAGGAAATAGAGCATATCGTTATACAAAGGTCTGAAGCTGCCACTTACAATGCCATTGGACATCAGATGGTGCCAGTGTAATTTTCTGCCACTGTGATTTTTCTTGTAAAACTCCTCCACTTCAGGAATGAGATCTTCTAGTTCGGTGGGCAGCGACACAAACACTTTCTCTGAACTCCGAGACCACGCTCCCGCATTCAAGATCTTTATATTGACCGAGTCAGCTGTAGTAACAACACATAAATGGGTAGTTGATAAATAGGAAGTAAAACATCATTTGTAAAACACCATTTCTTAAAGAAAAAATAGATTTATTTATGTAGTTTGAAATCCGATTTTTGAGAAAATATAAGGAGTCATTAACTTTACCAATTCTTTCACTGTTATTATTATATTTTTATTTTTACTAAACTATACCCTAAATCTGTCCTATGGTGTGGCATAGCAAAAATAATAAACGACTCTTAATAATATGCAAATAGAGTGATTTATCTTCATTGTTGGACATTTATCTTCATTTAGTGCTATTTATTTGATATGAAATTACGATATTTTTTTTTCCTCCATGACTTGTCAGACTTGGACATTTTCAATAAATAGGGTTGTCACACCAAATGACAACAAAACCTCATTTTAGTGTGGTTTCAAAAAAGTTAAATATGAGAAAATTCTGAAACAAAAACATTACAGGTTCATGTCACGGGGTTCACAGGGTGCTTCAGTCACATGATCTCGAATGGGGTCCTTCATTTAATAAAACTTTGTGTGGAGTTGCCCAATTTCAAATGCACAAATACAGTAGTGTCAAATCAGAGGACATCGTTTTCAGTGAAAAAATGTTTCAAGTTTCTATGTTTTTAAAAAATATGTGGATTAAAAAAAGAATTGCCATTTACAGTACTAAAATAGCAACTTGTAAACTTAGGCCTGAGGTATTTGTTAATGATTTTACGATTTTCTTTTCAATTTATAAGAGTTGTAATTTCCTGAAGTATGCTCGAGACCTCGAGTCACACCATAGATCAGTTTTGAGGTTTGGCTCAAAAATGTAAAAAATGTATTAACACAGCAGTTTTTAAAACAAATAGTTGTGTCAAAAATATTGAGTTCGGTAGTAAAATTTTAAAAACGTCTATTTCCCGCTGACATTTGATCGCTGTTGAGCACGTTTTAAACACTGCAAAGGTCAGTCGATCCAAATGTATCTGTGTTTGCACTTGGTAAACAGGGGTGAAGAATAGTAAAACGATGAGCTTCAGGGCCAATCACAGTCATTTCTGTTAAGCACAACTCGATACTTTTGACAACTCTAATAACAAGAGGTCCATGGAAGACAAAGAAATGTTTAACCACTTGCATTTAAAATGATGACTATTCTAATTATTTGAATTTTTGTCATGTGTGACAGTGGAAAGGCAACGGCATGTCAACAACCCAAATATCAGTTAATCCAAACATACAACAGAACAGCTCTAAAGCTTCCCAGGACTGGCATATCTGACCTGGTAATGCAAGTTTGTTGTGTTTGTGCATTTCTTTGAAGGATTGATTTAAGTCTTCTGATACTTTGATGTCCTGGAACATTCTGGCCAGCTTGTTCACGTAATCTGCGGGCATACCAACCTCCTGAACGTACACAAAAGATAATTAAAAAGATTCTGGAAAAGCTTTTCATGCACCATCATTTCGAGTCTCTTACCCTAAGCCACTCCACCATGTTCTCTTCGATCTCACTGTCTGCAGAAATGTCAAGAATAAGCCTGCGGGTCAAGTGCGCTTTGTGATACCTCATGAAGACGTCTTTGTTCTGAACATACTTTAGAACCAACAGCTGAAAAAGAAGCGATTGACACATTGCGACTAATTTGACAATTAGAAACATAAGTCAGGAGCAACAATACAGCCACTAAAATTAAACTATTTGTTGGTTCCTTCACCCACCCACTCACTCACCACTTCCTTCAGCTTGGCCTCTATTTCCTCTGAGGTGAGTTTTTTGCTCAGTGGCGTCTTTCGAAGCAGCATATCACAGTAGTTGGCCAGCAGCTCTGGACATTTAGACTCTGGTTGTGTTTTCAGACCCACGCTGCAAATATGAACCAAATCCACAGTAACTATACTATGAAAAAAAGATCAATTGTAATATATATATATATATATATTTTTGAAGACAAAAAAATATGGTACACTTCATTAAAAGATTCCATTAGTTCATATGTTTAATAACACGAACTAAGAATAAATAATACTTGTATAGCAGCAATGTTAAATTCAACATTTACTAATGCATTATTAAAATCCAAAGTTGTGTTTGTTACCATTAGTTAGTGCACCGTGTTTTAACATGAACTAACAATGAACTACTCTATTTTCAATAATGTTAACAAAGGTGAATACACACCTAATAAGCGTACTGTTCATTGTTTGTTCATGTGATTAACATTAACTAATGGAACCATATTGTAAAGTGTTACCCATGTATTTTATGCATTACTGATGCTAACGATTAATCAGAGATCACTAAATGCTGTCTTGAAGTCGTTTAACCGTAAATAAATGTAGCTGTGGACTTATGGGACACACTAAGGCTGCTCGGTTATGGGAAAAATCCTAATCATGACTATTTTGGTTAACATTGTAATCACAATTAATAAAAACCCTTATGAGAAGGACATATGACCAAAAGTGTTTTGATGGATTTAAATGAACAATTAAATAGATAGATAAACAGATCAAATAAACATTTTTTTTCTGTAAACAAAGTTGTTATTACACCTATACATATTTGAGATAATAAAATGTAATCGTTCTAAATACCACAGCCAAATGAGTAACTAAAACAGAGTAAAAAAAAGTCCTCAAAGTACTAAAATAATTTCAAAATCCAACAGAATAAAATTATACAAGTGAAACAAACTGTGCTTTAAGCATAATCTTCACTGAAAGAATTAAACTGGAGTTGTTTCTTATTAAACTTACAAAAATCCTTTAATCAAGAGCAGTGAGTGACTTGTCTTTTGTTGTTAGTTGGTCACTTTAAGAGCCACACGCTTCCGATTTGCTCTCACACATGCCTTTTTATTTTCAACTATTTATGTTCATTTATTACATAACAAACAAGGGTTTAAGTAAATAAACACTAAGTGCTGCATTTGAACACATTCTGCAAAAGTCACGTAACATAGTTGTATTGATTTACATGTGAAACATGGGCTTTGCGGTGGAACAAATCAGGAATGAATGCGGACTGTTGGAAAGGATATGATAGAAAAAAGTTTTATCTCGATTATTGTTTTTCATAATCATTGGAGGCCAAAATTGTTTTAGAAATTGATTTTTGATTAATTGGACAGCCCTAATGGGCAGAAGCTTTTCGTCAGAACATCAATGTGACTTTATTATTAAAATGATTTAGAAGATCTAGAAGAAAAGTGACATGACATTTCTTGATAGCAAAATAATAAAATTACTGTTCTTGAAGCAGTTCACTTAGCAGAGACACTGCTACTGAATATGCACAGACTCACAAAAATTTATCTCTCACTTCCTCTCTGCTGGAACTAAACTTGAACCCATTTGTCGTATCACTGAAGTAGACACAATGTGAGGTATTAGGATTAACAGTTAATCAAATATGACTCATTAAAATGATGATCGATTATGGGAATTTGTGAATGACATTCCTAAAAATGTGCATGAAGATGTGAAGATGTCTTACCCTTTCTGTTTTAGAGGAAGCTCTAGTTTAAATATTGTGGCGTCATTCACTACTGCTTTGTAAGCCTGTGTAAATATGCAAGTGAAGTAATAAATCAAGAATGTAAAACAGAAACTAAATTCTCATTTTTCAACATGTATTGACATAGGAATAAATTGAGAGACCACATGAAAATTCTCAATTACTGGGTGTATTGTGTATGGTACATTTTGACCCAAAAATTAGGTATGCACTTGGGTTTGAGTAATATTTTGTATGATAACATTACAATTTTCATAGAGAAGTTCTGTTATTTAGCTTTATTTTTCTTATTTTTCTTTATTTCTCGCTATTTTGGAAATAAGTTGGTCAGATAATCAGAAAAACAAATGTTTTAAATTTTCATGTTGTGTTTATTCCACTAAATATTGATTTCTTAACTGTTGGTTTTTGTTTATTTTAACCAGTCATTATGCAAAGAAAACAAAAATTACACTTTACTGAAACACATATGATATTTAGAAATTGTGAATACAGAATCTGAGAAATTCCAAGTTGTTCCTTAATTGTTTCCACAGATGTATACACATACATCATTTTATATAAATATACAGTGAATGTTTGGATTAATGAAAAATCTTCTGCAGACTTACTTTATCCCTGGCTGTTAGGAAACGTGGGTCATCTTGAAATGCTTCCTTGACTAATTTACTAAAGCGGTTAAATAATGTTAGGAGCTGCTCTACATACTTTTCAGAGTCCTGCAAAAAAAATAATAATAATGTAAGTCAGATTAATATTTTCATCAAAAGATCATAAAAATGAATAACTTTCTAGTGATTCAATTACTCCTCCTAACAACTTATGTGCAGTATAGTTCCAGTGGTGGGTGTGTCAGGTAAAGAAAAGCAGCTACTCACTGTGGTAATGGTCTCAGCTGAGGCCACCATATCAGCCAGACCTGCACTCATGATATGATCCTCCAGGTCCTTCAGCATCGGCTCAATCCCACTGGGCACTTTGTCCATCAGTGAAAACATAAGGTGCAACTCTACAAAAACACAATAATAGCAGAACAAACACACTTAAAAAACATTAAAACATACCGAAACTGTGAACATGTATAAGAAGCTCTAGTGCCAAATTAGTGTGTTAAGTAATGATATAATTGAACCAAAAATTCATATTTACTTACCATTTACTCACCTTCAAACTAGTTCGAGTTTCTTTTTGATGCTGAACACAAAAGAAGATATGTTAAAGAATGTTGGTAATCAAAAAAAAGCCCCCATTGGTCCCCATTGAAAGAAAATAATATGAAAGTCAATTGAGACCAACAACTTTAGTTTCAAACATTCTTCATAATATCTTCTTTTGTGTTCATCAGAAAGGAAGAACTTGAGGTGAGTAAATTTTCATTTTGGGACGTAACCCTTCCCGCCCCCCCTATGAAATCATAATAAAGTTTTTTAGATGTTAGTATCAGTAAGTTGTCAGTATGTTTTAAGGACATCAATAAGCTAGCATGCTCCAAAACAGTGACAAAATTTGCATTTAGAAGATATAAACAATCCAAAGCTTGCGGTTTGTCACTTTCGCCAAAATGAATCAACATTTTTTTGACATCTCATACTTAATTTTCTCATCAAACGTACCAATCAAATGCTGTCTAGTATCTGACATGTCCCGGCCCCTTCAAGACGCTTGATCTCAACTGTTCTAACTGGCAGAGCTGTGATTAAAAACAAAACGTAATTGGCTGTTTTATTTAAAGGGGAGGAGCTACTCTATGTCCCTCCCTTTGTTTCAAATACTCTATAGTATCTGACATGTCCCGTCTTCTGCAAGACGCTTGATTTCAACCACTCTAACTGGCAGATTTGTAATTAAAAAAACAGCCAATAACTTTTTGTTTTTAGGGGAATGAGCTACTCTGTGTCCCGTCATTTGTTTAAATTAAAGCTACGTCACATCAAACAAAAACATACATTTCAAAGCACTTCACAAGACTTTTAAGTGTTATTGATGAAAATTCTAATTAAATATTTCATATACAGGCATACTAAAGCATGGGATTTCCTTTACATACAACAGTTGCATGCTATTGTGTTTGCTTGCAGTTGGTGGACTTGATGTTTGGCACACAAACACACAGATGGTGGGATGGGGAGGTGCTGGCAAGATAGAGATAGGAACTGTGTCCCATTGCCAACCTGAACTTGCTGAGCCTTTGGTGCCAGAGCTCCTGCCGTACTCACACTCTGTCTCGTTCCGCTTGATCATTCCTGGACATTCAGCTAGGATTGTCTCTTTGAACGATGTCACCAGCGCATTCACACAACACTCCATTAGCTGAATAAATGCAAAAGGCACAAACTGAGCACCCAGCGTTAGTACGCAAAAAAGACTAATGCACAAAACAGGCTGAGCTGTATTTAATAATGAGGGACCACGAGGCCTTGCTGGGAGTATTTTTGGAGCAGTGTACACTCACTGCCTGGACGGAGTTACATTCACGTCTGGTTTCCAGATATCGTAGCACACGCTTCTCCTCTTCTCTTAATTTGCCATCTGCCTGTCAATCAAAAGCTGGGATGAACAACTCTCAAATACTGTGGCACATAATTATGACATTTCAGAAATGTGCTGGAATTTACTATCATACAAAAAATGTGTTTAACTAACTGTTGTTGAAACTATACTGAAAATTCCGACTTCAGTAAAACACCTTGCAAAATGCTGATGTTCTATATAATTTTTTATACCACTGGGAAAAATTGCCATAACCTTAAGAACATAAAACTTGAGATGTAAAAAAATTTGGTCATCATTTTATATGATGACAAGTAGTTTATTAACTTAAAATCACTATCAAGATTACCCAGGTCCAATTGCTCTGAAGGGGATTATATAATAATAATAATAATAATAATAAGAATAAGAAGAAGAAGAATAATAAGAAGAAGAATAATAAGAAGAAGAATAAGAAGAAGAAGAAGAAGAAGAAGAAGAAGAAGAAGAAGAAGAAGAA
>CAIGQW010052715.1:5117417-5137757 GCA_903798125.1 Danio choprae | reverse complement strand
AAGAAGAAGAAGAAGAAGAAGAAGAAGAAGAAGAAGAAGAAGAAGAACAAGAACAAGAAGAAGAACAAGAAGAAGAAGAAAAAGTTTAAAGACAGAATTATATTAATTGTTCATCCACTGAACTTTCTGTACAATACAATAGATTACAAACATAAAAAAATTGGAAGGTATTCAATTTAAAGATAGAATTGATTTTATTCCAAAGTAAAAAATAAATAAATGTAGAAATATTAATATTTCCTAATAATGAAATAATTGTAATGTACAATATCAAAATTACAGTGCCCATGCGCTGTACTTCCAGTAATAATTTCATCCTTAAATTTCTTTAGATTAAACAGTAGGATTTATTTTAGAGGAAAACTGCAGCTTCTCATTTACACATGTAATTAAATTCTATTAGTTATGAATGTTCTCAAAAATGATTAATGAAAATATTAACATGAATTTAACTGCTACACAGTGTGCCCAAATGGGCTGTGCTGCATTAACTGTGAATGAAAATCATCTGAGATGCTAAAAACACATAATAAAGAGCTGCTTAAGTGTAACACATTGGAACTTATTAACCCTTTAACAGCCAACCCAACTGTCAGGTTGACCTTTCGTACACAGGTTAAAACAAAAAACTTGCTGAGAGTAGTGTCAGGATCAGAATTTAGTCAAAGAAATTGTTCTTCTTAGAGTGAATTAAAAAAAGAAAAGAAATTATAGCAAAAATTTTTAATGCAGAGTTTGAAAACACACTCACATATTTCATATAGTTCTGAACGCCGTTCTGCTGCAGATATGAAGGTGCTTGTGTCTTGTAGAAGCGCTCTGTGGAATCTAGATATGACTTCTCAAAATTCTCTCTATAGATTTGCAGCTTGTCATCGGTGTTGGAGCACAAATTCACTGTAAGAGAGCAAAAAGATGAGAGTGTCCATCAGGAGAGCTCCATCTGGACAGAAACCGAGTGCTTTGGTATTACGGTAGCTTTACCATATGACTCCCGCACGCCGATCACAAGCTGAGAGTCAAAGGCTTCTCCTAATCTCTCAGCATGGACCAGTTTCATGGCACTGTCCTGAAGCCGGCTCTTTATATTACAGAATATTGACTCATTCCATGTGTCTAGCATAAGCTTAAAACAAAGGAAACAACTGATTAGAAACGATTTGCATTTTCATGGTAAGCATCTGTTGTTACAGTAACAAAGTATATAGTTCAAATACAGAGTGTTTCACCTTTCTAACAATACTGTCTTCAACGTTGGACTTCTTATTGCTCCCCTGGTTGCCCAGCAGGGTGATCTCCAACTTGGAGAAGGGCTTAGGTAGAATATCACACTGTGTGAAGAACTTTCTCCACTCCACAATGTAGGCTTTAAGCAAAGCTGTGTCATCCTGATGACTGAGTACTCGCTGACCAAAATAAAGAGCAAGAATAAGCTCAACATTCATTTAAAGATACTGTATGGAAGCTTTGGGATTACAAAACTAAAGGCTCACTCACACCAATGAAAATGCATACAATGGTAAGAATGCAGCTATGTAGATATAAAAGAAATGGTTAAATACTTTGACGGCCAATAAGAGTAAGCACTTAAAATAAATAATGTCATCACTCAATTATGTGGACGATAATATTGTTACAGTTCTTGTAGTGGACAGGTCTTAAGCACTTATCTATTTTTTCTGTAATCTTTCAATTATTTTGATTGTCCCTTTCAATCAAGTGATCTGGTAAAATTTTTCATATTGCAATTTATATAGCAGAAAAAACAAGTATTGCAGTCTTTCTGTTTAGGGCTGCACAATATTAGAAAGAAAATTTGTCAAAGTGATATCTTGTTTTTCTGCTATATATATAATATGAATGTATTGATGACTTGATGTGCAAATTATTTATATGTAGTTGCAAAGTTATAAATCATGAGCAGAACTCTAATAATAAAATGTAACCCAATTATTATGTGTGCAGAAGTGCTAAATAGTACATACTGCTTGTGCTTGCTTGATAAAATCTAAAATGTCTTCTTTCAGTGCCTGGTGAATTTTTGCTGGACCTTTATCATCCCATAAACACACAGCATGAACGTCTCTGCAAGTCAAACACATATTCATGAGAAAATTTAAGATCCTACAATACATTTTAAACAATCTAAACTAATAGTTTATATATATTCACTGATTCTTGTAGACAACTTACGAAAATAAATCAAACCACTGCTGCTTAGTAACTGACTCCTGACGGAGTAACTTCAAAACAATGGGCCGCATCAAATCCCATTTGTCTTCAAACTGCAGGGAGCCTTTATTCTGAGAAAAGAGCACCAGAAAAATAAACACTTCTTTAATAATGTGACTGACACATTTTAAACATTAAACTGCATTTAGTTTATGGAAAGCATTCAAGCAAAAAAAATACACATAGTAGATTATTTTAGAATAGTTATAAATCTATATATCTAATTCATAGATTATTTAAAAACCAGAGGCACCAGATGAACTTGACAGTTCTGACAGACTGAATTAAATAATCAATTTCTAATGTCCAGTTTTAATTACAGGAAAAATAAAATATCTATTGACATTTTACATAGCAGTCTCGGTAAAGTAGTGAGATTTTTTGGTTGTGCAGGAAGGAGAAACATCTTAGAGAAGAGGACTGAAAGCATCAACATTAAAATAGCACAAAACATCAGCTACAGACAACATCCCGTTTCAAAAGAACGCGTCACGTTTAGCGATTTAATTGCAAACGGACAGTGACTCGGTCGTCAGATCGCTGTCATAACATTACGGGAGAGGCAAACGATGCAAAACATTACCACACTGAAGGACCTCCTACCTTCAATAAATTAGACGTCGCCATGTTTCTTCAACTTAGTCCTCGTGCAGTCTCGCGATGTTTGAGGAGGTGCGGTTGCTAGGGAGCATTGTGACCACGACAGACTGCATCAGCGGCACTGACATTGATGCTTATTCATGTACATTTATATAAATATTAGTTCATATATGCATTCGCAGCACTATTGCCCATTGATGTATAACTAATTTGCACATATTCGAATTTATTGTAACAGAGAATGGAACGATTGTTAAATAAATGTTTGGTAAATATTAAATATATGAAAAAAAGTTAATTGTTAAATAAAACTTAAGATCAAGACTCCTCAGGTCCAGTTGATCTTAAAAGCCTGATGATGCATAATACTACTAATAATAGTGGTGGTAATAGTAGTAGTAATAATAATAATAATAATAATAATAATAATAATAATAATAATAATAATAATAATAATAATAATAATAGCACAATTATATATGTATAATTCATTCATTCATTCATTTTCTTTTTCGGCTTAGTCCCTTTATTAATCAGAGTTGCCACAGCGAAATGAACCGCCAACTTATCCAGCATATGTTCTACGCAGCGGATGCACTTCCAGCTGCAACCCATCACTGGGAAACACCCATACACTCATTCACACACATACACTACGGACAATTTAGCTTACCCAATTCACCTATACCACGTGTTTTTTTTTTTGACATGTGGGGGAAACCGGAGCACCCGGCTGCAATCATCAATGCTGCCCCATTATACATTTACATTAGCAAAATACATTATACACTAGCTGCGCATCGATGGATTTGCTCTTCAGTGTTTGGACTTTTAGCAGTGAAAATTTTACCACACTGAACTGAACTAAACTGAATTTCAACTCTGTCAATTTACTATAATCTCTTATGTTAAACTGCTTTGACACAATCTACATTGTAAAAGCGCTATAGAAATAAAGATGAATTTCATTGAATTTCATACAAATAAAGGCTATTTTTTCAATTTTCAAAATTGATTTAATCATCATTGTATTATGCCATTGTAATAAACTTTTGATAAAGACAATCACATTTAAGCAGTGTCACAAGAATAAATTGTCTTCCTTGTGGGTTTAGTTTTCATCGATTATATTAAGGAATAACCTTCTTTAATCACAAACCTGTGAAAATCTGGAACCAGCAGGCCTGTCTGAAGGACAATTTCTCATAACAATCTCAAGTCAAACAGCTGCACAGCATTTTTCTGGATCAACATCATTTGTTTATACTGGGTGAGCATATCTATACAAAAATATTATCTTAACTGTAACACTAACAAGTGCTCATCCAGGAGCATATTTCTCCTTGGTGTCAAGTTCTTCACAATATCTGTGATGTTCCACAATTTACTGTACAGAAGGGTCGCCAAGTCCATGGTTTCCCAGTGGAAATAAGCTGCTTTAATACTTGAAGGTATTAAACCATGGGTTGTTTTTTTCCGCAGTTTAAAAGTTTGCCATAGTGCATTTTGCCATAGTGCAATTATATTATATGGTTGTGATGAAATAGATTACTCGAATAAATTTATATTGCACCAATGATAAAATGCGTGCTTAGTGTGCTAGGATTATGACTATGCACACTTTTGTGAGGCACAGGGGGCACTAGAAAATAATAAATAAATAATAAATGCAAAAGTATATGTAATCTACAGATATAAAGTCATAAAGTTTAAGTTTTAATGTAAATATATTTCTTGAATATTTATTTTAGATTTTTAAAATATATTTCATTAAAATGTATATCACTAAATCTTCTTCTGCATTTGAGTTTGAATTTAGAATAACTAATATAGTTATTTTAAAAAAAGAAAATATTAAATGAATACAGCGATGATACTTACGAATAGGCGGTGACAAATGTTGACTTTTAATATTGCGAAAACCTGGCAACCCTGCTGTACAGACTCGTCTCGCAATCACAATTCTCATCATTATTCATCCTCATCATCATCAGTTGAATAACTCAGTTTATAATCACGACAATACATTTCTGATAGATTTAAGAGGATACACAATACTAGTTTTATAGCACAAATTTTGCGAAGTAGTATCAGGTCAGAACAGGTCTCTCCGCCATTGGTCAGAATTTAATAAAGAGGAAGGAGGAAGAGGAAGGATATTGGCTGTTTGGGACAATGGGCGAGGCTTTGAGTTGACCGAGCGCTTTTATGATTGCTCTCTTTCAGGGAAGGATGCACTGCTTGGATTTGGTCGGATTAGTTACAAACCACGGATATGTCGGATCGATTACATTCAGGTATTTAATAGACCCTCGGTTTTATAATATCGCTTGTAAAGACGTGACGTTGTGTTTTTAGCCTAGCCACAAGGCTAACTGGAAGGTTTTGACTTGACATCAAACTAAAGCTTTTGAAAAGCGAAATGTTTAAATATTTTTTAATTAACGAATTAATCGGTCTGTGATTTCTTTGATTAGGAGGTCATCTTTAGTCATTTGGTTCGTTTAACTGTTGGTGAGTCTGACAGGACGCCACGTGCTCGAGTAGATCAGTCTTAAACCAACACATCACCGCCTCAGATGTTCCGCATTTGCTGTAGAAACGCTCTATAAACTACATTAACTTGCAGAGCTTTCCGTTCAAACGTCAACCTCTTTTATTTGACCCCAAGAACTAGATTTGGTTTATGCGGATATTAACGAGTCTATATAATTGAGTCTTTATTTAAAATGAATGAAATGAAAAGTGAATTTCACTGTAATTACTAACACTGTACTTTTTGTTTTGTTGAGTCTTTTATATTTTGTGTAAGGGTTGTCCTGATCACAAATAAGCTTTCTTTATAGAATATTAGGCACGTTTATGTAAATATTCAGTGTCAAAAACAAAAGAAATTTAAGCATTATAATAAAATACACATTTATCATTTTAAGTCTTTATAATTTTATTGTAACAAAACGTTGAGGCGTTAAAGTAGACTATTTGCTTGCATTTAATGTGTATAAATAGTCTTTAATATAATGTAATTTGGATGCTTAACTCAAAATATAATCTTTTTATTTTATATTATGACCTTTAAATGTCATTTAAATAAAGAATCTTATAAAAGAAGCCCCCCCTGAGGTCAACATTATTGGGCATAAATTCCTGAAGAGATTACGTTTTTTCCCTCCTTCATTAAACGCTTGATGTTACCCAACATCAAAGCCTGTGACATTCACTTAAATTTTACTCTACACTTTTTTTCTTTTCTTTCTCAGGGGTATGTTTGTAAAATATGGATTGTGAAGCAGGAGAAACCTCCACTGAGAACAGAAGCTTGGGAACTCTCAGCCGCTGGGGTAGATTTCTTTGTGGTCCACGTAATCTTGCACTCAAAGATGTGTTTACATGGTATGATGTTAAATATTTCTTTGGATGCTTAGTGTAATGTTTTTTTTTTTTTTAAGTTTGTTGGCATTTTTGGAGTAACTTCGGAATTGTGTTTACAGGCAGCTCTTCAAAACTATTGCAATGGGTCAAGCCCTGTCCGTGCTGATATGTGGGACAGCAGTTACATGTCAGTATCTGGCAAATAATAAAGTAGAGACGCCAATGCTGCAAAGCTTTCTCAATTATTCTCTGCTGCTGCTCACCTACACTTTAGCATTAGCCTTCAGGAAAGGTATGTTTCAGCACGTTTCACTACTTGTATTAGACATTTAGAAATGCAGATATAATATAATTTGCATGATCATGCTTTATCATTTCTCTGGATTTAAAATAAGCCTATTTAATGATTTATGTCTAACTTTGAATTAAAAGACTTATTTTTATTCTCCTTAAAATGCGGAATTTTAATATTTAGAGCTCATTTGCAAAAATGCATGAATCTGTTTTTATTCATTTTCACAAAACATGTTTTTGTAAATGAACTCGATGAACAATTAAAAAAAGATTTATTAAGATGAATAAAAACTCAGTTAATCTGTTTATGAACTCTTCATGGATTTATCATAAAAGCCACGTTGTGTCAACTAAGATGTCATACATTTAATTAATCCAGTTTTCTTTTTTCTAATTTAAGGGGAAAATAACATTGTTCAAATTCTAAAAACAAAATGGTGGAAGTATTTTCTGATGGCTCTTACTGATGTAGAAGCCAACTACACTGTTGTGAAGGCATACCAGTTCACTACCCTTACTAGTATACAGGTAAGAAGACTTTCTTCTTAGTTCCATATGTATTTGCTTCATACATATCTGTGTATTAGCTGTTTAACAGTACACACAAATTGTGGTTTGGTAAAAATTGTAATAATAATCATTGCAATAATCAATATAAGTGTTTAAATCTAATTAGGATGTCAATTCGTACTACAATTCAATACTACAATTCATTGTTGAAATGCAGTTATCACAAAGTAGTTTTTCTGTTTTCATGACTGTTTTACTTAACCTGTTGGTGACATCTTAATGTATGTAGTAAAAATAAAGGAAATGATAAGCAAAACTAATATATCAACTAGTACATTTTGCTTGTTTCTACTTCAGTTCATTGTTTAACTGTGTTATTGTGTAACACATTTTATTTAATAGCTTTCATAACTTGTTTTTATAACAGACTTATCTGCATACATTTAAACTGGGATTAACTACAGATTAAGTCAAATAAAACTATAAACTAATATAGCTCATTAAGAGAAATGCTCTTGTCTAAAGCTAATTTCTCTAGTGAACCAACAAGCCATGAACACTAAATGACTTTTCTGAAGTAAATGCTGCGTAATGTTACAAGCAGTTTTACTGATGTCTTTTCATGGATGATCTTCGTATTCGCTTTTCTATTAATCTAATAAACAAACGATTTTGTGTTGTAGCTGCTGGACTGCTTTGTGATCCCAGTTCTGATGGTGCTGTCATGGATCTTCTTAAAGACTCGCTACAGGCCGTGGCATTTTGTCGCTGTGGTTGTGTGTTTGTTTGGTGTCGGGGCAATGGTGGGAGCAGATCTGCTGGCTGGGAGAGACCAAGGATCAAGTAAGTACTTCATACTAGAGGGGGCCAAGCTTTAATTTATGCTTTAGTGTTTTATTCTGACTGTTTTAAATAATCATTTGCAGAAACCTGAGAGTCTTTTTTTTTCCTGTTACAAAAGATATCAAACAAGCGTTTGACTAAAGATGGACCGTAGAAATGTCAATATTGCACAAAAATAGATCTCTGAGTCTCTGTTATGTGTGCATGTGTTTATGACTGCAGGTAGTCATGTGTTGTTGGGTGATGGACTCGTGCTGGTCAGTGCTGCTCTGTATGCAGTGTCTAATGTCTGTCAGGAATACACTGTGAAAAACCTGAGCAGGGTGGAGTACATAGGCATGATGGGGCTCTTTGGTACTCTCATCAGTGCGGTGCAAATGTAAGTTTTGTGTACACCACTTTGTATTTTACTTATTAACAGTCTTTCAGGTGAAATCCCCCTACTTCACCAAGAGATAAAACCCTGCTTTTAAAATTGTCTATGTCCATAACTATTAAATGTTTGGTTTTCACTATGGATGCAAACATCACTCTTTAGTTAAATAATAATCAAAATAGTTCACCTACATAGGATTTGCATAGATCTAATGAAAAAAGGGAGGGTTGATCCTGTTTTGTTTTTCTACCTTCAGTGCTGAATGTAAACGGTTACATAAAAACTGGTTGTTTCAATAAGTACTGTATTCCTATAAGTTTTCTTTACTTTTTAAAAACTAAAAATGTCCATGAAGAGTTACATTTTATGCATTTGAGGTGTGAAATGTGGTTATGATGAGCAAAAAAGGGCAAAGAGTTTGCAGTTCAGTATTGTAGTGTAATCAGCCAGTTTTGTTTTAAATGTAAAAACATTTTAATCCTTTAGCTGGTTGGCAGTTCTTCATTATTCATGCCTAATGAAAAATCTGATTCGCAGGTAACCTGCTATTTTAAATGCTAATAACATTTCACTACATTAGTTGTTCCTGAATTTTTTAAATTAACACACACACACACTCTGGTGCATATGGAAAGGAAAGAGTGCATTTCCTACAGGTGGTTTTATTAAGCACACATTAAGAATTGCACAATGTTATGTTATTCCTGGTTCATTTTTGGGTATAATATCCGGAACTATCCTTTGTATTTTAAAGGGCTATACTTGAATCCAAAGCTATACTTGCCATCAGCTGGGACTGGCGAAATTGTGAGTGACTCTTAACATTTTTAAATGTTGGATTGTTGACATCAAGGTTGGACCCCCTTTTGTCTTTAGAACGGCCTTAATTAAAACAAAATACTGCATTAAATGTATGTATTTTCTGTTTTCATTTACATTAGATTAGATGGGTGAATACCTGCATTTTTATTCTGTAGGCTTGCTCTTTTTTGCGTATACTCTGTGTATGTACGGCCTGTACAGTTTCATGCCTGTGGTGGTGAAGATGACCAGTGCCACAGCCGTAAACCTCTCTCTGCTGACCGCAGACCTCTTCAGCCTCTTCTGTGGCATGTTCCTCTTTCACTACAAGGTGAGCAGAAATATTTTTCAGAAAATCAATAAAAATAGAAAAACCAAAGTGGAGATAACACAATGTTTGTCACAGTCTTCTTACTATATGATAACTGGCCAGAGGTGTTGATCTTTTCATGAATTCTTTATTTCTGCTAATAAATCTTTTGATGATTTTTAATCGATTTTCAGTTCTTGACAAGTTTTTGAAGCACTTTCCTTTTCTTTAAAGTTTACAGGCCTATACATCGTGTCTTTTGCGGTGATCATGGTTGGTTTTGTCATGTTCAACGTTGTACCGACCTTCACGGCAGATCAGTCGCATGTCAATAATGATGCTGTGTATCATCTTGCTTCATCTGCAAATGACCAACAAGATGGAGACATTGTTGAAAATTGGTTACCAAAGGAAGGACAAGAGAATCCGGATAGGACATGGTCTTCTCACAAAGCACCCTGCAATGGACTTTGTTCATAGACATGAAGCTCTACAATGTAGAGTACTCTGTTATTGCATTTTACAGATTTTCCTCTGAAATGTGTACAGGCTTTGCCAAATTAAGTTTTTTTATGTGTTATTCATGGATTTTAAATCCACTTCAGTGTGCCTTCAGTCTATCAAACTGCATATAAGTGTTCAATAAATCCGCTAAGATTTAAATTCAGCTGTTATATTTAAAAAAGCAAATATTTTGCAGCAAAATCATGAAGAATAATGACCTGTACAGTACCACCATGAACCACTTGAGGCGCTAACATTTCAGTTTCATTTGAAATGTTCATTGATGCAAATGATGTTGAAAGAGCTTTATGATTTCTTGTATTGATGTTCTTAGTAACATTCTATTATGGGTGTGTGTATTTTAAGTTACTACATTGATTAGGTTATAACACTCTAGGTGAAAAATACCTGTAGCTGAAAAGATGGATGGTTCATATTAAACTTTATTATTAAATAGAATGGTTTTATATATTATATGTATATTTTGTTTAATGTATATTTGAAAGTGGTTTATTTTTGAGCATTAAAGTTGCTCCAAATTTAGAAAGTCACATGCTATATTGTTAGGATATTTTTGCTGAAAATGCCAAAGCTACCTATTTATAAACTTAATAAAAAAAAAGTTTGTTTGATTTTTATTTTTATGATTCCTGAAGTTTCAATAAATGCATGTGGGGGAAAATGTTTTTAAATGTAACACTATGAACATTCGTTTTTTTATTGTTATTAGTAACAACTTTATAAGACGTTAACTCTTATGAAACAAACAACAAAAATACTCTAAAAATATTTTTTTCTCCAGCCAAATTAATTATAGATTTAATTATAGTCACTATAAATCTGGCAATTAAATAAAACGACAAACTTGTCTCAAGGTGCACATCCATGTGTGGAAGATCTCCAACAAAACAAAACAAAATTGACTTGCCTTTGCAGGACAGTAATTGACTAACTATAGCATTTATGTTAAATGGTTTACATTATGAACTAACATGAATTACCAATGAACAACTGTATTATTATGAACTAGCATGAACAAAGCTTAACAAAGGTATAACTTGTATTTAATTGAGTAATTTATTAACTTGGATATGAGCAAGTCACTGTTGGAGATTTAATGAGGACCCTGAGTAAGTTTCCTAATCACTGCGTCGTAAGATAATTTTACTGCTAAATTTCAAACGTGGAAAAAACAATATTTAGTATAGATAAAAATGTACAGTGTTGTCCTTAATGTAGCACAGCTAGTACCTCAGTGACAGAGAGGTTTGCTGGGGTCTTTCCGCCGCCGTGCGGCAGTCAGAGCAGCGCTGCATTGCGATGCTGGGAAGCGCCCGCCCTCCCTCATTCACATGCTCATCATGGAGGAATAACAGGTACCTGCCGTACAGAGAGAGGAGGACAGGCATATTCCCATTCCAAGCGACATCTTGAAACGTATGTTCCTGTCATTTATTTATCTTTTATCAGATACTCTGATGAATTAATACCCGATACCCCTTTTCCGCACGGCCATGTGTGGTGTAGAATACAGAAGAGGTCAGAATAACCCTTACCGTTAACGTTACTGAAAAATGAAATAGTCTCGACGGTAAATGTGTCCGCTTGGTGTTATTATATAAGCTGTGGTATTTCACTGTATTGTAAATAGTTCATATGCCGTGAAATATTGTATAAGATATGAAATATGTGGAAGTGATATGTAGCCGTTATTTTGGTTGTAGAGCAGTTGCCCACGGCAACGTCTTTAATCCGCCTAACGCCACTGACGACCTCGAGACATCATGGCTATTTGTATCCACGACTGCTGAATGCAGCAACATTATGATTAAATAAAGATACGTTGTGGTTTCGTTTGTGCAGGTGGTCAGATCACCCTCGAATGTGAGTTATACTGTTGTAGTAAAGCAGACAATCGCGATGAAGCATTTCCTGAGGTGAGTACGGCTTAATTGTGGCAAATCGCTTATTGCTTAGAAGATGAAATGCCATTGCTTCATTTTCCTTCATTTTCATTTTCAAAAATGCACATTCAATTCATGGAGAGGATGAATTCACGTCGCATGCTTTGTTGTATGGCCCAATTATGTCAGTGATGTGGAAACAAAAAGAGAAACGATAGATTTATTGATATTTTTCAGGTATTTTAATAAATTGATTAATTAGTTGATAATTATTACTTAAAACTAACTATTAATTGTATTTAAGCAATTAATAGAATTAATACAAAGATTTGTATTGCGTTCATCATTGCCTGTGGACCAATTTTGTCATTGGAAGATTTCAGGCATCTACAGTAAATAGTACTTATGTAGGACTAATACAGCTTTTAATGTTGTTTTCCTCACATAATAGCAAAAAAGCCCAATTGCTATACTTTTTAGCTTGATTTACCAAATGATCCAAAATGTCTCAAATTTCTTTCAGTTTAACAATAGTTTATATATCAAGAAATGGCTTTTTTTACAGGAATCTTTTGACGACTTGATGAATAATGATGGAAGGTTATTTCAACAGAATTTTGGCATTTTCCCTAATATGAAATAAAACACTAAAGTATCATTTATCTACATGCAGTACATGTTCTATGTTTCACTTTCTATGTATCTTTCTACACTTTCTACATTTTTAATCTCATACATCACAATTGTTTTATTATAAAAATAATCAGATATAACTATTATGTAATATACATTATTGCTTATTTATTTCAAAATGGATAACACCCTTCTCAATCTACCACACTTGTTATTTTAGCACCCTGACAGATCATTATGGCAAATGAATTAAACATGTCAGTGCTACATGAAAGCTGGTGAGATTACAATGGAACTCCACCGGTCTGTGGCCTTTTTAATCTACTAACATTCATTATCAGCAATATCTCTTAAAATGTTTATAACTACTTTTTAATTAGCAATCCCTTGGTGGGCGAGTTGTACTGTGGCTTTCAGTTTTAAGTATGATCTTATCAGCAACTGCTATATTATATTGTTTACAATATATGATAAACAATATATATGAAACACAAAAGCAAGTAGTAGTGTTTACTCCCAGTAAGCCAGTTTAGTTTTATATTTCATCCAGATCTTATAATTCAATATCACAACTGTCTGTTATTGAAGTGCTGGAAATGAAACTGCCTTCGAGACACGTCACTTCTCTTCAACAACCTTGATAGAAAATAACACCTTTTTTACAAAACGCAGGTCGGATCTCAAATTCATTGCATGCCGATGGGGAGGAGAGTCTATCCTGTGAGCAGTAACTCTCAACGAAATCAACAGGCGGACTCAAACAGGTTTATTTGCTGCAGTGAAATAGACCCTAAATAAAATGAGTATATACAGTAATATGGGTGGTTAGATTGATTCATATATTGATAAATTTTTTTAACATTATATAAATTAATTATTTATTGATTGATTAATTGATTCATTAATTCATTAAAATAATATAAAGAGTTTGTATTGCATGCATTATTACATGTGGCCCAATTATATCATTGAAAGTTAGAATCAAAGAATCAAAACACTGTAACACTGTGTCCTAACAACACATGATGCAACAAGATTCCAGCGACAAGTAATTTGGCGGTCTGCACCAAATGCGACATGACAGAAACATTTAAATACCCGCCACTGCACTCACAATGAAATGGTAAAGGCTTTGATATCTAATTAATACATATTAAACCTCTTTAACATTATTAATAGGCTACTGATGTTGTTGGTTTCCACTGAGTCACAGTTCTGACTTTCATTTTCAAACTAGATAAACTATCTGCTGCTGCTTTCAGTAGTATGGCAATAAATGTCACATAAAGTGTGGTTTAGTTATAAACTAATTTCGAGAGGATCACATGCTTAGGATTGAACGCAGCTGGCATCGCATCAGCTTTGCTTATTGCACCAATCAGACACACTATAAATAACCAGAGTTTTTCACTTTAGTCATCTTTGTCTTGAAGAATCCCCCCTCCCACCCCTACTCCTTCCTTTCTCCTAACTGGGCGGCACGGTGGCCCAGTGACTAGCACTGTTGCCTCACAGCAAGAACACCACCGGCTTTTCCCCTCGCTGGGCCGGTTGGCGTTTCTGTGCGGAGTTTGCATGTTCTCCCCGTGCTTGCGTGGGTTTTCCCCGGGCTTCCCGGTTTCCTCCCACCGTCCAAAGACATTCACCATAAGTAAATTGACTTCTCAAAAAATAACATCTTAAGACATATCTCAAGAACGTTCACAGCAGGGGAGTTCTCGAGACCTACTTGAGCTCAAACTCCCCTCTCGCCCTCAAACGGGAGGGAGCCCCGGGCTCAAGGATATTCTGAGCTCAGGGCTCTCTCCCGGGACAGCATGCCAAATACGCTTATTTTTCAATCGTCAGCTAAGTGTGAACTCTTGAAATGGTATTTAATCTCAAATTGGTAGCATTTACACTGAATAAAGCACATAATTTGCACCTGAGGTGATCATTGTCTTAGTACTTTTTGGTGTCGTTCTGTAGCAACGCCGGGGAAAGAGAAACGGTTTCTAAAATAGAAATTTCACAGGACAAAAACTCCTTTTAACATGGAAAAGATCCCTTTTATCGCATGTAGTTTGGACACAGTGTAAGTGTAATTTTTTTAATTAGTATATATAAATTAATAAGTATATATTTATATAAACAATTAAATATTATTAAATAAATATTAATTAGATATATTAAAACAAAACTCAAAGAATCACAAGGCAGCCCTATAATATTTATACAGAAATATGAATGAATGTTGTCATCCATGTGTTGACTGAAAAACGGATGCACACAGTAAACACACAGACATGAAGACATACTGCTTGACACTTGCAGAACTAGAAACCTGATTAAAGAATAGTATAGGTTTACGTTTATCTTTCACTTTCATCACTCACAGCATTGCAGAACTGTGACCCATTTCATCATCATGGCCCACTTATCTTTGTCTCAAAACACATGCTTTTCACAACAGGGATCAGACCCAGCTTTTGTAGACACCAGACCATTAAAAGAGAAAAAAAATAAAGTGCATTTTTCTTTGAACAGCTCGAGTAGTGTTCATGAGAAACACATGATCTGATGGTGCTCAGATATAATTTTCCAAATGAGTATGCTTTATTCTGGGACAGAATACACAGGTGTATTAGGCCTATCAGTATTGTTTTGTTCAGTGCTCTCTTTATTTCTCTGGATCTTCTAGGGTACTGACCCAGTTCCTGGTTTTTCTGTACTGTAAGTGTTTGTGGCGGGGCCTAAAGTTTGCCATCCGGAAGGTGACGGGACGATGTGAGCTTCAACGCATCTGTTACAATAACAAACCTGGCGCTCGAAGGACACTCAAGATTGGTAAATACTATCAGTGAATTTGATGACACTATATTTGTATTTGCCGTCCTATATTATGAAGGGACATTTTTGATATTCTTAATATTTTTTTAATATTTTTTCACAGAAACCTCACTCCGATGCTCTAAACATGAGGTGAGTCATGAGATTTTGTTTTATTCCCACTGTATCTAATTTAGTAACATTTAATGATATAAATGATATATATTTTGACGTTTCATTTAATTTCAGTTTAAGAAGTTTTGTAATGTGCTTATTTCATTTTATTATAATTATTTTTCCATTGTTGTTTTTTTTACTGTAATTTTTTTTATCAAAATTTTACATTTTCTTTAATCGGTATTCCATTAATAAAGATCTTTAACATTTTTAGTTAGTTAGAAGTGTTTACATGACACCTATTTAAGCTAGTACAGAAAACTTTTTTGGGATTTTGACTCTTTTTTGTTTACACATTAGCAGTGTTTTAGGGGCCTGAAAACTTCTAAAAATGGCTTTCAAAACACAAGTTAGTGAAAATGCAGTTTAAAAAGAAAAAGGCCATTATGTGTATATATTCATTAGATGTTTAGTCTATAGCAGCATTTCTCAATACCTCAATTCTGTTTCTCAATTCTGGTCCTCAACCTCAATCCTGGTACTAGGCATTGTTCCCTAGTCTCTAGTCTCTTCATTTCTCAATACCTCAATTCTGTTTCTCAATCCTGGTTCTCGACCTCAATCCTGGTCATCAATTCTGGTCCTTGACCTCAATCCTGGTACTAGGCATTGTTTCCTATGTGAGCACGAGAAACCATAATTTTAAAATGAACATATCTCACACTAAAATGCCATTTGAATGAAACATACACCCTTCAATCTGAAGTCATGGCAGAATACCCGGTAAAGTTCACTTTGAAGGGCACTTGTTGTTAAATTAGGATTGAGAAATGCTGGTCGATAAGCATGCCCGAGAACTTGACAACTAGATCGGCTCAGATTCATGTGGATAGGGATTGTTTGACATTGTTGTCTTCTGTATGCAAAGCTTTTCAAAAAAGCCAATAACATTTTTGAATGTTAGCTATTAAATAAATGAATAACCCAGTCCTCCCAATCTTGAAATCAATGAATCATGGAATCAAAAAAGAACAATTTTATAAGATTTATGTGTATTTTCAGAGGAAAACACACACATTTATAACAAATTATGCCATGTGTTTTAAGGAAAATTGTTATAAAATTCATTATTTTAGGACATAAATAAAACATAAATAAAAAATCCCTGGAAAATCCTGGAGAAACTGATGAACTTTTCTCCCAATTACCTCCATAGCTCTTGCAGTCAGCCATCAGCGTTCATCCGGATTCTGTGGAAAAGTCTATCGATGACATTATGACCCTGAAAAAGATCAACCCTGACACCAACCCACAGTAAGACCCCATCATTTGACGATACAGCATACGGTACACTTACTTTTTAAACACATTTACTGTGTTGTGTCCTCTCCCAGGCTTGGCATCTCTCTCCAGGCTTGCCTTCTTCAGATTGTTGGTTACAGAAACCTAGTAGTGGAGGTGGAGAAGCTGCGTAGAGAGCCGTATGACTGTGAAAACCCAGCACACGAGGAGATGCTCATGAAGGTATCACTTCTGAGAAATAGGAAATAGACATTTATAACACTGCTGAAATGTAGGCCATAACAGAACTGATCTAAAATAAGTAATGGTCTTCAGTGATGCCTTTCTAAAATGTCTTTCTACTCACCAGCTGTGGAAGGAACTCCGTCCTGATTCTCCTCTCTCTGGACGCATCTCAAAGCAGTGGTGTGAGATTGGTTTTCAAGGAAACGACCCAAAGACTGATTTCAGGGGCATGGGTCTCTTGGGCCTACACAACCTGCTGTGAGTGATAGGTTCAGCTGAAGGGAAATCAGGGCAAAACAGTCGATCTTTGTAGTCGTTTAAACATAAATACTTCAGTAAAATGCAGTTGTAATAGTGTTGTATTCATGTATTAAATACATGATATACATCATCATTGAACTAATTAGAACAAAACCAGCATACAGCTAAACTTAATGCTACTAAATTTACTGAACTTGTTTCACGCTGATGAAATTTCATAACTAATTATCTATTATTAACCGTTTTCTTTGTAGCTTTGACACAATTTGCATTGTAAGTATTTGAATTATTATTAACTTGCTAACAATTTAGTATTCAAATGAGCATTAAATACACATTAGATGAAAGAGTTCTTAATTACACTGTCTTATCAAATTATACTATATTCTAATGTTGTTGCTTATGATAACAAAACAATACCATACATAAAAAAATCATTAAATACACAACAAACATGGTTAAAATTATTTTAAACTAGTTTTTACTTAGCCACAGATTTAGATTTTATTTTACGCTGCTAACGATGGTCTTATTAGAGTTAAAAACAAAAATACATTTGGTAAAATATTTTTGAATAACTAAAGTTAGCTAAAGATTTTCATGTTAGCATGTTGCTAAGCTGACAAACCAATGCTCTAAAAAGCATTAAACACTTAACATACATGGTGTGAAATACATTTTAATTACACAGAATTTGTTTATATTAGTTCTATTAGTTAAAGGTTTTCATGTTAGCATGTTGCTAACTAACAAACCAATATTATAAAAACATTACCTAAAGTCTGTGTGAAATCAAAATTTACAATGTACATTTTTTTCTAGCGCACATGAACAATTAATTAATTAACAATGAAGTTAAGTAACCATTAGTTTGCTACAAGTGTATGATGTGCAAGAAAGAAAGCCTGCCCCCCTACTCGATATGCCATTTCAGTTGGAAGTACATCGACATACTGAAATAAAAGTCTCAGCAACCTCCGATTCGTGCAGACTTTAACACACTTGAGGTGAAATATATTTTAATCACAGTTAGCTTTTTTGTAGTAGTTAGAATATGATCTTCCTGTTAGCATGTTGCTAAGCTAACAAACAATATTAATTGAATTACACTTGAAGTAGCTTTAACTTTTTCTGTTGTTTTTTTGCAGGTATTTTGCAGAGCACGACAAAGCCACTGCTCTCCAAGTTCTTTATGACTCCTTGCAGCCCAAACACAGGTCAGACTCATTTACAGTACATTGCTTTATCCCCAAAAAAGCAACCTAAATTTAACTAATGCACTTTAAGATGCCATTAAGCTTTGAATGCACGAGCAAACAGGCTAAAGCTTTTTTATCAGTGTATTATTTTATGCTGTGTGTGCACACCATGCATATTTTAACAAATGATTTTTTTCATGCCATGTAATATCACACCTTCAGCATGCTTTCTCACCATCAAGCACATCACGCACCCACATTCCTTTTTTTATTTCTGTTCCTGCTTCTGTTTTATTCCCATCATCACTGTCATACACAGGGACGTTTCCAAAGAAGAAGCCAGGTACTCCATTTTTTTCTCTCTCAGTAAGAAACTCATTTGATCATTTTGCCTCAGTCTAATGGCTATATTTTGTTGTTGTTTTTTAAATATCCAATCTCACCTCACTCTAAACACAAGGCATTATGCTCCATTGTAACATTGGTTAGTAGCTGCGAATGCTTTCTCTTTCTTTCCAGTGTGTAATTGTTGTCGTTTATTCAGTAGTTGTCTGCATTATATTCACCGTTTAAGATCAGGATTAAGTGGACACGTGATAACATTTTGGCTTTTTCGTACAGCAAAATGAACAAAGCTGAATGGGAAAAGAAGAAATTCGACAAAGCGATTGGGTGAGTTCAACAAATTGCATCTATTGTACATACATTAAGGTCCTGTTTACACCTGCTATTAAAGTGATAGTTCACTCAAAAAAGAAAATCCTGTCCTCATTTACTCTCCCTCCAATTGTTTCAAACCTGTTAGAGTTTCTTTCTTCTGCTGAACACAAAGAACAATATTTTGAAGAATTTTGAAAACCAGAAACTAGTGACTTTCATAGTAGTATTTTTGTGTTATGGATATAAATAGCTGCTAGTTTCCAACCTAGTTTCCAAAATTTCTTCTGTGTTAAAAAAAAACTCAGTTGGTTTTGGAAGGTTTGGATCCACTTGATTGCAAGTTAACAGTTTTTAGTAATACATGTATAGATTAATTATCCATTTAAGACATGTTTTTGTCAATTACTAGTGGACAATGCTAAATACAGGTGTAAATTGCATATCTTTTTTGGTCCATACCAAACAAACCAAGAGAATCAATCTACTAGCGTGAGCACACCTCAAATGACCTTAGCAAACTCATAGCAATAACTTAAAGTCTGTGTGAAATCAAAGTATACAATGTTTCTTTCGCTAGCGCACATTGTTATTCTTTAGCTGAACAATTGATCTGCAAATTAATCCACTAACATGTTTTTCTTCAATCAAAATCTGCCCATTTGCTTCTGTGTTTGGAGTGTCGGCCCTTCTCTGCTGACGTCAGTTTGATGGCTTCAGCCACAATATTCCTAACCACGCCCCCTTACCATTAGTTTGCTATGAGGGAATGATGTGCAAAAAAAAAGCTCTGCCCCCTACAGTAGGAAGTACATCAACATACGGAGATTAAAGCCTCAGCAATTTCTGGTTTAGCCTTGATCACCTTAGCAACCACATAGCAACAAACCAAAAAAACCTGTAGAATAGCATATTCCAAAATGGAGACCAGTTTCTAAAGTCAGCATAAAGCGGAATTTAAGATTGTTATTTTTTCGTCTATCATGACTTTCATCTACTTGAAACAGTCCTGAATTGAGAAAAAAACCTTCCGTTTTATGCTGACTTTCGGAACTGGTCTCCATTTTGGGAAAAAATGCCTTAATGTCATCCTTTGGAAACTGATTGGATTGTTGGAAGATGTGTGTTGCTAACAAAATTAAAGATGATTGACGAATGGATGAAGGCAGAGCAGAAGCAAGACCGCGCTGATAGTCCCCCCCCAAAAGGCCTTCCATGTACCAGAAGTAACCAAAAGTCTATTCAAGCAGGGAGAGTGAAGGTTATACTTGATTAAAGATTCTGAGGGCAAATAAATTTTTACAAAATAATGAAGTGCACAGATATATCGTTAAAAAAAGCACTATATACATATAGAGTAAATTTTTCCTTTAAACGTGAATGTTTGTGCAG
>CAIGQW010052715.1:5093140-5112417 GCA_903798125.1 Danio choprae | reverse complement strand
TTTTATAATGTTGAAATGTTTATATTAGCCTACTATAGTTGTTGTATTACCATAGCATCAGATTATTTTAAGTACTTTAGTACGGTTCAAAAAACTACAGTAGGTCTACTACAGTGTTTTTTTTATCATGGAAAAAAAAGAAATATCAACTCGTCAGATCAGATATAAAATGCACATTTTCAATGTTTACCTGGCGCACGCACAAACAGGCTTGAGCTTTAGCACAGCACTTGATAACTGAAAAAAAGTTCTGATTACTGCACGGTTCATATTTAGGTAAGATTCCTCTCAGCTTTTCATCCTGTGTGACCTTGAGGCTCTAGTAATGATAGCTCGTTGTATGTTAACATTACGTGCACCGGCTGAGATCGTTGGCTGAATTTGTCCTATACTTCAAATAATAGATTAGCCGTGTCACGATCCTGAAGCCAGAACATAAAGATAATACACTGGCATGAAATGTGAGCTCAACACTCTGTGCTCGCCAGATAACACATAAACTGATGAGTATCGTAAAAAGGTGCACATTTTGAGCAGGTCTTGGATGACTTAGCTTCTCCTCAAGGTCATTAGCGTGACTGTCTGTTTTCGAACATATGTACCAACATCTGTTATAGGAGGGCATTTAGGTTTTCTGTGCCAACTGCTGTTTTTCTGCAATATTTATTCACATTCCCATCATGCACTGCTTTGCCCCTTTCCAAGGATTCTCGCAAGGAAAGAAAATCAGACTATTTACCGTAATGTCAATGCTTTGTAGTCTTTCTTTAAATGACCCCCTACGGCATGGTCATTTTTACCATCTGCTCTGCACTTCAAGCTTGATCTCCATGCTCATGCCGAGTTGAATATAAAATAATTATGATTAATTAAAGTAGTGATATTTGGTGAATTTGTAAGAAAAAAATTTATTATGTCTCTCTTTTTAGGTATGCAAAGCACGACAACATGCATTTTTTATTAAATGATCTCTGCATGGATACCGATACAGGCATGTAGTAGGCTACCTACAATGTCTCTCAATACTCTCTAAGGAACAATTGCTGTCATTAAATATTTTAGTCTAAAAAGAATTAGCTTTCTTTCTGTCAAATGTCATCTGTGTCACTGTCACTGGATCAAACTTTGAGCTTTGCTTGAGGGACTATATGCTAGGCTACATTAAACATTCACCACCTACAGACCACTTATTAGTGCAAATATCTTTTCAACCAATGACATAGCAGCAACATTTAGGCATGTAGAGAATTATTTAATTTTATTAAATTGTAATAATAAATAATAATTTAACCATATACCTTTAACCTTATTCACTATTCCCAACATTAGTACACTATTGTCAACTTAAAGTAGTGAAAGAGTGAATTTGAGCACTAATTGCACAAGTAGGGATGCTATTTATTTTGTTCTTTGCTGGTTGATAAGTATCTGGATTAAATGTGGACAGACCAAGAAGTTATGTAACGTAGTGAGCTGTCTACTATTAATGAAACAAAGCATTTTGATTTCTGTCTTAAACGTTCATTTAACAATTAGAAAATAATTTATTTAGAGATTGGGATTGATTTAATGGGTTTTTAAGAATGGCCACTATGGTTTCAGACACCACCACACATTGCTGCTCCCTAAAATAGTGCATTATTAAAGGTTATAGGGGGCGATTTTGGATACAGCCAATATGAAAAAAATGGTCAATTCTTGGCACACTTGGTATCAATTTAAAAATTATTAAATGCCACAGCCTACCTGAATATTGTTGCTGACCATATACATCTACCCATATTTTGGATAGTTGCATGTTCAAATAATCTTAAAGTGGTTTATTGAACATGACAATGAGTTCACTGTACTCAAATATCCCCCACAATCACCAGATCTCAATCTAATAGAGCAGTGATGTGTGCATTTGCGATGTGCTGAAATTGGAGATTCAGAGGAATCTTTCCAGCACCTTGTTGAATCTATGCCACAAAGAAATTCAACTTCTGAAGGCAATAGGGTTCCAATGCAGTACTAGATGTAGTCAATAAAGTAGGATTTGATATCAACAACTGCATAGTATGTTGTCAAGTACCTACATATGAGTTTTCTCTTGTATATTGGTAAGTATAAAATAGTCTATACTTACCTATATATATATATATATATATATATATATACTGTATGCTCAAACGGTTTAATGCCACAGTCACACAAGAGTTTGAGCATGCGAAATTCTGTCGTACGGCGCTGTGAAAAGGGGTGGAATTAAACAAGACGATTAGACATTAAAGTGAGCGATTGCTCAATACTGAAAATTTCTGTCCAGAGAGGTCATGTTTTGATATTTGATTGGTCTCATGCAGTCATGTGATGCGATTTCGCAGGTCAGAGTTTACCAAGCTTGAACTTTGCAATGCACCGAACTGTGAAACTTGTCGCACAAGCTTGTGTTTCTGGTCTGCTGCATTCGCATGCGTATAAATGGAAGTCTATGGAGCGAAACGTGGAATGTGACCGCCACTTAAGGATGTAACTGGAGCTTAATTTCATTCACTTTACAAGTATGTAATTGTTTCAGCAAATACTTTACAGACAATCTAGCTGAGCAAATGATTTAGTCAGGTCTGTGAAACAAAAAAAGACAGGCCTGAAAAAGAAGGAGGAACAGTGGAAGCCAATGATAACTAAAACCGTTTAGTTATCTGCAATGTTCAAAATATCATCTTTTGCGATGCGCAAGAAAATAGTGTTTAAAACGACATAATGATGATCAAATCTACACTGAATATTTGGTCAGATCATCTGCTAGAACTCCATTGGCCAAGTGTTCACGCACTTATGTAAGGTTAACAAGTCAGCATCTAAACTAGATCTTGTGGAGTCTAGTCATTGCTTAAATCATTTCTGTTCTGATTCTGGGAGTTTGCATATCATTACCTCACCCAAATAAAGACACTTAAGAGCAATTTCATGTCCATTAATATTTTACTAAAAAATGATCAAAATAAATATTTACAATTTTAACATATTAACCTAGTAAGGACACCACGTTCATCACAGCATTAGAGACCATGGGGGCAAAAAACCTAAGCCACTGTCCAAACACACCAATCTTCAATATGCATCAGGATCATTGTGTGTGTGTTTCTGAGACATAATGAGAATAGACGGCAGAGAGGAAAGAGAGGGAAAAATACAATGTGAGACAAACATATCATGTGCTTGAGTCATTTATCGAGACGAGGGGTCGTCAGAACAAGAGGGACCATAAATTGCACTTTTAGATAAAATGCAAGTTTAACAGAAGTAGGCAGAGAAAGATTGATTCGCTTTCCATTACCGATGTCCTGAAACCTTGAAACTGTCCACATCCTGTTTTTTTTTTTCATCCAGATGTCCGTTGCTACAGTTTCTGGAGAACATGCTGAAGGCCTGAATGAGGTTACACAGTGTTTTTTTTTTGTGTTTATAAAAAAAAGGCCAAAGCTGAACTCTGACAATGGCTCTCATGATACAAACAGTGTCTTCAGAGGCGGTCAGTGTTCAGAACACTTCCTATTCTATTTCTATACATGTTTACGCAATTGAGTTCAATTAGTTTCTCGTCCAGTTGAGTTTCTTTATATCATTCATAAAGATGTCTGCTCTAAAATGAATGGACAAACAATTAAATACTTCTCTAAAATTTCAATCTTCTTTTTTTCCTCCAGTAATCACATGAATCAAAAATAAAATATACTTCTGTGGAAAAAATAAAACAGTCTAAAGGGTACCATGGTCTACGACTGCACAGTGATTATGCAGGGCATGGCTTGGGAAAGAGCAGCGGCTGAGATGCACTGAGAGTGTGTGCCACATTCCCGAGAAACATGGGCGCATAGGTCACTGGCACTGATAACATGCCCATGTTATTAAATCCATAGAAGTTCATGTACATCTACATATATCAAATCTTTTTTTAAATCATTTTCTAACCATTATTGCAATGAATCCGTTGTCTAAAGATGGTTTAAAAAGTGAATTACACTTTGTCAACTACAGAATCGGCTATTTACAAATTCATTAAAAAGCAAGCGAGTTGTACAGTCTTCTATTTACAAAACAATGTAAATAATTCATTTTAGGTATGATTTTATAGAATATATATTTATATATATATATATATATATGAACTCTTCTTCACAGTTTATTTAATAAGTATTCATTAATACTATACTCGTGTCAATAATACCCTCTCAGGCAAAGAAATGCCCATTTTACATTTATGCTAAGACGTGGAGTTGTGGCGTTTTAGTTTGACGAGGGTTATGGCAGAGTGTTAGAACAAGCATATCTTTTTTTTCCACCCAACAATTAACAAGATTCAGTTGAATTTGCTGTTTCGTGGCACCCGCTTCACCCTCAAAGGCAGCACAAGTTCTTTAAATGTACATGATGGAAACAGAAGTCAGTACGATAACCATATCGTCCTTACAGTGTAATATCTTGCAGTGGCACCCCAGAATGTGAAGCCACCAGGGGCTTGGTTCCTTTCGAAATCTACCTTGTCAGCATGATTGCTCAGCTTGATGGCGTCATTGCTGTAGGGTCAGTGTTCTGATGTCTGTTTTGCGGTCTTGTGGAGTTTAAGGCACTTTAATGTTTTTGGTTTTCACGGTAAGTCGGATGACACCAGAGCCAGTCCGGAGCTCTGCCGCAGCGAGGGGCCGGAATGAACAGCCTTTGGGCAATCAGGAGTCAGGACGCGTCCGTTCTCACCCACGCTCCCCGTAATGGACAGGCGCGCCTTGTTCCGCATAGCTTCGGTGAAGGTGAGCTACGTCCAGAGAGATAACAGAAGTGGGGACAAGGAAAACTCAAGTCAGAGGTGCATATGCAAAAAGGCAGAGCATTATTATTTGAATGAGTGCACATTATTAGCAAGCACATACAAAACACCAGATTATGACACAGTTCAGCAATGAAGCATCTTGAATGCATCTGGTTTAGTCCTTTGGAGCCAGAAATGAATTAGAATTCACAACTTGGGGTTTTTAAAGACTATGCCTAGAGACTATCTTCAGTTTTGATTAACTATTCTTTACTCGAGAGAGGTTAACGCGCCGGTGTGTGAATATATAAGTGCAATCCAGATACCTCGGGTTTCGGCATGCGCAGATATGCAAATAGCGAAGAAGCATCTGGCACACTCCTTTGGAGCCAAAAATTACTTGAAACTGACAACTAGGTGGCTTTCAAGACTATGCTCGGGATCAAAGGATCCTCTTAACTTCCTAAATGTTGATAAAAAATTGTGCGGTTCATATAGCTTGGTCTTCATTAATAGCAAATATGCAAATTCACAACAATGTATCATCTTGGATGCACCTGGCAAAGTTACTTAAAACAAACAACAAAGTTTTTTCAAGATTACACCTAGGGTTGAAATCATAGTCTTAAACTTTGCTTACCTATGCTTCTTTACTCTGTAAGAGAGGTTACTGCTCTGGTGTTTAAATATGCAATTCAGGAACTTCAATCTTTAGCATGCGGAAATATACAAATGCATAGCGAAGAAGCATCTCGAATGTATCTGCCATATTTTTTGGAACTGGTGGGATGGGGGGGGAGAGATTTGCTTAACTATTCTTGTTGACTCCTTAAAAGAGATTCCACATTGCTGAGTGATTACAAACGTGTAGTCTAGGAACCTTAACCTCTCAATTCATCTAGCATAGTCCTCTGGAGCCCTAAATTACTAGAAGGTTTTCAATACTTCGGTTAGGATCAAAGGATTGTCTTAAGCTTTAACCCTTCTTGTATACTTAAAAAACTTTTTTTTTTGGAATAGAGATTACAAATGAGAGATCACAAACGTGCAGTTGGGATTTCTCAAACTTTAGCATGCGCAAATATGTGAATGCATAATGATGGAACATCTTGAATGCATCTGGCACAGTCCTTTGCAGCCAAAGATTACCTTAATTTGACAACTGGGTGGGATCCAAGGCAATGCCTAGGATTAAGTTTTAGTTTAGCTAAACTATTCTTGCTGACTCGTCAAAAGAGTTTACTGCATACACACTAGGTACCTCGGCCTCAATGTACCTGGCATAATCCTCTGGAGCCAAAAAATATTTACTCCATATATAATAAATGATAAATTCTTTGCTTAACCATTCTTGTTGACTCAAAAGAGTTTACCACACTGGCGAGTGATTTCAAATGTGTCGTTTGGATATCTCAGTTTTCAGCATGCGCAAGCATCCGAATTCAAAGTGTGAAGCATCTCGAATGCATCTGGCATAATCATTTGGAGCCAAAGATGATTAAAAATCAACAACCAAAGGTTTTTCAAGACCATAGATCAAAGGATTGTCTTAAGCTTAACTATTTTTCTTCGGTTGGTAAGAGAGGCTACCGCACTGGTGTGTGATTTCAAATGTGTGCAGTCCAGGTACCTCAGTCTTCAGCATGCGCAATAATGTGAATGCACGTCTCTGATTTAGAGTACACGTGGTGGAGACAGAAAGAACAAGGACATCACAAACACAAGAAGCTTTACCACGGGCTCACACACGGCAAGCTACGGCAGCGAAAACAGAGGAGCTCCACTTACGACTGCCAGCCACCTACGTACATCTGACCTCCTACATCTCTACTCCTTCTGTGGCGTAGACGTTGTAACCCTCTCTATATGTGGCTAAACTCTGAGTGCTGTGGGTGGGACTGGGCCCTGGTGAGGGATGGGGGCTGGGGAGGGGGACGGGACTGGGGAGAGGAGAGGAAGAAGGGCGACGTTCAGACTGTTCCACCTTCATTCTCTTGGCCTCGTTTCGGGACTTGTAGCAGAACTCGATGAGGGCCACCAGCATGGCCAGGCCCAGGCCCCCGACCAGAATGTAGAAGACCCCAGCCACATTACTGAGGCTGAGGGCCTGTGAGCTCTTGTCCTGGATGTGAGAGGAAGGAAAGAAACAGGAAGACAGGAAGTTAACGGGGGGCGGGAGCAATGAACACGTACACACACACACACACACACACACACACACACACACACACACACACACTCGTTGACTAGTCTATATATCTACTTGCTACCAAACACATTCACTCACATTTACAGTTTACAGACGAATCAATTCATATCTTCCAATCAACCTTCTACACTAAAAAGCTGATGTTTTTGTGGCGACTTTGACAAACAGGCATCAGTGCTTTGACAGGGTTCTAATTAGTATGTAATTACAGGAAAATGTATTATTTTATTTAATATTATTTTTCTTTTGGCTGTGCTCTCAAATGGATCACTAGCTCCATGTGCGAGTTCTTTGATTTTAATTCTTGCTGTGTTTTAGCTTATCGCCATGTGTGGTGCATTTCTGGCTTCACAAAATTCAGGTTTGCTTGGCCTGTCATGCAAAAAGACATCAAAGGCACGCTCAGCTAAATAAACCTGGGATACCTCCAAAAGCCCAGTCACTTCCAATCCTCTCAGGTACTACAGTAGGTATGTTATTTAAAACAGAGATCTCTAATAAGTCATTTAGTGTGGAGAAGCAGGGCATGCTGGAACTATCTTAGTTACTTAGTGCACGTCTGAAATCTACCTACAGATGAGCATGCGCTAGAAACTGGTGACTCTCTGCCTCACTGAGCATTAGACAACAGTGATGGTCCCAGACTTATGGAGACTGACCTTACTTCCCGAGTCCTTGGGTCCACACTCGCCCTTATCGTACCACCATTTGTTTTTCAGCTTGTCTAAGATGCCTGATTCACTCAGTTTCAAAACGGCAAGGTTTACGGGGGTTCTTCAACCGCGCAGAGGAATGTAACACAAATAACATAAATAACATCATAGGACATGTTATTTTATGTTATTCACTGATAACAGCTGACAGAGCAGTTGCACTGGCAAAGTGACCGAGCCAAGGATCCCGTTGTAGTACATGTCTCTGTGCTCCATTTAGGGGCCTGGCACTGGAGCCACAGACATATGAACGGGACCTTGTTCCATCGCTTTAGGTAACGGGCGCATACTGCCACGACCTGTTTCTGTACCAACGCTGGAGGCAATTACTGTTAAACCACAATTATTGGCATATATACCGTAGGCACCAAACTTTCAGTGTTCCTCTAAACTGTTACAGATTTCGAATTTCACTTATGTCTTTAATACATAATTATGATGTGACACTGCAGCACCTTTCAAAAAACAATGAAAATCCAGTAAACAATGCAGGTAATGCACCTTAGGGGGAGAAAATCATTAACTAGAGGTAAAAAGATGCAACTACTTTAAAAGAGGAAAAGTTCCCTGATGAATGACAGAATATCAAGGAAGGAATCTGTGCCCGGTATCCAGGGCGAATACTTGTGCTCTGACAGTAATTGCGTTCCTCTTTCTCTTCAGGCTAAATAGGGTCAGGATGAAGGTCAGGTATGCGATTGCGCCCCGGCAGATGCTCCCGTTACAGAGGAAACTGTTTACCCACGTTGGTTGACATAGTGGCTAACCTTCTCACCACCTCCTCCGCTGCCACACTCTCCTTTGTCGTACCACCACTTGTTTTTCAATTTGTCCAACAGGCCTTGTTCATTCAGTTTTAAAACTGCCAGGTTAACTGCACTTCTTGAAACGATAAAACATAGTTTGTCAGTAGCAGCAGTTTGTCATAGTTGAGCAGAATCCAATCAGGTTAAATCAAGAAAGAAAGGGGTGGAAAGCTCTATAGATTAGTCACCCGTTCCCACCCAACTTCCCCTTAGAAAACACGAAAACACCAAACCACGGAGGACAAACCTCTCTTTTCCTGTTTTCATGTTAATTCACACCAGCCTTATTTGTCTACCCGTACTGCACACCTCCAGATGGGGGAATGGAGAAATCAATATCTGCTCTCCGCTTTTAAATCCCCTCCCCAACCCTATTAGCTAGAATTATTTGCCATCCTCATTCGTCCGCTTTACTATGTGCTCAATATTGCTGTGAGATGTGCAGAGGGACCTCATGATATTGAATGCCTGTTACTTTACCTATATGCTGTTTACAGACAGTTTAAATGAGCACTGTGGGTTTAAGCCTCTGAAAGTGCTGAATGAGTTTGATCTTGTTCCCCAAAGCCTTGTATTCCCACCTTTGGTTTTAGCCATGCGAGAGCTAGAAAAACAATTATGCTCCTAAACACCATCTTTCCATGCAGTTCTTAGGATAGTAACAGGTAATGCTCTGCTAATATAAGTGTATGATGTCACACACAGTGGGGTTCAAAAAGTAAAAGACCACATAAAAAATATTGATATTTAGCATTTTAATTAATCACTTTTTCATTACAAATTATAATATTCTGTTATGTGATATTAATCACAGAATATTATTATTTGCAGTGATTTCTTTGGATTAGCTAAGATTTCAAAATATTACAAAGAACATGTTATGCATCTCATCAAGTGGACCGATTTTTTTTTTCAAAACCCAAAATATGACCTAATTTATCTTTTCATTTTCTACTTAATTATTTAATTTTGTAATTATCTTTCATTTTCTTCTTAATTTGAATATTTTATATATTAAATAAATAAAACTTTCTATATATTTTTATTACATTTTATTTATATGACTTAATTTTTTATTAAAATTTATGACTATTTATTTATTAATATTAATACTTTAAACACTAATTCTGGAAATAAATAGAAAAATAAGAAAAGATATTAAATATTAATATCAAATATTTACAACATTTATACCTTAAAGTAATTTTTAAACGAATTAATTTTTAAATAATAATAATAAAAACAAGCAAATCTAAATAAACATATGAATTTTTAATGTGGCCATAGACCTTTGGACTCCACTACATAAGTATAATCTCGCTAATTAATAATTCAGTTAAGTTAAGGGTCAGAGCGTATACGATGGGAATGATTCAAGAGAGGTTTATCCTGAATGCAGTTTATCCTGAATGCAACACTGATAAACACACAGCCCACAGGAACAAAGAACGGGACAGGGAAAGAATGTAGTGAGACACGTCTGAGCTGAGGAGGGGAAGAGAAAGAAGAGCATTAAATGCACTGTGTGCTGTAGATGTGAAGGCCAGTGAATATCCTGCACTGGTCCGACATCAAAACACTAGGAGAAAAACCGCTAATCCACTGGATGCTCAGGAGAAGAGCCACACAGACCACAATAACTCCATTACAAAACAGCTGATCCTGGAGCTACTGACATCTGTAACAGACTCCTCTCTAAGGGCAACATGTTTCCACTTTTATTCATTCGCAGGATAGGAGTTCTCGATATCAACCTTTTTCATATTTTACTTGTTGAAATGCTAATTCTTAATTTGTGAAGCAAGATTTCTACTAGTACAATGGCAATTTTTGATATCAGAAATTGTATTTCCAGGATTAAAAATGTAAATTCTTATAATCAATAATGACATGCTCTCCGAAATCAGGTGTTAGCAAGAATTGTATTTACAATAGTTAAATGTTAACATTCAAATTGAATTGTTGATATCAGGGTATTGATATAAGTTTTAGTAGCAGGTTTACTATGTTTGATATTGATAAGTACAATGTTTTCAAGAATTCAATTGTCTCTAGTTGAAATGTTAATTCTTGATATAAGAAATCTGATTGCTACAAGTAACAATGGCCTTTTTTTTAACCTCAGGGGTAACACTTTACTTGAAGTGGGTGTTCATAAGACTCCTATGACCACTTTGTGACATGACACAGCTTGAGATTTTGAGATTTGAATGAGATTTTATGCATGCTTATGAGAACTGTTATTAAGTGTTATTTGCTCAGTTATGTTCTTATTAAATGCAAAGGCAACATTGTTTGAGATGTCTTTGTTATGACAACTTGACATAACCAAATACATCATAACCTGTCTTTGTCATGACAACTTGACATCATCAAGACAACAAAACTTGTAATAAATCTGTCATGAACATGATTGTCATGAGACCTTTATAATCACAAATTTTATAACAGCATCCTTAATATTTTACTTGAACCCAACTAAAGTGGTACAAATTGAATTTGTCATTAAAATGTCATACATTTTAATAACACAATTTATTTAGTTCCATTGAAAAAAGTGATCAGAAAAATATTCATGATACAATTATAATGGCCGCATGACAATCATGTTTATGACAGATTTATGACAAGTTATTTTCTCTTGGTTATGTCAAGTTGTCATTAAGACAAAGATAGGTTGTGATGTATTTGTTTATATCAAGTTGTTATAAATAAATCACAAAGAATGTCATCTTTGCATTTAAAATGCAAAATGGAGAGAATGGCACTCAATGACTGTTGTCATATGTATGCATAAAATCTCCATCATATTCATAAAATATCTTATGAACACCTTCAAGTAAAGTGTTATCAAATGCTAACTGCCATTGTTAATGATGGAAATTCTCCATATCAAGAATCACCTCTGAAACTAGTGAAAATTAAAGTGTTGACAATGAGAATTGATACCCTGCAAATAAACAAAAGTCAAAACAGCTTGCCATCCCCTTCAGCCTTTCTTTTACATGATGCATGTTATTACTCATTATTATTATTACTATTATCCCAGTCTATGTGGGGAAAAAATACTTTGCTAGCATCAGACCAGGCAGAATATTCAGAGCTTGTCCATTCAAGTTCATTATTAAACAATCCAAACATTACATATTTTTCCAAACAAATTCAGTGGCATCATCATGCATGCATCAGATTAGACATTACCTGCTTGAGGCGACATTAAAACCAAAATGAGAAGAAAAAGAAAACATAGCACGATGTATAACACAAGACCTTTAACTGCACACAAAAGCAAAAAAAAGCAACAAAAAAAAAGAAAAAAGAACAGAAGAATAGAAATAGGCACGCCAGGGAAGGTGGAATACCATAACAACACGTGGCATATTGTTATACTACTCCACCCACCTTAACTGTGAGCCCTTTGGCGTCGCCACCCCGTAGCCTTTGGAGTCCAGGTTTCCTCCGACTTTCATGGTGTCACAGGGTTTGCGCTGCTCCGTGTATTCGTTCATGGTGGACTCCAGGAGGAAGGCATATTTCCCTTTGGATTTTCTGACCCGTGCGACTCCCTCTGCTGTGGTTTTGGTAAACACCGTGGGCTCTGCTGACTTCATGTAGCTCCACATCTTCTCATACACGGCGATCTTCGACCTCTGAAAGGTGGGGTAAAGGTGTACAGTGCCAGTGAAGCGGGCAGAGGGCACAACTGTTAGTGCTTGAATTGCAGATTAGAGGTGATTGACCTTGTGGGAACTTAGGTAATTAATATTTATTAATCAAGTAATATGTAAATGACCGTATGCATTTTTAAAAATGTTTGGGGTTAATAGGATTGTTTTAATACTTTTATTCAGTAAATCGCACAATAAACTGATCAAAAGTGACATTTGTAAAGTTACAAAATGTTTCTGTTTAAAAAATATACCTCTTTATTAAACTTTACATTGACCAAGGAATCAAACAAATAGGTTAACCATTTCTACATTGATCAGAATTATTAATGCTAATAATAATTGATAATTACCATTTGATTATCCTTCACTTGCTTAAAACCTATTTGAGTCCCTTCTTCTGTTGAACACACAAAAAAATAGATATTTTGAAAAATGTTGGTTGCTGGCACCCATAGATTTTCCATAGTAATGTTTTTTTTCCTACTATGGAGGTCAATGGGTGCCAGAGAACCAGCATTCTTCAAAATACCTTCTTTTGTGTTCAACAGAAGAAATAAAATCATAAAGGTTTAAAACTACAGTACATGAGGGACAGTAAATGATTTAAAATTTTGGGTGAATCATGGTTTTTCCACCAAATATTGATTTCTTACCTCTTCTGAAGTTAAAACAATTGTATTGTGTTATCTAAAATAAACATAAACATGTCTGAAAACATATTAATGCAAAAATGACAACATTTGTATTCCAAGACTTGCAATAATGTTTTGCTTAAACACATAACTATACTTTGTAGATGCCAGAGACATTTCACTTGGTTTCTTTTCTTATTTTTTAAAAAACATTTTTATTTCAGCTAACATGTATTTTATTTTAAGAAGCTAACAATTTTTTGGTTGGTTTTACATTAATGATTTAAGGTTTTAAGGACTAATACATAATAATGTATTATACTTCAAATGTAGGCTACAACCATACTTAAACACAAGTGAACTTACAGTAAATGCTAATGAAATGTTGCTATTCATAACTTGCCAGTTTTGTAATCATATGAGATCCTTATTTATTTAGAATTTAATTTATTTAGCAACATGGATTGTGGTGGTCACAGTAACTTTACAACCTTGGCCTATTAGTCAATGAATTTTCACAGATCTTTTTTTCTCCTAATGCAGCACTTCTCATTTTGAAGTGATTCCCTCTTGCCCTCTTAACAAAACCATGCCGTTCGTTCACTCACCCTGAAGAACTCTTTGGTGGAGCCCGAGTCAAGAGTGCCGTACGCAATGTCTGTCTGCTTGGCCAGATCCTCGGCGCTCTCGATGGGCGACACCATCCTCTCCACAGTCAGGAAAGCTGCCAGGTTTGCAGTGTAGGAGGAGATGATGATGAGGGTGAAGAACCACCACACTCCACCCACGATACGGCCTGAGAGAGACCTGCAGGGCCGAGAGGAAAATGACCATGCAGGAGGGTTTGAAGAAGTAGAGAATGACAGAGCAATGAATGTGAGAGGATATCGTTGAGGGAGGAAAAAGAGGGGTAAAGGGAATTGAGGAGAGTTGGAGGGAAAAGGACAAAAATGTTTTGTTAGAAATATTGTAAACAAGGATATCTACTATGACTTTTCAGACCTGAAAGACGTTTTTTTTTGCTTCAATTTAATTCAAATGTATTTGTATAGCGCTTTTCACAATAATTCTGTACACTGTTGTATAACAAAAGTTTATCAGTTGTATATGTTTTTGCTGAACCTAATCTGTTTGTGTTGATTTAATTAAAACACTTGTTTATTGCAATTTGGCAGAAAAGAATATTTCCCATTACAGTAAACCCCACCAATCAAGTTGTGAACAAAATATGTTTAGCTCCAAGAAGCACCACAGATGACAATCAATCTCACTATGGTCACATACTGTATGTATTTTTTTTAAGAAACTTTAAATATATTGTTTCTAAATGTACAAGCAACATAATTAAAATTAATAGTTTTTTATTTGTCATTTGTTTTTAATTCAACTGTCATTCACAATTCTTCATGGGATGGAAGTTCTTTCCCAAATTAAAAGGATAGTCCACAAATTTATTATTCCAAATATTTATACCCCCACAAAAAATATAATCAAATATTATTCCATCATTTATTCACCCTTCACTTGTTCAAAACATATTTGAGTTTCTTTCTTCTGTTGAACTCATCATAAGTTATTTTGAAGAATGCTGGTTGTTGGCACCCATTGACTTTCATACTATGGATGTCAGTGGATACCATCAACCAGCATTCTTCAAATGAAATTTATTTATAAACTAATTTTGAGAGGATCACGTGCTTATGATTGCTGCGGCTGGTCCCGCATTATCCAGTTCATGATTCACCAATCAGACGATTCCTAAGCCACTATAAATACCCTAAGTGTCATATCACAGCCATCTTCGTTTTGAAGAATCCCTCCTTCCACCCCTATTCCTCCTTTCCTAGATGGGTGGCACAGTGGCCCAGTGGTTAGCACTGTTGCCTCACAGCAAGAACGTCACTGGCTCTAGTCCTTACCAAGCCAGCCAACGTTTCTGTGTGGAGTTTACATGTTCTCCCCGTGCTCATGTGGGTTTCCACCGGGTTCCCCGGTTTCCTCCCACCGTCCAAAAACATGCAACTTAAGTTAATTGACTAATCCAAATCGGCATCATAGACATGCTCCTAGTAAGTAGTCATCTCAAGAGCAATCACTATCTGTTCATTAGCTACTAGAGCAATGGAGTTCTCGAGATCTACCTGAGCTCAAACTCCCCTCTCGCCTTGCAAACAGGAGGGAGCCCCGGGCTCGAGGATCTATGAGCTCAGGGCTCTCTCCCGGGACAGCATGCCAAACAAGCTTTATTACCAATCATCAGCTAAGTGTGAACTCTTGAAAATATCTTCTTTCGTGTTCAACAGAAGAAGAAACTCATAAAGGTTTAAAACCACAGGAGGGAGAGTAAATGGTGAGGTAATTTTTACTTTTGGGTGAACTATCCTTCTAAAGCCATTCACAGTATTGTACCTTTGTTATTGTCTCTGATTTTCATATACTTTGCTTCAAAGTATGTAATTTGTGATTCTCTTCATACAGTAGCTGCTTCATTTGGTTCATAGCTTACATCTCTTTAATAAAGACTTTAATAAAATCCTTTTTGTGAAAAATGAATGGGAAAAAGAATTCCGGTGACTACAGAAGGCACTGCAGATCTTCAGTGTCATAGAGTATGAAAAGCAACCCGTGGAAGCAGTGTTTCAGTGCAGTGATCTTTTAATTGACTGTGTAGGTGAGGGTCTCCTCCACACAGAGGGAGATCTCCATCTGACTGGCTTGCCATCAACACTTACTGGCTATTTAGAGTGGGCCGTCGGGAACGTCAACCACGATGAGGGTGAAGTGCTAAAACCCGACGCTGTTTACATTTACACCTCACCCTAGTTATGCAAATCATTTGACAGGACTGCATTGTGAATTTATGCAGGTCTGTGCCTCTTTTTGTGCAGCCAAGGAAACAATCATGTTTTTAAAGGAATAGTTTACCCAAAATTAAAATGACCACATTATTTACTCACCCTCAAGCCATCCTCTGTGTTTATATATAAATATATAAATATGAATAAATATATATGTGATTTTTTTTTCTGTCAGATGAACACAGTCGGAGTAGTTTTAAATGCGTGGATCAGTGGGTTTTTGTAACATTAATATTAAAAATGTTTCAATTTAAACTCCAATTTCTGACTTCCAGCAGCGGACGAATGCACATTAGGCATCCCTGCTGAAAAAAACAGCACATGCTGGTAAGGCATGTTTTGATGCTGGTCTCAATGCTGGTCTTGCTGGTGGCTTGAGACCAGCATCAAAACATACCTTACCAGCATGTGCTGTTTTTTCAGCAGGAATGACTGACGGTTATGATGTATGATGCAAGACGAGTTGGTAAACAAACTGTGTGGTAGGTGGTTCCCATGAGACGAGTCTATTCCACTACGAATGCATCTTACATTAGGAGTTTATAATTGAAAAATTAGAGAAAGGTCTGTTCCAAAAACACATCAATCTGCTTCATAAGATAGCATTACCCCCTGCACTGTATAGGTTAGTTTGACGCTAGGTTAATGCGCTTTTGGAAGCTTCAGAATAAAAGCCACTATCTAAGAACATTATCCAGAACCAGGATAAAACTACTTCGACTGTGTATGTCTGACAGAAAAAAAGCCATAAACACAGAGGATAGCTCAAGGGTGAGTAAATTATGGGGTAATTTTCTTTTTTTGGCTGAACTATTCCTTTAAGGCACATTGGATGCAATACAAATAGACTCAAGGTGAACCGTCACCCTTCTGAGACTTAAATCCGAGTAACTAAACGCTAACCTGCATGCAGACACACCATTCAAGCCTGGCCACAACTGCGAATCAGAAGCGCTAACCGCGGCTAATCGATTTGACTTCATGAGACAAAGCCAATTTAATAAGAGCCTAAATTGAGTGGACACGAAACCAGTGAGTCACCCCTCAGGCTGCTCCGCCGCCCTGCCGCTTGGCATACAGTATCATTCATAAAGACATATGATCCATGAACAAACAGGAATTCTCTCTGGTCCTCATCATGTCATTTGGTGTAAAACAGACCGTCTGATCACAGCTCAATGATAACAATCAAGCCGTCTCTGTGGATTTCACACATGCACACACAAGCGCAAAATAAGCAAACTATCTCTCAAAGCGGCTCATTATCAAAAAGCTGCCATTAGAGCTGTGAAAAAGGATGCTTGACTGTCAGTGAAATAGCCACTATGCAGATTCCCCATCAGCAAGTGTGTTCCTGGTCATTTTGAAAAGTTGGTAGATTTGTGGAAGAGAAAGAAACGGAGAGACCTTGACGTGCCGTGGATAAATGGAAAGGTCACTGCCAGCAGCCACAGTGAGCCTCCAGCGCTTTATTTATTCATGGCTTCCTCTCTACTGCTCTGATTAAGATTTAATACCTGCAAATCAATTTCGCCATGCATGAGACTAAAGTCGTTCACAATCATACTCCACATTACCGATCTCAGCTTTTGCTGGCAAATTGGAAAAATAAAAAAGCTAGCTCTTACATTAGCCCATTAAAAATACATTCATTCCTATTTGGCAGCAATTGCCATCTCTTGGCATTGTCAGATGCAGCATGTGGTGTCTTCAAACACCTGGATGTCTCAGTGTGGCCCGAACATTACAGGAAACTTAAGCAGCGGTATGGGATGGTAACGTGTTACTTAAAACTTAAGTAATTGAGCTACTATGTAACTACTGTAGTAGAAGAGTTGTTTATAGGCATACAGGCTATATCAGAGCGATATTTTAAAATGCAGACTCCTAAAAAAAATTCGCTTGTTCTCATAAATATAGTAATATTGAGATATGCTAGTGCAATTTTAAATGCTTTGATACTTGGATACATTCTAAAATTATCTTAATGTTTAAGAAAATTGTCTTATAATTATTGTATAAGAGTAATTGTGGCCATTTTTCTCAGGATCCTTTGATTAACAAAGTTCTGCTTTGATATTTGCTTTTGATCAATTTAATGTTTTCTTGTTCTATTTAAAAAGTTAAATGAAAAGAAAACTATCAAACAGTAGCAATTTCCTTACTCTAACCTTTTTTTCTTATAACACCTGAAATTTGATTAGTATTAATATTATGTAACATTATTATTAAGAAGCATTGGCTAAATAATTGTAATATGTATATAACCTGTACTTAAAGTATTTAAGATCAATGTTCATTGTATAATCCTACCCCCAAAGTGGTACTAAATATACTTTGGAAAATCCTTTCCTTTATCATCAATAGTTATATGGACCTCCCAGCACCCTTTTAGAACTCTTTGTGGTCCTCTGACCTGCAGTATAAAAGGCTGCATCACTCAAGTTGAGTTGAGTGTATTTACAAAAGAATCAAAATCATAGGAAATAATAATTCTCTTCCAGTGATTAACAGTTTTTGATAAAAATGATCTCAACAGCTGTCCTTTTTATTCTTATGCACAGCAAAAAGGGAAAATAACAAGACTCATACCGACTGACAGCAGTGGATTTAGGGCGGCTGCACCTGTGAGTTCAAGAGCAGAGAAATCCACCGCTGCTCGAGACAACAGCCAAATGATGGCATTTCTGCCCACTACAAATAATAAGCTTGACTAATGCACGGATAGCTTTTTAAATAAAGCAAGGCATCAATGATAAGCATGACACACTCTCTCTAAACTAGAACAATAGCCATCACGCCTAACAATTACAAAGTGTGTCATGCTTCCAATATTGAGAATGGAGAGGATTTCAACTGCACTTGCCATTAAATGGGGTCCTATTATATTCATTTTCACAAGATCTAATATGTCTCAGGTGTACCGAGGATGCATCTGTGGAGTTTCAGCTCATAATATCACACACATCCTTTATTATACAATGCTCTATCGCAGGGATGTCAAACACCGTTCCTGGAGGGCCGCAGCCATGACTTCTGAGATTTCTACAGCGAGTATACTGTGCTCAAGTTTGCATTAGATGCATCCTTCATATTGAGAACACATCTGGGTTCTTTCAAGCATCCTCTGTTCTATCAGTCTTTGAGTTTTGGACTGAACTTTGGCTGTTGATGACATTACACAAGAACCTAAGGATGCAAAATCGCTTAAGAACGCATATTGAGAAACAGAAATAATGTCTCTTAAATGACCAAGCTCCTCCCTATACAGCCTGTTTCTCAGACACTTTGCCATGCAGAACAAAACTTTCATCTGGTTTTGACGTGTAGGCACAGAAAGATGCTTTGGCAAATGATAATTGTTATACCTTTTCCAAAATCACATCACTTTGGTAGAATATGTAAATGTATCTTTTTGATACACTGTTTATGATTCATGGGGAATATCAAAAAAGGAGTGGGTGGATTTTTACCTTTATAGGGTGGTTTTAAAAAAAAAAAAAAAAAAAAAAAAAAAACACACACACACAAGTTAACTTACTCGAAAAGGTTAGTTCCCCAGCGGGAGGGGAACTTCAATGCTATGTGGATAACTT
>CAIGQW010052715.1:5065447-5088140 GCA_903798125.1 Danio choprae | reverse complement strand
AATAATAATAATAATAATACTAATAATAATAATAATAATAATAATAATAATAATAATAATAATAATAATAATAACAATAACAATAAAATGACAACAATTATAATAATATAAATAATAATAATAATAATAATAATAATAATAATAATAATAATAATAATAATAATAATAATAATAATAATAATGGACAACAATCTGAGAGCTGAAATCAAATTTTAAGAATAGGAAAGTTTGAAAGTTTTCAAGTAAAATATGATCCACTGAGATATAGGTTTAAAAATACTGTAATAACAGATAAATTGGTTTGTCAGACAACAACAACAATAAAAATTCTATGTGCCTTTATTGAAATTCTTGAGTTTAAAATTGTGTGATATCAGTATATCAGGAATATTAATGATCAATAACATATAATTATTAATAGCTACAATAGCTATATCAATTTTGTCTGTATTAGGTTTGAATATATCTTATTATATTACCTTATTATATGACATATTAAGTGTGATATTATAAAGACAATGATCAGGATAATGAGTTAATATATTTACTAATAAAAATGATTTTCAGCAACACTTCACAATAAGTTAATCCTAATCAATACATTTAGTAACATGAACAAAACAATGAACAATACATTAATTATAGAACTGACTAACATTTGTTAACGTTAGTTAAGGAAAATAAAGTATGTTCATAGTATTTCCAGATAACAACCCCTGAAACTAATAACACAGGCTCATCTGGGTACTTCATCTTGTCCATCATTGAATATGGTCACATATACTGTATATGCTAGTCTGTCATGCCGTATTTTTGACTGTTGGCACCATTGTGTGACTGAATAATATGTAGGTTTAGTGTATGCTCCATTCAGCTGTTTTGTTTCGGTCAGCTTTGCATTTAAGTAAAGAATTATTAAACTATTATGTCTCAGAACAATAAGTCTCATTCACTAAACATTTGTACACACAAATTCTGTGCGTGAAATGTGTATACAAACATTTTCACGAATAAATCGTGAATCATCAAAATCTGTCATTCTAAAATTTATTCTAGAAAAAAACCCAGAACAACTTATACCACACACACACACACACACACACACACACACACACACACACACACACACACACACACACACACACACACACACACACACACACACACACACACACACACACACACACACACACACAATAATGTTATTTACAAGTTGGATGAAATGTAACGAGACATTCAAAATATATAATACAGTATAATTAGGGGTCCAATTATATAAATATGATACCATTTAATAATACTATTTAAATTTTGTTTATATATTATATATAAAATATATAATTAGAGGTACAAAAAACAAACAACCTAATGTATCCTTATATAAACATGTTTGGAGGCATGGCACACTTGGTTCTGCTTCAAGAGATTGTGGCACATACTCTAAGGAGAGAGCACATCTTTAGAGAGTACACATATATGTATGCTGAGGGTGACGAATGGCTGTTCACTCACTTTAATGGACAATCACACCCGATGCACTTTTCAGTTCCGAAAACATGAGGTGTACTACACAGCCTTTTTGTGGACTTTAGAGTGCTGCGCCTTTATATTGCTAGGCAACCACTGTATCAACGGTCTTGGTGCTGCAGCACGTGATGTCAAAGACTTTAATATATATTGTGCTTTTCCCCCACAGTCGACTTATTTAATTTACAGGTCATACGTTAAAGTTATTTTTCTTTATTTTAGTTATTTTAGTAAAGGTATTAGGTGTGTAATATGGATTATGTATTCTGTAGAGCTCACTAAGTACAGTAACAGAAGAACGAGATTAAGAACAAACTCATGTGCGTATGCACGTGTTGTGAATTAGACGCAAAGTTATTTCATTCATTCATTTTCTTTTCGGCTTAGTCCCTTTATTAATCTGGGGTCGCCACAGCGGAATGAACCGTCAACTTATCCAGCATATGTTTTACGCAGCGGGAGCCCTTCCAGCTGCAACCCACCACTTGGAAACATCTATACACACCCTTTCACACTCATACACTATGGACAATTTAGCTTATCCAATTCACCTATACCGCATGTCTTTGGAATTGTGGGGGAAACCGGAGCACCCGGATGAAACCCACGCGAACACGAGGAGAACATGCAAACTCCACACAGAAATGCCAACTGACCCAGGCGGGGCTCGAACCAGCAACCTTCTTGCTGTGAGGCGTTTGTGCTAACCACTGCGCCACCGTGCTGCCCCGCAAAGTTATTTGAGACGTTCAAATGTTTGTAAAATTTTAGTGAATGAGACTCAATGTTTTGTGTCTAATTTTAATGTTTTGTGGGCCAGTAGCATTGTAATAAGCAGGATAAAGTTCATCCATGTGGTTGTTTTCTCAGAATAAAGAATTTAGGCTTATTCAATATGATAAGCCTGTCAGGCTTTTTCTGCGATAAACTTACTTAACATGAATTTGGATTTAAAATATGCATAAGTAAATTTATCAATAACCACTGTAAATATATTGTTCATTATTAGTTACATTAAATATTGATACCTTATTGTAAATTGACCTGATTCTCTTATAAAAAGATTTAGTAGAGGTAAATAAACTACACAGTTTTCACAAACTACATGCATATTCGGTTTTTGACTACTTACGGTAAAAATACAAATTGCAACAATTTTTGCCTAGAAAGTGTCATGCACTTTAACCTATCCTCTGACAAATGGCTTTGGGTCCACTATGCTATAAGAAAATGGAATGTTAAAAATATCAAAAAATAAATACAAATAAAATAAATAAAGGGAAAAAAGGGCAGAATGGCCCTATGAGATAAAAGTATTGAAAAAGACAACGCATTTCATGTGTTAATATGCATAAAACTATCAAGTGCACATGAAAAAAAAAGCAAATCTGCACATTTGAATAACCAGTAGGCTATCAGACAGTGAGGAGGAGGAAAGGACAAGTACCAACACCCGAGTAACGCTGCTGAGCAACTGCGTCATCTCGTCTAAATCAAGAACACTGAGCTAAAGGCACATGCTGACTAAAGAGAATTAATGGCATGGACAAAAGAAAATGAATGGAAGTGCTTTTTTTCCTCCCAGCATTTACCATTGGCTCCAATCCAACTCATGAATCTTTATTAGTTATATGCAAAAAAAATAATGAAGTGCATGATTCTTATAAGATCTAAATGGAAACCATAGGTCCTCTACAGCGCTGCGATTCACAGCCTATAGAGCAGAAGTGATAGACGCTATGGTTTTGACGGCTCTCTAAGTACCTTCTGTTTTCCTCCAAGAGCTGTGCTTTTTACCGCTCTTCTCTTCCTCTTGGCCTGTCATGAGTGATTTCTTATCTGGTGGGGGCTGAAAAATAAAGCCTGTTTTTTTTCCCCTTCTCTTCTCTTGATAACACTTCTTAAAGAGCTCTATCGTGGTCATGCAGGTGCGTATTACACAGAGAAAAGAGGAGGTGAGTGAGCGAAAGCCTGATGTTAATCCCGCAGGCGAAGGAGACAAATCACAAAAACAAACTGATGAATGACTGCCACATTTCCTGTGAGATTTCGTATTTAGCCGGCAGGACGAACGGACATGTGTGGACATTAGAGGCACAAAAAAATGAAGGGATGATTGATCGAACTGGTCCACGGGAACCAAGGACCCCACACTGACTTCAATGATGGCCAAATCCATCAGGGTGCAAAGTGGGGTGACATTTCAGTTACTTACCGTGGAAAAGGTGAGACAATGGGAATGTTTTCAGTAAATACAGAGTAAAGGGACTCAAGGGATAATTGGCCCAAAATTTAAGATTTTGAAAATATTTTGAACATTGGTGGGGTCCTAAACAGAGTTTACACTTCAAAATAAATGTTCCAAAACATTGTTTTTGCAGCAATGCCATAGAAGAGCCATTTTTGGATCAAAAGAAACTTTCAGTGAAGAGTTTTCATTTATTTTCTTTAGATTCGATTTGAATGATCTGAAGAACTTTTTTTAATTACATTTAATGAGCCTTAAAGGGAATTAAAATGTGCCACATTATAAATGGCTTTTCATGGAAACACTGATGCAAATAAAGAACCTTTATTTTTAAGTGTGTTGGACCCTCTTTAATGGAGTAAAGAATAAGTACTTTTCTTTGAAATCTCTTTTTAAAGAGGATAGAATGACAATATTCATTTATAGGTGAGCTATGCCCCTTTAAAACTGATGCTTGCTACTGTACATATAAATGGAATATGATCATAATCAGTAAGTACACTTACATGCATTCCATTAAATTTAGTTGTTTGACTACAACAATGATTTGTCCTTATGATTTCGGTCTCTGTTGTCTTTGAGGACATAAACACATACACATTATTTTCAGACCTAATCTGAAGGTCACTTTACCTGGATTTTGCTGTCTTTTTTTGAAAAAGCAATCGTCATTTCATGTACACATTCAGAAATTAATCTATAATCCATCAAAATACAAATTTTTTTTTTCTCAAAAATCCTAAAACATTTTATATGGCTTCTAAAAACAGTTAAATAATTAATAAAATGCTTTTTGAATACTAAAAGCTATTTAACTATTAAACGAGTTCAGAAAAATAACAAAAACTGATTTTTTTTAATAAAAAACTACATTTGTAAAAAACCTTATAGGACTGCATAGGGACATAGATAAAGGTTTTTATTTAAAAAAATGATTTGACTGAAATCTAGCATGTATGTGTTAAAGGGGCTACTGTATATGTAGAATTCAAAGCAATAGAAAAGCATTTGAAAGATTACAACCAGACTACAATTATCCTCTGCATTATGTGCACAGTCCGAAAGACAGAACTTACATTCAATATATATTTAATCCATCAAATGTATATGCTACTATTCAAAAGTCTAGGATTTTTATTGTTGGTATTTAAAAAAAACCCCTGCATGCTCAGCAAAGTACTTTATTTGATAAAAAACTAATAAGAAAAAGTAAAATTGTAAAATGTAAAATTGCATTACATTTTTAGCTGTAATTTTTATACATACATTTATTATTAAACATAAATTTAATGTATATATGTTGTATAAAATGAACTGATTTATTCCTGTAATTAATTCCTGTCAAATGATCCCTCATATATCATTTTAATATGCTGGTGTGCTGCTCAAGACACATTTCTGATAATCAATTCAATGTTGAAGACATTGTGCTCCTTCATATTTTTGTGGAAACATTTTTTTTTTCTCTTAATAACATTAGATATCGTCTTAACCTCACACATATACACAGGTCCCATGCTAAGATAAGAATAGATGGTAAACTGCTTTTGTTTCTGTGTCAACTTTGTGTTTCTATTATGCTTATTAAATAGTACAGTATTACTATAATATGCTATTGTGCTTTGATTAATACCATAACTATTTTTGAAGTGTACTAGGCTGGGATGATATTGGGGTTGGCTAAGTTTTTATAATAATTAAATAAATATATACATATATACAAAAAGCACAACTGTTTATACAATATATACAGTTTATATTGTAAGAAAGACTATTTAAACTGTTAATAAAAAAAAAAATATATATATATATATATATTTTTGTTTTAAATGTTTATAACTGTGCATGTAAATGTTCTTAGTGATGACTGTGACTGATTGTTTTCCTCTCCCAAAGATTCAAAGCAGACATAATGAATAAACAGTGAGTTTTAATGCAAATTCTCCCACTTGGCTGCTTTTTAATTCAGACTCAGGCAAAACACTTCATCAAATCACTATGGAAACTACAGCAATGACTACTTCAGCTATCAGACATTACCATATATGAGAAATGGTTTTAATTTCGATGTTTTTCTCGCAAGAAGAGTCGGCTTACCTTGGCGAGATGTCGCACCCCTGCTGCATGAAGGCACCGAGTGAGAACCAGAGACTGTTGAAGATCCCGAACTCATTGGGGGGCTGGTCGCTGGGCAGACCGTCAGTGCCCTCCTCGGGCTCCTCGGTGTGCCACTCGTACGGGCTGAAGCGGCTGACCAGGAAGAGCACCACGCTCACGCCGATATAGGCGAACACGATGCACATCCAGATCTCGTAGGCCAGTGGGTCCAGGAAGGAGAAGACACCCGGCTTGGACTTTTGAGGCTTCTTGATCATGATGGAGATGCCCAAGCTCATGAAGGGTTTTGAGAAGTCAATGACCTCCTCCCGGACCAAAGTGATAGTCAATGGGGCCACAGCGATTTCCGCTTTCTAGAAATAAAAGATTGAGTGTTTAGTTATTCTGCGATAACAACCACCTGAATTTACTTTATCCCACTTACTACATGGCTACTTGATACATAATGTAAAAATAAACACAAAACATTGTTCAGAGTTGTAATAGCTCTTTAAATAAATACAAACCTGACAGAAATGAAAACAACTGAATGGAGCATACACTAACCTACATATTATTCAGTCACAAGATGACGCCAAACAGTCAAAAACAGTGGCATGACAGACTAGTATAGATATTCATTGAAATCAAGATGATTCAAAGTACCTGTATGAGCCTGTGCTTTAAGTTTCAGCGGCTATTATCTGGGAATAACATACCTTGGAATGTCATGATGACTGATCAATCAGGATGTATTTTTGCCTGGATGTATTTTTCTCTTACTTAATAATCATGAATTTGTATTTTACTATGGTCAATAAATGCTGTACAAGTATTGCTCATTATTAGTTCATGTTGGTAAATAAATTAACTCAAAGTAACTAAGGAGACCTTATTGTAAAGTGTGACCTAATTGTCACCACAGCAATTTCTCTAGAAAAAAAAGATGAACAGAGTAGTATGCTTCGTATCAATCTTCATCTTTAATCACTCAAGAGTTTGCTGTGCAAACTTGTTTACAAGCGAAACAGGCATAATGACATAGCTGAGTTTATACAGTAAATATTTGCTGGCATTTCATATCTTTACATTTTCAGTTATTTTAATGCCGTACTCAGAGGAGAATAAAAAGAGAAAAATAATAAAGCACAATCTGCTGATTCCCACTTCTCCTCACATCATATTGTACAACTTCTCTAATTGAACAAGGCTTTGCATATTAATGGCAAAAAAATCCAAGAGTTAATCCAAGAGGCTTAATACTGAGGTTGTGTTTGGTGGAGAGGGATAAACTAATCAATGCAAAAAAAAAAAAAGATGCTTACAGCACAAAGCAGACCGTAGAGTCTAAAGTCAGGCTGCACGTTTTGCTGCACGGTAAATCCAAAAACTAGATTATTGTTGGTGACTTAGTGACACTTTAGGCCTCAGCAGGGCTGCGCACGACTAATCCAAAAAAGAAATTAAAGTTTCTCATAACTGGTCGACACTTTCAAGAGGAAAGCAAAACTTTGAGTTGTGTGTTTTCTAGTGCTCAGCAAGATCTACAAAATGACACTGGCTGTAAGCAGCGGTCATTAATAAACCCCTGAAGCCTCTTAAAGGTTCTTGTCTTTCTTTTTTCTTTCTTTTTCTCCACCAGACACTATTTAAAGTTTTCAGTGAAAGTTGACCATTTTAATCTCAAATATACATCATACACACATAACTGTGAAATAATATTACATGTTTTTGATAAGATTTTAGTTTAAGTAACAGTTCTCACAATTAAGGGATAGTTCACCAAATTTTTTTAATTTTGTCAGCATTTACCCTTCTTTCACTTGTTCAAAATTTGCCTTTCTTTCTTCTTTTGAAGACATTATGATCTTATTCTATATCTCTAATTCTACTTTACTTTAATTATTTAATTACTTTACTTATTAACTACTACCTTAATAATTAATAAGGAGCAAATTAGGATTTTACTGAGTCAAAATTAATAATTAATGGTTTATTAATAACTAGATTTGTACCTTAATAAAGTCTTACCCATTTTTTTATTAAAACATTTGTATTTCAATATACAGCTATGGTAAAAATGAGGAGACAACTTTCTCAGTTTATTATAATTATGTAATTAAAATTGAAAGAAATGCCATCAGACCTTTGCAGATAAAACAACAACTGCTAATATTTTACCTAAACCCATACCTAATAAATCCAGTAAATTCAGAGGTAACCAGCAAGATCTGTGCAATTGATTAGTTTCTATATTGTATTTTAAAACGGAATGTATTTCTGTGATGCAAAGCTCAATTTTCAGTGTTCAGTGTCACATGATCCTCCAGAAATCATTCTAATATCATGATCTTCTGCTCAAGAAACATTTATTATATTATTATGATTTTGGGGGGAAGGGGGGATTTTCATTGTGAAAGTTCTATACTTATTTTAATATTGTAATCATTCAAAATAACATTTAATTGAAACAGTGTATATGTTGGTTGATCTGTTGTTATGAATCACTATTACGTTTGTTCAAATTGAAGTGTTGTTGCTTAATTACCATATAAATATATCAATCAATCAATCAATCAATCAATCAATCCATCAATCAATCAATCAAATCACACTGACCCCAAACATTTTAAATTATGGGAGATTTTAGGAAAGCATTAAAACTAAAAATGAATGGCAAAACAGCATATATTAAGCATGTCCATCAAACAAACAAATGTGATTTATAAATCTAATGCTAATGTCAGACAATTGTAAAAAGGAAAATGTTTTACCCCGTACACCAGCTCCCCAACCATCCCGTTCCAGATCTTAGTCTCTGGGTCTCGAGCTCCATACTTTCCATCAGGCACGATGGAGATCTTATACTTGAAACCGATGTGTTTGGCGATTTCAGATGCCAGATCCACACAGTATCCCTCATATTGCTCATTCCCCTCGTACATTTCCCAGTTTTTCTTCAGCATTACATACGGCCCTTCCTGAACAAACAAAACAAAGCACTTTCAATAACATGTCACACTTCTAAGCAAAACAAGCTAAATGTTTAAAGTGCTTGTAAACCTCCTATACATTTCAAATATTATTTATTGTGAAGTTAAAGAAGAATAAAGCTGCTTTTTAGATCTAATTAAAGATAAATACAGTCATTATATTCTTATGTGCTAATAAAATGCTAGCTATAAAGAAACAATGAAAATATCTGGGGGGTTGTTCTTTAACATCGGTCAGCATGTCCCCGTATTCCTCAATAAAGTATTATCTACAGCTTTTAAAGTATAACAAAGGCTGTATGGAACCATAACAAAGGGTTCATACAAGCATTGAAATATCACATAGCGCATATAAAGATAATTACAGTCATTAGGTTTGCATGTGCTAATCAAATGCTAGCCATATAGAAACCATGGCTCCTCAATTAAACCAAAGTTTCTGAATGCTTTCCCTGCAAGAAATGCTTTACTTACTTGGATTTCTTTGTCTTGTTTCTAGTACAAATATCTAAAAGTTTTAAATCAAGAAGCAATTTCTAGACAAGCAAAATAGTATAATCTGTTCAGAAACAGTATGTCAAAAATAAGTGAGTTTTCCCCTCAAAACAAGCAAAATAACCTGCCAAATAATCTTGTTTTTTCATTTTGACATAAGATTATTTTGCTTACCCCATTGGCAGATTATTTAGCCTGTTTTGAGGAAACACTCAGCTAATTTTGACAGATTATTGCTTAAAACAAAACACAGGTTTTTGCTTGTCGAGAAAATGCTTCTTGATTTAAGAATTTTAAGATATTTGGACTAGAAACAAGACGAAAATGTGAGTTTAAATGTTTAAATGGTCAGACAAAGGGTTCAAACAAGCATTAAAGCACCCAAAATGTGCATTGTGTATTGCACATGTTTCAAAGCAATGATAACTGACCCGTAAAAATTCATAACCACAATTTATTTCAATTGCTTTGCAAGCCTTTACCAAACAGCACACCACCGCTGAAGCAATAAGGGGCTACAGTTCAGAAGCAAAAAGTAACTGGCAAAAAACCACACCGCAAACACAAACGGTCATTTTAGTCATCAGCATGATGTACTGTCACAACAAACAATATCTAAAACAATCCAGGTGCCGTACAGCAGCAAATAAAAATGTTTACTTGCAAGCAGCCGACAGAGCATTTACATAAAAATCCTGAAAACCTGCTTTCCTTTTACAAATATTTCCTAAGCCATATGGCTAGGCTAAAATGATGAAAGGCAGAAAGCCCAGTAGGGAGAATTAAATATTTCACACACAGCAAATAGAGCTCTCCGCACTGAATGTCAACGGAAGATCCGTTTCATCTCAAATTTGTTTGATGTATGAGAATGCAGCCTTCTTCTTCAATCTTTTTTCACAAGCTCAGGGCAGCGAGATGTTCCTGGGCAGTGTTTTTCTACAGGTAAAAAAATGGAAATGAAAAGATGTAGTGTTTGTAGCAGGTAACGCCTCGAGCACGGGTGATCTCTATTCTTGCGTCATGAGGCAGTCATGCAAAATCATGTTCTTACAAAGACCACATCAATTCTTTATCACTTACTACTTAGAAACCTAAAGCGATTATTCACCTTAAACTGGAAACTATTTATAGGTCATATGAGATTCAAAACCCTTGACTTACTTTTCTTCATTGAATTATAAATAGAGATAGTTGGCTATAATGTTCAAGCTGCTCTTTTTCGCACATTCATTCATTCATTTTCATTTCGGCTTAGTCCCTTTATTAATCTGGGGTCGCCACAGTGGAATGAACCGCCAACTTATCCAGCATATGTTTTACGCAGCGGATGCCCTTCCAGCTGCAACCCATCTCTGGGAAACATCCATAAACACCCATTCACAATCATACACTACGGACAATTTAGCTTACCCAATTCACCTATACCGCATGTCTTTGGACTTGTGGGGGAAACCGGAGCACCCGGAGGAAACCCACGCCAACACAGGGAGAACATGCAAACTTGCTGTGAGGCGAACGTGCTACCCACTGCGCCACTGTGAGGCCCTATGATACTTTCAAAGTGTTTTTTTTTTTCTCTCTGATGCACATTCACCTTCATTGTATGCTTGTCATTTCTTTACCACACAATGGTTGTGAATAGAGACAAGTAAAATGTCATTCTATGGCTTTATTTGCCATATTTTTGGCTGCTTTTACTGAATGTTCACGGTGCTTTATTAGTCTTTGTTCCCTATCTACTTCCAAAGAATGTCCAACTTCCTTTATTCCACACAATGAATGTGAATACTGACCAAGCTAAATTACTTCTCTGACATTATAAAATTTGAAGTACACTGTACAAGTCTGCTTTTATATTTTTTTCATGGTGTTTTTTAAGCAATAGATAAAAATTGAGCATTGTGAACATTCTTAAAAACAGAAAAGACATTCTTAAAAATAAAGTCATAAAGGTTTGGAAGAACACGAGAATCTATTTTATTGGACCCTTTAAATTCTGCTGCCATGTAAATGTAAAGTACACTCTTAAACATAAATATTTTGTCCCACAGAGATGCCACAGAAATGACCAGAGTTGCTTTTTTTGAACCATTCATTGATCAGTTCATAAAAGTACCATATTTTTTTCTTAGTATAAACAACATTTTAATAGTCTAAAGAACATATTTGAACTATAAAACAAATGGGTGTCAAAGGGATAGTTCTGTCATTTTATCATACACACCTTTTATTTGTTCCAAACTTGTTTGACTTTCTCTCTTCTGTTGAACTCAGAAGAAGATATTTTGAAGACAGATGGAAATCCCTGAAATCAATGACTTCCATGACATTTATTTTTCCTACTATGAAAGTCAATGGTTACAGGTTTCCAGCTTTATTCAAAATATCTTCTTAAATGTTCAACAGAAAAAAAATTTACTCATACAGGTTTGTAACCACTTTAAAGTTAGTAAATAATGAGTAGTTTTTCATTTTCAGATGAACTATTCCTTTCTAAATGGAACTATTGGTGCCAATAATGAACCTTATTTTTAAAAGAGTGCATACTAATACAAAATAATTGTATTTCAAAGAATGTCCACGATATCTTAATGGAGACATAATGAATGCAATAAACAGCAATTATGATTTCATATATAATTTGTCATATTCAAATCCAGCATGCTATAAAAACCTTGCTCTTCTATTTCAGCACATGTGATATAAATGCTAAGGAAAAGACTTCCATGAATCCATCCAGTTTTCCAATCCCGCATCCCTACAGGTCTTCTCCACTCATGATCGAGCTGCTTATTAGAGCTTGTCTTTGTCTCTGCGACGGCTCCATTTCTCATTGTGGCATTCATTTAGGCTCAGGTAGCGGTTTCCATGTTTTTGCCCTCAGTTCTGATTTGTCTCGCTGTCTGTCCGCGCTTCAGTGAGCTCTTCCATCGGCTGCTCAGTTTCTTAATAAGGGGTTCCTCACCAGCGGCTGAAAAGAGGAGGATTTGGCTTCAGCTGCGACACTCCAAAACCTTAGCATTTAGCAAATATGTTTCTCAATGTCCCCTGCATATACATGGAAGATACTCTCTCCTAATACAGAATGTTTCCCAGTCATGCAGTGTTTAATGAGCAAAACAACATAGAGACGAGTCCAAGACGGGTCACTTTTTTTGGGACAGTACACGTGAGGAAGGGAGATGATGCACACGGCGTATTCACAATGCCATGGCAGCACACAATTACACAGCACTGTTGAGAGATGCTATTTAACACACATAAAAGAGCATTACGTTTATCTGAATGGACAGCAGTATGATTGACAGGTCGTACAGAGGAAAGAAAAAAAAAAAGAGTGCTTTGATGAACAGCACGGATCAGCTTTTGAGATTTTTCTGCAGCGTTTGCAGATCTCTGTATCTTTGTGTGTGCATGTTATGAAGAAATTCACTGCAAAATGTGCATATTTTTTTCCCCCGCCATGTGTATGAGAGGAGCTCTTGGCAAATGGAAGCTTTCAGATGAAGGACAAACACCACAGGTTGTTTTATTGGTAAAAAAAAGTGTCAGGAAAGGCTGCTACTCACCATGATAGTCGTCACAATCACGGTTCGGTTCTCCATGCCAGATGTTTCATTGGGAAGCAAAGCGTGATCTTGGGTCAGAACCAGCTTATCAGCATCGTTCCAGTATCCGATCTGGAGATGGAACAAGCATAAGAATGAATCTCCAGACCCAACTGAGAGCAACTGAACACATGCAAGCATTTCCATATGGGTAAGTGTATGTAAATGTGTGGAAATAATGTGATGACTAAGTTGGGCTAAACTATTAATCCTTTATATGACAGCTGGTCTGCAGAATAGAAGTCAATGGGGTCTGAAGATAACAGCTTGAAGAAATACATTTAAAATATATTTGTTTCTTCGCTGAAGAAAGTAAGCCAAGTGGGTTTGGAACAACATGTTATTTTAAATATCTTTTAAGGGTTTCAGAGAAAATGTAGTATTGTTCAAAGGTTTGGGGTGAAATTAGGAATCAAAAATCAAGGAATCATTTTATTTAGCTTGGATAGATTCCTCAAAATACATTTACAATATTGCAATATATAAAAAGAAATAAAAGATTGCATGAAAAGTTTCAGCTTCTCAAGATATACTGGAATTATTATCTAAATGTTTGAGAGTTTTTATTCTAGAAATGTCTGATGACTTTTATTCCAAATATAAAGTATAAATACTGTCATTTTTTCCACCCAAGAAAACGACAATTGCTCAGAATAACAGATGTTTTGTTGTGTTTGTAAATTAGTGTTTTCTATTTCTTAACATGTATATTGTGCCTTATATTTTATTATTTATATTATAATCAAAAAATGTCATCAGTAATTTACAAAAGTGAAAAAAATAAAGTGTAAATTCAAAGAAATTAAGAATTTCCAAAGTGGTCTTTTAATTTTGTCCATAGTTGTGGATCAATATAATCAAATTAATGTTTTTAACATTCTAGCAAAAAAAAAGGAAAAAAAGAAAAAGAAAGAAAACAGTCAAGCTAGAGTGAGCAGAAGAGACTTTTAAAATCTTACAGACCCCAAACTCAGAGTATTTACAATATAAATATTTTGTTTGTGAAGTGTTCATGAAGACGCTAAAGATGAATGTTGTTGTATTGGTGTCTCTGCATGCATGTTTTGGCTGTGGGGTGAATAACAGTCAGGCGGTCTGTGTGTGCCTGTGTCCTTACAGGACCCAGCTGAACGGCAGAAAGAAGAGCCTCAAGCGGGGCTCACGACCGCCTGATAAATGAGTGCCAACCCCTGGCGGCTCGTTCCTGTGCCCATCAGTCTTTCCCTCGGTGCCCTGCTCAACACTCCATAAAGCAGAGGCTTCTCATAACTCCAGAAGAAGGTGTGTGACAGCAGACTTTATGGTACATACAGAGATCTGATGCTAAAACCATCAGACCATTCAAGGCTGACCTTGCTGTATTATTTTCAAGCTGTTCTGTATTACGTTTTATGCATTTCAGTTACAAGTTAATTGAATTCAATCTATTTACAGCATATTAGCAAAATAGCATTTTAATGAATGCAGTTATCATTATTATCAGTTTTATCATTATTATTACTGTTGTTGTTGTCATCTACTTTTTTAAGATTGTTATATGTTATATGTATATATTTTGTATCAACTGAAAAAGATCCTTACTATTATAGTTATTATTAATTATTTGAAATAGTTTCATGTCATATTTGCCATTTCCATTTTTAGTAATTATTTTTCTTAATAAGTCTATTTAGTTTATATTTTTATTTTAGTTTTAGTGTTAAATAAATGAAAATTTACACATCTTTATGCAAAATAATTAGCTTTTTTAAATACATGTAGTAATCCTTTTAGTTACCTTTTATTTCATTCCAAAGATACAAAAATGACTTTAGTTCTATGAATTTATTTTTTGTCCATTTATAGTCTTTATTTTTCTCAAAAGGTCTATTTAATTAAAAATTGTATTTTAGTTTGTGTTAACTAAATGAAAATGATACACATCTTCACGTCAAATAATTTACATTTTTTAAATATAATTAAGTATTCATCTTTTTAGTTAACTTTCAAAGGTACAAAAATGACTTTTGTTCGATGATTTTAGTTTTCTATCAACTATGATAGCCTAGCTCACTCACACGGAGACAGTTATTTAACTAAATATAATACAAACAGACTAATTCATTTCATTTCCACACATCATTCCCACAGGGCCAAGACGGTCAAAAAAACCCACTCGCTCCGTCATGCAGACGTGGGCAGAAAACAGAGCATGGTGACAGGAAACACTGTGTGGGAGATCCAGAGCAGAATAATGTCCATTTCTATGAAAATCACCATCCATGATTTACAAGAGCCTTAATTATGCATATAGGCTTATAAGTCATCTAACATGACTGTAAAACACGATTTGCACCAAGTTAAGAGACGCATATATGCATGAAATGAGCATGCGGTGAAGTACTGTAAAAGATGTGCCGTTGTTCCAAAAGAAAACGCTGACTATAAAATAATAAAGATTCATCAGGGTCTCCTGGGATTGATCTCGCAGAAACAGCTGCATCAAGTGAAGCACAGAGCGTTAAGCACATCGCAAAACACAATGAATTACACTGAAATGATGCTCGACAGATGTAGAGAGAAAGACAGAAAGCAAACCATGATTACACTTTCTCTGAATTAAAACACAATCAGGAAAAACCTTGACAGGGACTTTTTAAGTTAAGTAAAAACACAGTGGCAACATTTTTTCAGATCTTTTCATAGTGTGTTTTTTTCTGTTTGGTGTAAAGAAAACATCCAAATACACTTCTGTCGCACTGTCGCATCAATTTGTGTCTCTAGATTTTAATTATAATACATCAAAATACATATTTTAAATGACGTTTTTCTCAAAATGATTATTTTTGTCATCTATTAGGCTTTAAATCTCCACTTCAGCAGCAAACTTTACATTTATATTAATGTCTGTGTTCTTATTTTTTTTCACAGAGGGAAATGTTTATGTATAGTATATATATAGTATATACTTTGCTTGATTATATACAACATTTGACTTTACAAAAAAGTAGATTTTTTTGTATTATTTACAATTGTGTTTGTATTATTTTCTGAATGATGGCGTGATAACAAGAGATTCCCAAAACCCCTCTGTAAACCTATAATACTTATTAGTATTAATAATATTATAGGTTAGAAAATAAAAAATAAATAAATATGAAAATGAATATATACATAAAAACAAGATTTTTGTACCTGACTTCGTCCAATGTTCAAATTCTTGTTCATGTTCAATTTGAAATTAAAATCTGTTCATATTTAATAAAATAATGCCTCATTTGCACATTAAACATGGGGAGGTGTGTTTTGTTTTTACCATATTCACCTGCACTTTCTTGCCTATGACTGATATGTAATGTCAAAATGGACACACACACAAAAAAACAAGCTCTAGAGTCAATTCTTTTATACTTTAGAAATGAATAACAACTTACCCTTCTGGGGCCGTTACTTTTTAATTCAAAAACATCCATAGTGTAGTTGACTCTGCGCCCATAGTGGTCGAATTGGACATTTCCTGTTAATCCTTGGAGGCGCACCTGGATTACAGTGATAAACAATGTCATTACAGTTTATACAACCACCGCAAAGCACTTCATTTACACATCCACTTGCTTTCTTGAACTTTAACGTCACTTTCTTCCGGAAATATCACCTCCGCACCAGTATTTCTCAAACTGTGGCACATCGAAAAAAACAGCCCAAAAAAAGTTGAAAATCAAAGCACAGTCATGAACGATGTCATACTATAAATGGTTGAGTTCACTTTAGGACTAATTACACATAAACAAAAAGGCTGATGAATTCTGCCTGATGCAGCAACAGAGCATGTAAAACAAGGGAGAGACAAATTAAAATTTACTTCTTATCTATCTGTGTGTAATTAAAAGCAATTAAGTAATTTCCTGCTGATATAACATTTTTTTTGTTATTTTTGCATGTTTGACAAGAACGTCCTGATTCCTGATGAATAAATAAAGAGATTACCGTGACAGTATTTACAAAGTAAATAGTATATAGTATAGTAGTATATACTGTATATAGTGCGTGGCTTTGAATGTGAATTATTCAAGGTAAGTTTTGTTTTGTTTTTTATATTAGTTCTGTGAAGAGGGACAGGGTCTTTTGCATTACATTTTTTTTAATTTGTCCCTTGGCATTCTTTTTTATTTGTTTTATTTTACAATTGTAAGAGCAGTTTTTATAATTAACTGTATTAATTAAATGTAGCCAACTGCAGCATGAATACTTTAACTTGTAACCAATAAAATTTGACATTATAAAATAGCTGTTTGTAAATCACATATAAAAACGGGGCCCTCTTTACAATGTAGGGTTGATTTATTAAGACAAAAATCATATATTCTTTTAATATTGCTGTTGATAATGTAATATTGATCATTATTGTTGATTGATAGAATACATACTTTATAAAAATAAAATGCTTGGTGAAACAGCATATCATACAGATAATGGAAAAGCTTGATCCTTTTATCTGCCTTTCTGCTTGTGAGTTTAAGGCAGCATTTCGTTTTTTTTGTTGTGATTGTGAAAAATGTTGTTATTGCGCATTGGAGAATTGGCCTTGGAAAAGGAGAAATCTTGTAAATAACATATTTTCCCACGTTGTAAAAAAATCCTATTAATAACGTCACTGATTTAACCAAATCAGTATAATTACACAATAAAATAATGCTTTAGTTAAATAATTAATATTACCATCGCGAGTATGACTCTCATAGTCATACTTTGATTTGTTTCTTCATACAGAATTCATTTCTGACCTAGGTTTAGGGTTGTGACTAAACTAAACACTTGTGCTAGGGCATAAGCTCACCAAAAATTTGTGTGATTGGTTATAATTATCAGTGCCACACACAAAAACATTTCGTTAATCAAATGTCTGGTTAATGGCGACATAGATTAAGCTTAATTATGACTTTAAATTTGTAGGCCTTTTTGTCTCAAGCTCCTATTAATTTTCAACCTTGTTTTGTTTTTTTAAAAATTGGTTTAAAAAGAAAGTGGGAGAAATCACTCTTGTTCTCACTGTGTCTTTATCCACCTCGTCTTCTGACACTCTCTCCTGCTTTTGTTCTCGCTCTTTTCACCCTTATAGTTTCCTCCATTACACCTTTCCATTTCCTCAGTCATTTTCCACCTTCCATCAATTCAAATTTAGACATTTCACATTTTTCAGCTTGTCGATTACTATTCTGTTCCATTTTCCATTTGAGGTTTATTTCAGCTGCCATTGAAACATGTTTTCCTGCGTGTGTACTGTACGTGTGTGAATGTGACCTGTTTGAGCGTGCGCTCCATGTCGATGCCCTGGTTCCAAGGGGCAGCGGGGTTGGCCAGGCAGTCTCCAGCGATGCCCCGGCGAGAGATGTCCACCTTCTGCCTGCGGAGATTCCTGAAGGCCTCTGCCATCACCATGACCCCGTCATACGTCAGAGCTGAAGTGTACTGTCAGGGTCATAGAAGAGTCAGCATGTACTGTACATTATACAGCTAGGATTTAATGAGCATTTAATGGTTCAGTTTCTTCCTGCATTTATGACATCACAAAGCCTAAAATGTCCTGACCAATCAGAGCCCACTGCATATTTCTCAGGGTGTGGCTACACAGAACTAGGAATTGACTAGGAAAATACACAGCAGTGTAGAATAAAGGTAAAAATGTCAACAAGAAGTTCTGAATAATTTTAAATATAATAAAATGTTCATTTTGCTATTTATACTTTTATATGGAACATTATTTGAAATTGAGCGGCACGGTGGCTCAGTGGTTAGCACTGTTGCCTCACAGCAAGAAGGTCACTGGTTCAAGTCCCAGTCGGGCCAGTTGGCATTTCTGTGTGGAGTTTGCATGTTCTCCTCATGTTCGCATGGGTTTCCTCCAGGTGCTCCGGTTTTACCCACCATCCAAAGATATGCACTATAGGTGAATTGGATAAACTAAATTGGCTGTACTGTATGAGTGCATGTGTGAATGTGAGAGTGTATGGGTGTTTCCCAGTACTGGGTTGTGGCTCTGTAAAACATGCTGGAATAGTTGGCGGTTCATTTCACTGTGGTGACCCCTGATAAATAAGGGACTAAGCTGAAGAAAAATGAATGAATGAATGAATGAATGATTATTTGAAATACAAAATTTTAAACAGTGATCATAAGACAAGAAATCAACAGATGAATGCTGCAACTGGCCAATCAAAATCAAGCATTCCTGTGCATTATCATATACAAAGGCTTATCATATTCACTTGATTGTCTGCACTGTAACAAAACACTGTTTATTCAATCAGCCTAATTACATTAGCTTTACACCAATGAAAGCCATTTGCAAGGGTTGAATAACCAAAATGGGGTTATGTGTCCTCACAAACAGAGGACAACCTAGTGAAATCATAGGGGACAGCAGTCTGTGTTTTGCAGCTGCATCAAATGGAGAAAGAATTTAAAAAAAGGGAGAGCAAGGGGCCAAATGAAAACAGCATGCGATATAAAGCATAGCCGCGACTCACACATGCTCATCATTGCACATATTAGGAGCAGGAGGAGCATGTGAAATCAGTGCGCTGTGACACAGTCGCTGTGAGGCTCAATGGGTGAAGGGAATGGGGGAGGACGAATGGGATGGTCAGCTGCAATCGGACGCTGCCCTTATTGCACCAATAAGTGGCTTTCTCTCTCTGCCTCGCTGAGATAAAACACCACACAATGAATCACTGCAGGCAATGCATGGTATTTTTACAAAAAAAGAAAAAGAAAAAAACAATGTGTGTCCTTTAGAGGCCTGACATTTCATGCCCTTGCTTTTTTTTGCTCTGCCGTTGTGCCTCTTATTGCTATTTTAGAAATTGTGACGTTAGTTTGTGTCGTGGAAGTGAGTCAGACAAGGTCACACTGGGCTTTTCGTACATATATGCACACCGACAGAGCAAAAATACCCGTGTGTGTTCAGGCTGTCCTGCTGAAAGGAGACGCTCTGATGGTGCCAGGAGATGGATTTTGGTATTCCATCAGCAGATCTCTGGTGTATGAGATGGGACTCTCTGTACCGTTACAAACACAACACAAAACACGCAGAAAGAGCCCTGGGCTATAATGCCATACAGTGTGAGAGAGATGGAGTGACAGAGTGGGATGGAAATGGAGAGAGAGAGAGAGAGAGATAACAGGAGACAGATAACAGGAATAGAGGTGATGCAATATAGTGGTACTAATGATAATAGTGATTTTTTCTAAATTACATTTTGTTATCGTGTTAATTAGGGGTGTCAAAATAAACAGGGATTGGTTATGGTTATGTTATTTTACATTGAATTAAATGCATATGATAATATGATAAATAATCAAATGTCAGCGCCATTATGGAGCACTAAACTTTCACATAATATTTGACATAATATAACACATAATACACTTAATATTTAAGCAGAAAGTCTACAAGAGAGACTCTTAGGAGTAAACTTTTCAGGAAAACTCTTCTGATAAAAAATTACATCCAGCCATTACTGTAGCTAAATGAAATGGAGATATAGATGATTTGACTGATGAAACGCTTACAGAATCAACACAGAATAACAGTATGGGGTTCAATTAATCTCAGGTATTGTAATGCTATTATCTCTCTCTCTCTCTCTCTCTCTCTCTCTCTCTCTATATATATATATATATATATATATATATATACATATATATATAAGTGTATTACTTTAGACTTTTTTTAATTAAAACATTTGTCCTACTTAATATTTGTTAATAGAAAGTTCAAAAGAACAGCATTTACTTTGAATTAGATTTTTTTTGTTAACATCATAAATGTCTTTTACTGTTGCTTCTTTATCTGTTTAATATGTGCTAGCTGATTAGCAGAATTGATTTTTTGACCCCTGAGCTCTCATAAAAGCACCATAAATGTTCAAAAGCCCTTAAGTGAGTAAAAACACACAACACCGGTCTACACTCATTTTATGAATGAATTATTCGATTGAACCTTTTTTATTTTTAATGAAGTGGTATCAAAACTCTTAATGATCATACGTATATTTTCGGTCATTTTTTTATGAAGAGACACATAATGAAAATGACTGCACAAAGAACAAATGGCTCTCTCCAAGGCAAGTAAACAATTACAGAATTTTCATATTTGAGTGTACTATAATTTTAAGACATGCTCATATTTAGTCTACCACAAATTTCACGGTCCAACATCAATTATCAAAGATGGCATTAGGTCACCGACTCCCGCAGGACAGAAAGGCAGCATTACAACAGTTGCAGTTTAATCACTCCGGCTAAAGCTCTAAAACACACGGATTGATCCCTGGAGAAGGTGTGTCCTCGCTAGATGGTGCCTTCGGGACACTTACAATAGCCTCAGAAGGAAAGGCTAACAGCTTGGAGATTTTATGAGGTTTTGGGGCGTCAGTCGTGAGGCCATCTGAGAAGGGCTTATGGGAGTAGCTTAAAGTATTTGGGGATGAAAGAGAAGGAGCAGCCGAACGGAAATACCTCAGGCGGTCTGTGAGAGAGTATATGTATGTGGATCTGTGCATGTGTTGACATGGCTGGACCACAGCGTCTCATTTACACCCCTCTTTTGCTAGTCGGTGGGTGTCCCGCTCTGGCCGCTGGTGTGCAGTGAGGAGCAGCCGCCTGTTAAAGCGATGTCCCCTCAGGCCTCGCCAAAGGGATTTCCGTTACTGCACCACATCACCAGCCGGGGATCAATGCAACCGCCCTCCAAAGAATGTCATCCTCATCAGGCCCCAAGGGAAAAGTCAGTCCCAGTGAAAATGGATCAACAAAACCCTCGCTTTCACGACGCAGACATGAACAGGCATATCAAATCAAGAGCAGGATTCGGCTGGTGAGACGTGGATGAATGAAACAGCTTATGGTAATGTAGGTGTATAATTCACAGCACGGGTCGAGGCAATGCGCTTTGTTACGCAGTGTTTTCTGTGTAAGAGCACATCTTACTTGAATACATTGGCACAGTTTCTTGAGGTTCTGTCTTTGACATATATTACAGTTCTGGGATAAAACGAATTTTTGCTGTTTCTTGTGAGCACTGCATAATGCATGATCATAGACTGTATGTACGGTACACTTTTTAATCCAGTCTGTCTTGTCTTTTCTTGTTATATCTATCCTTCCCCCATCAATCTATCTTTACTTCTATTCAAACATACATCCATGCTTTATCTACGCTTGCTTTGTTTTCCCTTCATTGTTATACCTGTCCTTCCTTATATTATTTTACCATATATTATATTACCTTTCTTATATTATTCATCCATCCATCCATCCTTAATTTGTCTTCATCTGCCCTTCAACCAGACCTCCCATCCATTTATCCATTCATCCTCCATCTCTTTACTTTTAACCCATCCCTCAATCTTTACTTCCTTTAATACATCTATCCCTCATCCAGTCCTCCTCTACTGCATTCCTGCTTTTCTTTCCATCCATTGACAAACCAAACCACTCATCAATCCATTCAATTCATTGACCCTACTGTGTCCATTTTTTGTCCTTCCATCAATAATTTCTTTCTTCTATAATTTCATCCATTCCTTTTCCTTTACCTATATGCTCCATCAATCCATCCATCCATCCATCCATCCATCCATCCATCCATCCATCCATCCATCCATCCATCCATCCATCCATCCATCCTTCCTTCCTTCCTTCCTTCCTTCCTTCCTTCCTTCCTTCCTTCCTTCCTTCCT
>CAIGQW010052715.1:5041536-5065437 GCA_903798125.1 Danio choprae | reverse complement strand
CCTTCCTTCCTTCCTTCCTTCCTTCCTTCCTTCCTTCCTTCCTTCCTCCTCTCCCTCCCTTATTTTGGTCTTTATCTGTCCTTCAACCAACCCTTCCTTCCACCCATTCTCACTTTGTCTACATTTCTTTACATTTAAACCATCCCTCATTCTTTAATTCCTTCAATAAATCTATTCCTTTCTTTTTTCCTCTCTTCCAAACCCTTACTCATCAACCCACCAATCTTTATATATATTTTATCCCTTCTTCCACCTATTTTTCCCACCTTCTTTTATCTTTCATTTCTTTCATCCTCTCATCATCTACTCCTTTCCTCCTTTTTCCATCCACTGACTAAACCACCCACTCATCCATTCTTCAATTCGTTGATTCTACTGTGTTCACCCTTGAATTCATCCTTCCTTCCTTATATTCATTATTTGTCTTTTTTTCTTTCTTCCTTCCTACATTCCTTCCTTTTTGCATAGTTTAAACAAACTTATAAAGCCAGTGGGTGTGATCATCTGTCTTGGTGTAATTTGCAAGTTTTCTCAATGTGGCTGGAGGGACTCAAGTAGGACGTTTATGCATTTATGTTAATATATCAGGCTTCAAAGCGGTTGTGCGCTGGACCAGGCCATGCGACATTACCTTGGGAGGTGCATCAGAGCCGGGGTACTCGCGCTGGTCCAGCTTGTTCCAGCGCTGCATGAGTTTAATAACCATGGGATTGCTGAAGTCCACCAGCTGAAAGCCTGTCACATTGGCTCCCCCATGCATGAAACGCTCCAGATTGATGTCCTTAAAACCCTGCCAGAGCAAAGAAGGGAAAAGAGTAAGAAATACTGCGAGAGGGAGAGAGATTATTAAAACGTCGTCGGCAATGCAGCGCTATGATAAGAGAAATTCCACAAACATTCATATCCAGCTTGCCTCTGTGAGCCAATTCTGTGCACAGCCAGAGAGCAAGGAGAGAGAGCATGCTCTGCAGCTCCCAGCATCATTAAAACACTGTCACCAGCGCTCACACTGGAATACGAATTAGTCTCTCAAATTGACGTATCTTGCTTAAAGAAAAGCGAGGATTAAGAAAGAAAAAGAACGAGGGAGGGCAGGAGACAGAGAGGACAAGACAACTAAAGAGATGGAGAGAAAGAGAGAGAGAGAGAGAGAGAGAGAGAGAGAGAGAGAGAGAAAGAGAGAGAGAGAGAGAGACCAGTGGAGAGGAATGTGTCGAAAGGAAGAGATAAAATAGCATATAAAAGGAGGACAAGCTGACAGGGAGAATAAAGTGATAAAGGAATACAATTTAGCTCACCAAATTTGCCATGATGTAATGGTAGCCTTTGACATGCTTGCCGACACTCACAATCTGCAGAGATAAACCAGACATTGCAGTGAGGGTAAATCCTAAAAGCAAATACAGTTGTCGGCATTCACCCAGCATATGAATCTACAGCAGAGCTGTAAGCCGTAGGGAAAGCAGAATTTCGCTGTTATTAATTATTTCTATTCAAACAAGCTGTCTTTTCCCATACTGCTCTGTAAATTGAGGAATATTAAAGCAAACAGCGGCTAGAATACATCTTAAAACTGCTTTGACAGCTATAAAATGTTGTAAAAAGAAATATCAAGGGACCAGTTTGCAGGGAATAAAGAAATATGCCTGTCTAATGTATCATTTCAGGAAATCTGTTCTTTGTTCCCTCAGGACCTCGTGCTTGTGAATATTTCTTTTTAGTTAAGCATGATGCACTGCGTTTGGTACAGTGTGCAGACCTTTAAAAACATTTGCAACCATTCAGGGTGTAACGATACTTCATCTTTGATTTTTTCCCCACAATTCTCTATGACTGAATTTCATATGCCATTATGTTAATGTTTAATGGGACAGTTTATTAAAAAACGAAAATTTGAACAAGTTGCTCCAAACCTGCATACATGTTTTGCTTTTGCTTAACACAATGTATTATATTTTTAAAAATGGCTGGTTCCTACCGCCTTTCAAACTATTAAATTATAACAATAATGAAATAATACCAAATTATATTATATACACATTATAATATAGTATAATGTATACTATATTTGATAGGACTATGCATTTTTCTTTCTGTTAATTAGATAAAAAAATTATTTTCAAATGTCACAATTGTACTTTGTTTTTCTAAAAACCACACATCAGACAGTTAAAATAAAAAAAAAAAGCTTATCTCACCTGTTCCAGCATGTTGTTCAGTCTCTCTGCCTCCAGGTCTATGACAAACGTCTTTTCTTGCCTTCGGTCCAGGTCTTCCAGAAGCTGCCGGTAACTGGCATCATTAAAGTTCTCCACACATATGGCGCTGACCTGCCAACCATTCTGGCCTGCCTTTTCCATGATGGCCTGCAGTATCGAATACCCTAAGACAATAAAATGCATCTGATAAGCATGCGCATCAAACCACCGAAGGCTTGAACCATTGAGCCGTGTCTCTCTGTTATTCAGAAAGAATGTGATTTGTGGCACTGTCAGTGAGTCATTCCTGCGCCAGTGCGGTACTCTCTCATCTGCAGCGGCAGGCCTGTGAGCTATCACTGATACCAACCTCTCATCCTTTCATTTTAGGCCTCAATCCCCATGAAAGCGTACAGTCCCAGAAGCCTCAACAGTATTCGGAAAAAAACAGAAACACCCACTAATTTTCAGTTGCATCCCTAAAATAGAAGGCGTCATCGTGCAGTGATAAAACGAGAAAGAGCTGTTTTTTGTCACCTTCTCCAAGGTGTGATTGAGGCTCTATTACAGCTCTTGTGATTCCTGCTATTGGCCTCAGTGCTGCTTGTACTAATCAGGCAGGGCTGGTGTTGGATATGTTAATCTAGCTGTTTGAAATAGGCACTTGGAGCCTCTGAGGCCCACTTGACTCCAAGATGAGCAGATGTCCCTGTAAAACGGACCCTTATGGTCACAATCAGAATTTGGCAACGTAGCTCTCTCGGCTCCACTATTTAATAGATTAACCTGTGCTTGATCTGGCAACCCTGTTGCTCAATCGGGTGCCGTGTCTGTTCGCTATCATTTCATACACTAAACAGCCAAACGGGGATGTATTAATGCTAGAATATGGGTCTGTTATAGATTAGAGTGTGCACAATAAAGAAATGCAATTTACATTTTACTTCTGTGACTGATCTACCTAATGTAGATCCATAACACATTTTCATAATACCAGCCTTCAGCCAGTTTGTGTTTTCAACATGTATCATTATAATCTGCCAATTGAATCTCATACGGTACACTGAGAATGAAATCTCTGAGTGAGTGTGTGTGTGTAAACGTCAGTGTTTTTAGCTGTGACAAATCTAAACGTATCTGACTAACCATAGTGTTCATAAACTCAAGAGAATGAGTGTGATTGCTTTTATTCTCACAGCTAAAAGAAATCTGATGAAACATGCACAGATCTAAGTGTAAGCCTGCAAACTGTCACTTTTCATTTACTTTCACATTTAACTTCAATCGGGAATTTGCGCAGAGGCATTTGTTTTGACCTCTTGAATTTGTGGTGTATTTTTGTTAGTCTTGGTGTGATTTTTACCACAAGCATGTTCATTTCCAAACCTGATGTACATACTCTCTATGACTCTATGAAAAATAAGGTAATGTTAAATGCATTTTATGATAAATAAGGGTGTTTTTTTATTACACCGGATGTAGTAGACTAAATATGAAACCTTTAAAATTGATTAATAGGCATACTTTAAAAGGTCTTACTCCTGTCTTTCTTTTTTCTGTAGAACACAAAAAAATATATAAAAAAACAAAACAAATCAAAACTGTCCATTCATTATTATTATCTGGGACTCCACAAAGGTAAGAGAATAAACGAGTCATTGATACAGATATTACAGGGGAGCAATAATCCATGTGTATCTAGTAATCTAGTATTTAAATCATTCATGCAACTGTCAGACCGCCAGCATTAAATGGTAAATGTTTTATCAGCATCAGTGAATAAAATCCACAACCTTTGCATAGCATCATGTTCAAAAGCAGCTGAGCTACAGTAACATTATTCATTAAATGCAGTTTGATCGACCACAGTGTTTACCAATGCCCTCATGCTCCCTGGATACATGTAACACAAATAGCCATGAATTAACATATCAAAGCACCATACATTATACCCGAAGTGGACATTTTAACACACCAGCGTGTTAAACAAACAGCAATCAGTCAAGTAGGCTGATTACATACACATTCACCAGCAAACCTTCCCAAGCGCACGCACCAAACCCGTCCTCCACCCTCGATATCTGCAGACACCTGCAGTATCGACCACTAACTCACAGCCAAAACTCATCTGCCATCCATTTCAAATCTCTGACACTAATAATTCAAGCCTCCCAATGGAGAATCGAGCTCTGATTAATAGCTGATAAATCTGTGGCTTTGGGTGTCATAGCATTTGTGAATATATGTGTGTGTATGTGTATTTATGTGTGCGTTTGTGCAGAACCAACAAGAACCCGAATAAGCATTAGCGCTGCCAGCATCCTCCCTTCCCCCTTCATCATCTCCATCCAGCCCAGCAGGGGGAAACAGCCCTGAATATGTGCGTGTGTGTATGTATGCGTGTGTGCGTGTGTGTGTGTGTGTGTGTGTGTGTGTGTGTGTGTGTGTGTGTGTGTGTGTGTGTGTGTGTGTGTGTGTGTGTGTTAGATACAACCAGAGAGACAGAAGAGAGAGACAGAGAGAAAAGGGATGGAGAACAGACCATGAAAATGCAGTGAAGTGCCAACCTCTTACACTAAACCATTCATCATGTCCACGTCCCGCTCAGATTGTATCTGTTCTGAAGCTCTCACAGCAGACTGAGTCTAAAGCAACTCAGCCAATAGTCTAAACAAGGACCATCAGGGCAAAATCTGTGCTTTTCAAGCTCTCCAAAACACTCACATTGGCCAGCCAGGAGGACATATTATTTGAAAGAGCTCAACATTATTTTTGATATTTGTAGCTATCGTATTAGAAGGAAAAAGGGGATTTTTAAAAAACTGTATTATAATTATTATTTTAAAGGGTCACAAAACACAAAGGCTCCATTTACGATGTAGCCAAAAACAGAAACTGTACATTCAAAAACAGAAACGTTTGCATGGCAAATGATTCTGTATTACATATGCCAGGCAGGTACTTGGCACTGTCACTTTGTTGGTAAACAGGGACGTGCTGTCGATAGCTCAGTGCTGGTGTATATCTATCATAGACAATGGTATGTATAATTTGCCATGTGTAGATCATCCGTCTCCATTGTTGGTTGCAATGCAAAATAAATCCACACTTTGCTGATAAAGCGTTAGCAAACACTTGAGCACAACAACAACACTACCACACTCCGCCATTGCTGTGTGTTTGTCTGTGCTTGTCTTTCATCTACACCTCCCTAAACACATACTACGCACGAATATTATTGTTTTCAAAGACTCTCGTTTTGGGTGTTTACACAGACATGACAATAGCAGCGTTTTTTAAAAAATGTCAATTTTTTGTGCATTTACAGTTCCCAAATTGTTGTTGTGTAAACGAACAGGCAAAATGCTTAAAGTTTCTTATCTTTGGCTGAGAATGTTGTCATGTAAAGGACCCCTAAGCTAAATTCAATAACCATGAGCATGTCATAACAATGCCTATTGTTACTGTTAATTTCCAGAAAAATTACATTTTGATAAATGAAAGCTAGGGCCTCACGGTGGCGCAGTGGGTAGCACGTTCGCCTCACAGCAAGAAGGTCGCTGGTTCGAGCCTCGGCTGGGTCAGTTGGCGTTTCTGTGTGGACTTTGCATGTTCTCCCCGTGTTGGCGTGGGTTTCCTCCGGGTGCTCCGGTTTCCCCCACAAGTCCAAAGACATGTGGTACAGGTGAATTGGGTAGACTAAATTGTCCGTAGTGTATGGGTGTGTATGGATGTTTCCCAGAGATGGGTTGCAGCTGGAAGGGCATCCGCTGCGTAAAACATATGCTGGATAAGTTGGCGGTTCATTCTGCTGTGGCGACCCCAGATTAATAAAGGGACTAAGCCGAAATGAAAATGAATGAATGAAATGAAAGCTAAAATTTTAAGCAACAAACAAAAATCACTGATATTTCATAACTTTCAATGTCTGGAATAGACCTTTCAAAATTCCATGATATTCCAGATAGAACAGCACAATATATAATTTCAGCATTGATATTGCAATGTGCGCATTCACAATAGTCACATCACAGGATGTGTAATGTTGAGTCTGAATTATAGTTGAACAGGAGCCACAGAACACATGTGATTTGGAGAGTCAGTGCAGAGTTTAACCATAATAAAGTTTAAAACATTTAGAGACAAGAAATTATGATGTTTGGAGATGTAACAAAAATTAATTGTATATAATTGTTTTTATGATTACGATTATACAGTGTTTTTTTTCATTTCCACTGCAAAAAAATGCTTCTCTTAAATTTTTTTGTATATCTAAATATCTGTGCAGCACGGTGGCGCAGTGGGTAGCACAATCGCCTCACAGCAAGAAGGTCGCTGGGTCGAGCCCCGGCTGGGTCAGTTGGCGTTTCTGTGTGGAGTTTGCATGTTCTCCCTGTGTTTGCGTGGGTTTCCTCCGGGTGCTCCGGTTTCCCCCACAGTCCAAAGACATGCAGTATAGGTGAATGAATTGGGTAGGCTAAATTGTCCGTGGTGTATAAGTGTGAATTGGTGTGTATGGATGTTTCCCAGTGATGGGTTGCAGCTGGAAGAACATCTGCTGCATAAAACATATGCTGGATAAGTTGGCGGTTCATTTTGCTGTGGCAACCCCAGATTAATAAAGGGACTAAGCTGAAAAGAAAATTAATGAATGAATCTAAATATCTAAATTTCAAAAATTACATTTCAAAAATTACTTAATTTGAACTTATTATTTCGGAAAACAGTGCTTTTTTTTTACTTGTCTACAAATGTTTCTTGATTTAGGAATTTGGATATTTGGAAAAGCTTTTTTTCCATTGTGATCATTCAATATCAGGTTTTTCCAATATCGTGCAGCCCCAATTCCAGAATTTCTATGACCCATGGGAACCCTTCACATTTCTTGGTGTTGCATCTTCTATGACAGCTGTTAATATAAATTGTAGGAGGAAACTTTTTAGTTTTAAATGTTTAAAACTGACATCATAGGAAGGGATGTGGAATAAGACGAGAGTATTTTGTGAGATGTTGGTCTCATAACTATTCATGAGGCTTTGTGTGTGCTTATCTTATTAGAAGCTGCTTCGTTTTAACCATTCGTGACAGTATGAATTGCTATGACAGATGCGGTAAACTGTGAGATCGCGTGCATTTGTTTTTGCTTTGCAAGAGTTTCTGAGTGGCAGAAATGCTCATCATACTGTATAATGTGAGTCTCTGACGAAAAAGATATTCATTCAATATATGAGTTTATCCATTTTTGTAAAATGTATAAAGTGGTCTCTTAATTATTTCTCAAGGCTGTATTTTTGATGCAGCAGGGTATTTGTGTGTTTGTGTAATGTACAGTGAGCTTACAAAAGCATGTATAATGTACTTTCATTTTGTTGTGTGTAATAGTGAAGTGCAGGGTGCATTTGTGAGAAGCTGTGATGCTTTTAACTCCATCGAAGCGAAACAAAACCATCTGAGTCTAAAGATGCTGTTGAAAATGCCCACTATTCCGAAATTCTCATCAGAACAGTGATGATAACCAACCTCACAAAATAAGTGGTGTTATGACCCCAAAAGACACCGCATAATAAACATGTAATTATAATCTGACCTTAGCACTTCACTTAATCTACCTGTCATCACTGTCTGTGCCTCATTCAAATGTATGCTTTTATAAGCATAAATTAATATATTGAAAATATTAAAATTATCAAATTAATTATATTAAATGCATAAATGCATGTGACAAAACCACATTACTAAATGACAACAATAATAATAATAATAATAATAATTATAATAATAATAATAATAATTATTATTATTATTATTATTATTATTATTATTATTATAAACAAACTTTATACTTAATATAATACATTTTATATTAACAGTGGTCAGAATCAATAAAAAACTAATTTTATTTCAATTATTGTTATTTTGTTTGCATCTATTCATTCATTCATTTTCATTTCGGCTTAGTCCCTTTATTAATCTGGGGTCAACAACAACAGCAACAATAACAACTGTTATTGTTATTATTATTATTTATTAATAATAATATAATTACCTATCATTCCACATGACTCAATTCTGTTTTTACAGAAAAAAACTGAAAAATACAACTATGTTATTGATGCAGATGGACACAAAGTTCAGTTTGCTGTTGGCCCTCCTCCGCCTATGGATTCGACAGCACAGTGTGCAATCTCATGATGTATTACTTTATAAAAAACATTTTTTTTCAAAGTCTCATTTACAGGCTAAGCATTTCTTGCATCTGGATTCATACTCTGATTTTGCTAACGTTTCAAAAATATTTGATAAAGGCCACCATATGGAAATTTTGCAAATAAATGACCATATGGGTTGTGAACAAAAAACACATGTCTGTGGCAGATGTGAGAGAACCAATGACAGAAACTCCAATGAATCTGCACATCAGGAACATTGTCAATGTGACAGAGAGCAGCACATCTTAAACCTGCACAAAACAGCACAGATGACTTGTTATTTATAGGATTTTCTGCAACGAGCCCTCAAGAATTAAGTCTTAAGTCAGCATAAAGATATTGTGCTCATCTTTCAAAATAAGTTTTGGTGCAACTTCTGGAATTGTCAAAGTATAACACAGCAGTGCAAGATAGAAAAGCAAGAAAGAAAAAAAACACTGATAGAGAGAACAGAGCAGAAACACAGGTTAGAAAGAAATAGTTGTGTTCTGGGTAAAAACAGGGTATTTTGTGTACCTGGGAAAAACCTTCAGAAATCTTTCAAGGAAATTCCTGGAAATAAAATCAGTGGCTCATCATTTCTGGTCTCCTGACTCCATGAAATAAACATTCGAGAAGCTGTTATATTGATTTAGGTTATAAAAGCTCCTCAAAGCACTCATCCACACATTCTTCAAAGCCTTACAGTAATTCTTTGGTGAAAAAAGCACTGTAAAGGTATCCAATTGATTCACATGACTCGTATTGTATTCCGAGTTGTATGAAGTCATATGCCAGCTTTTGTGTGAGGTCAAGTATTATTTGTTATTATGTGAAAATCTGCAAGATAAGTTTACTCTAAAATGAAAATCCTATCATGAAGTCACAGTATGTATATAAAGGATCGAGAGCTGTCACTTTTAAAATGTGCATTGTAACTAAGGGGTCCATATTGGTTCCTTAAATGTACATATAAGCACCTAAGAATTTCAAGAAGTAACCTTTTGCACTTTTTAGGTATTTATATGAACACTTTAGGTATATGGACACATTAACATTTTGAAAAGGGACAGCTTTCGTTCCTTTTTTCTGAGACTTTAAGATTCACTTGTAGACATTTTTCAATTTGAATGAATAACACATGAATGGAGTATTTAAATTCACATTATTTTATTTCATTGTATTTAAATAACTGAAAGAAACAATGTTAACTGACAAATTGCTACTCATATGCAGGTCATTTTATCTGTCAAGTTAAATTAAGGTAACAGTTTTATGTGTATGAAGTTATCATAAAAATAAATTTCCCTGCACTGAATGTTATGACATAACATTACTGTCTAGGTGCCTGGCATGAGGCAATAGTAGTACAGTACATTGCAGTAAGCTAGACTAAAATTAAAATATCATATCAAGGTAATGAAACAGAGTTGCTCAGCTGTCTAATAAAACACACACAGGATCTCACATTCTTGGAAATGCTGATATTGATCTTTGTTTTAGCACTCCTCTTGTGCTTAAATCTTCTTGAGCCATTAGTAAATTTTAGCAGACTACTTGAAACTATTACCATCAGGCAAAACCTTGTGTTCATGTTCCAAAGATGAACAAAAGTCTTACGTTTGTAACATCATGAGGGTAATTAAAGTTAATTCTTAACTTAATTAAAACTTAATTCTGTCATCATTTACTCACCCTTGATTTTTTCCAAACCAATTTGAGGTTTTTTTTGTTCTGTTGAGCACAAAAGAAGGTCTATTTAAGAAGTCCACAGGATAGGGAGATACACTTTTAACTCACAGTATCAAAAAAATGCAAACCATTTTAAACAAGATAACTTTAAAGGTACAAAAAAACATGATTTATGCATTCTTAGTTTATCTAATGGCTTGAAAAGGGCTAATTAAATGTAAGAATTAAAAGGGGAGAATATTTAGATTAGGAAGGAAGGGATGAAGCAAGAGGAGCCTGTTAAGTATCTTGGTAGATAAGATGTCACAGAGTGCTCTTACTTTCAGACTTTTTGCAGCCGAGACTCGTAAAAGTCAACTGGACCCAGATCCATTCTGTGAACTAATATGTTTCGCCTACAACCTCAGATGTTACAAGAACAGGAAATGTGGCTTGGAACAAGTCAATGGTGAGTAAACGATGACAGAATTACATTTTTAAGGGGGTGAACTATCCTTTTAATAACAGAATTTGGTTAATTGACTGGTCTTCTAAACTATTGAGTATCGTTCCCTGATTCGTCAAGCCACTCTCATATTACCATTACACAACTGGTAGATGGCAAGAACTGATGCAGGCAAACTGTGTACATGCCCACTGAGCATGAACGTATCATCACGTATCATGAGTTTTAGGCTGTACAGTGAGAGAACATTTTTCTGAAACACAGTAAAAATGCCAATGTGTAAGGACAATGAGTGTTTTCATTCTAAAGTGCCATTTACAAACCATTATCTGCCATTATATGAATAACCAAGGACCACAGATTCAGCTAAAAATCTTCTTTAATGTTCTACTGAAGAAAGAAAGGCATCTACATGTTGGATGACTTGAGGGTGAGTACATTAACAGGAAATGTTCATTTTTGGGTAAACTATGACTTTAATTTTCAAAGCTAGCACGCATACCTGTTAATCATTTCCACTGGCATTTCTCTGATCTACCCAGCAGAAGAGTGAATTGTGCATTAGTATGAGTGGGAGTTTAATTGTCTTACCCCTGTCTGTGTCGTAGAGAAAGACGAAGCGATTCCAGTCATAGTGGTCCAGCAGGCTAAGCAAGGCCCCTCGTATGGAGGGCCGCAGCTGTAAGACGAACTGGCTCTCGCCCTCGGTGGGGAAACTGGGCGTGATGAGGGAGATGTGCAGTGCGCCGCAGAACGATGTTAGCGTGTGAACCGACCTCTTGTCGTACAGGCCGAAAATGGCGAAGACGCCCCGCGAGTACTGCGAACAGACTGCAAAGCACAACAACAAAGAGAAAGAGAGAGTTAGATGCTTAAAACATTAATTACATAAATCCTAAGGGAGTGCTGAACGTTTACTTCGCTTTAGAGCATTAGGTCCCAGCTTACGTTAGTGATCCGGTGTAGGGCTTTTACGTAGGTGTTTGAAACATTAATGAAACAGCCTGGGAGACCCGTCCACCACCTGAACAAGCGCATTTATTTTCTACATGGATTCGATTACCAGGTCAGTTCATTTCTGCATTGTAGTACGGAATGTTACACAAGAACGGGTCATTTCAAAAACACAAAATACAAAAGCTATTGTTTAACACAAGTCGAGCTATAATAACTGGAGAAAGTGATTTGTTTGTTTGTTTGTGGCAGTTTCTCAGCTGGTACAAACATTTGTGATGTGAAATCTTCCATGTTTGAGATTATTAGATTGTTTAGTATATAAATTGTCATTTTGAGTTTTTTTTTAGGTTTAGCATTGTTTTTAAAGACTATAAAATATAGCTCATCTCTAAATGTTGTTGCCGGTTGATAGCCTATGCAGCTTTGGAAAAATGTACAATTTAGAAAGTCATTTTTTCTCTAGATTTACAATTTATAGTTATCTGTTTATGTAAACTGCAAACTACTAATGGCATTTCCTCTAAATTTAAGCATAAATAAGTGGTCAAAAACTGTTATATTCTTTATGCATTAATTTTAAGACAACACAATACTAGTGTGTTTGCTTCAGAAGTTAAGAAATCAATATTTCTTTAAATAACCCTGATTTACAATCATAACAAATGAAAACATTTGTAAATTTGACAAATTTTTCTGAAAGAAAGAAAATGTTTGAAATGACAAGTTTTATTTGAAATTGGGGCAGCACAGTGGTGCAATAGGTAGCACAATCGCCTCACAGCAAGAAGGTCGCTGGTTCAAGCCCCGGCTGGGTCAGTTGGCATTTCTGTGTGGAGTTTGCATGTTCTCCCCGTGTTTGCGTGGGTTTCCACCGGGTGCTCCGGTTTCCCCCACAAATCCAAAGACATGCGGTATAGGTGAATTGGGTAAGCTAAATTGTCCGTGGTGTATGAGTGTGTATGGGTATGTATGAATGTTTCCCAGTGATGGGTTGCAGCTGGAAGGGCATCCGCTGCGTAAAACATATGCTGGATAAGTTGGCAGTTCATTCCGCTGTGGCGACCCTAGATTAATAAAGGGACTAAGCCGAAAAGAAAATGAATGAATGAATGAATATTTGAAATTAGTAACAAATATTCTTTATAGGATAAAACAGATACTGACATTTCATTCGAACACATACTGTACCTATAAATCAAGTAAAACAAGAGAAACTAATCTTTTTCAAGTGGTATAATGTCATATAGTCATGATATAGAAATACATTACCCCTTTGATTTAACATTGGAAAAGCTACGGGGTGCTTGCTTTCTAAATGTGCTTTTCAAAAAAAACAGCAAAAGCAAATGGAAAATTGGATCAGTTCTGCGGACTTGCTCATTATTGAGTCAGAGCCACAGCAGTGAGTGCCAGCGGTTTCCAATACACACTTTCTATGCTGTATGATAATGAGCTCCACGCTGCTTCTCCCTGTGTTTCTGCAATTCGGAGAAACTTCAGTGACTGACGAGGAAAAAACGTCTGATCCACTGCCTCCATCTGAACAGAGTAGTTAAGCAGGCCCGTCTCTAACAATGTCTCTCATGTCTGACAGTCCTGCAGTTATTGTCAGTTTTCTCCTTTTCATATTTCTTTCTTGCAGCAAGTCCGACTTTGAAGCTTTAACTGTGTTACGCTAATGGAAAAACCTCCTGGCTTTGATGATTTTCATTTTGTCTTTCTCTTCCAAAAAGACATGTCAAAATGAATAACGTGCATTGTACTCTTACTGCTTTTTCTCTGTCATTGTAAACAAGACGCTCGTTTAATCGATGGTATCATAATTACATATCGCTAAACGCACCGCATCTGAAGTGTTTTGTGGTAGTTGGTTATTTTAGTATGATTCTAATTGACACTAGCATGTGTGCGAGTGTAATTGTGGATTATTAGTGGGATCTTATTGTGCTGTAAGTATAGGCTCTTTGATCATGGATGTGCTAAAAGCTGCACAGGCTACATCTGCTTCAGACTGGGGGAAGGGAGAGGAGAGACACCTGGATCTGACCATGGGGAGCATCAATCCTACTGAGAACACAGCCTACACACACACACACACACACACACACACACACACACACACACACACAGTACTTGAATGTGATTTGCAGGGGTTCTCCATAGACATAGTGATTTTAAAACTGTACAAACCTTATATTCTGTCCTCTTACCCCAGCCATACCCATAAGGCTAACAATAACAGTAAACATTAGGTATTTTTTTTTTTATATTCAAAATACTAAGCAAATGAGGTATTCCATGTTTATGGTGACTGTCTATACAAAGACATGATTTAAAACTGTAACAAGTGTGCACTTTAACCCTAAAGGCGCGTGTCCCCCAGCGTTTTTTTTTTTCATTTGGGTTTTACAGTTGGAGAAGCGCTTACAGCTGAGGATTTTTCGAATATGTAGTCAATTCTTCAGTGGACACACACCATAAATGCAAGCTCCAAACAAAAAGACATTGAATTTTTTTTGTACGTAATTTAGAGGAAATTTAGAGCTGTTTGTCCACATATAAAAAATATGAGGTATTCCTATCCTCGTGTGCATTTTGTTGTGCTATTAAAGATGTTGATTTTGCTCAGGTAAAGGTGCAAGTTATGCATTTTCTTAAAATGCTGTAACCCATTCAAGATAAAAAATATCCTTTAAAATCAACTATTCCCATTGTCTGAAAGCCTAATATTATAAGCATTCGTTTTTCGATGTTTTAAAAAAGTATTTTTATTTAAAAAAATACTTCTAATGTTAAAAAAATAATAATACAACAGATGTAATAAAAACATATTCTGTATATTATTATTTGATTTCCAAATAAACTAACAAATAAATAAATTATTGAATAAATAAATAAAAGGAAATGAATGAAAAGAAAGCATTCAAGTGATAGTTCACCCCAAAATGAAAATTCTGTTATCATTTACACACCCTTCACTTGTTCCAAATCTGTTTGAGGTTCTGTCTTCTGCTCAGTACAAAAAAGATATTTGAAAAAATGTTGGAATCTGGTAACCATTGACTTCCATAGTATTTGTTTTTTTCTACGATGCGTATCAATGGTTAATGGTTTTCAACATTTTCAAAATATTGCCTTCTGTGTTCAACAGAATAAAGAAACTCATAAAGGTTTGGAACTACTTGAGGGTGAGTAAATTGTGAGTAAATGCTCATTTTTAGGTGAACTACACCTAAAAATATGGTCAAGCAGTTTTAAATAATAAATATTTATACATTTTTAAATCTATATCATTATTAATTTTCAAGTACACACCTAGTTGGAAATCACTGCTCCAAGAACAGTAATGCTTTGTCCTATTATATTTATAAACCAAAAAAACCACACACACACACACACACACACACACACACACACACACACACACACACACACACACACACACACACACACACACACACACACACACACACACACACACACACACACACACACACACACACACACACACACACACAGTCATGTCCTTCATCATCTACACTCCACCAACTATTTTGTCTGCGACCTGCATACCAAGTCACATTGCCAAAGGCTGATGTTTATCCTATCAGGGAGAGAAATAAGATTGCAGCAGATTTTTCACTCGGCAGTCGCTCTGTTCCACCTGATTTGCACAGTTAACCCTCTTTTGAATGCTGCTGAATACATTCTCTCACAGCGCATGTCAAAACACAATCCCAAATGAGTATCTGCCACAAAAATTAGCACAAAGAGAACAGCATTGTCTCAACTTCTCCAATTTTACTCTCTGTTTCCTGTCATCCCAATCCACAGTGCTAGGACAAAACAAACGAGAGTATGCCAGCATTCACAACACTAAACTGCACTGCTAATTCTTAAAAACATGTATTTAAAACAAACTGACCATATTTCTGACACCGATATTTTGTAAATATGAAGGTGGCTGTAAAATAAAATATTAACAAAAATATATGCTCTCATGGAGAATAAACATTTGCAATCACAAAAAACAAATATCTGTTAAATATGTGCACCACAAGTAGGCACCTCTATGAATTCAAATGAGTAAGGCAGTATATTACCATTGATATTCAACATTTTTTGTACACCTGGGTGTTGAGGGACAGAAAATTGTTCAACCATGGCCTCCTTTTTCACAGGGGTATAAATATGAAATATGAGTTAACACACAGGCCAAACTCATTTAGTCAATCATCACAATGAGTAAAACCAAAGAACTGAGGTGTGATTTGTGATAGAAATGTTCACAAAGCTTTAAGTAAATAGCACTAGAAAATAACACAGACAATTCCAATTATGATAATGCTTTATAAATTAGCCTGGAAGAGGATCTTAATCTATCTATCTATTAGGAGGATGGTTTAAGTGGTCAAAAAATCTTCAAGCATCTGCAGAATTGAGTTGGGTCAAAAAGTCTCTAAAACTACAATCAGACATCACCCACATCAACACAAATTGCTTGAAAGGATTTCAGGGGGGGAAAATCCTCTACATTCATCCAAAGACAAAGGAAAGGTCAAAAGGCAAAGCATTAAAACATTTATTTCCAGCCTTCTTTAAATAAAAATCAACAAGGGTGCCAATATTAGCGGAGAGCACTGTAATTAAAAATGTCTAGTTTTGTTATTACGTCTGTGTATTTTGACCATAATAAATGTAGTGCCGTTGAAGTGTGGTATGTGATGCTGTCAAATACATCAACACACTCTGTTATAAACTATAATGACTGTTCAGCCTAAGTTGCGGTTTCCTCGTTCAATTAATGAAATGCTTGTCAACTGATCCTGACATGAGCGTGAAACTATGACAGCTGACAATTGCTGAACTGCATTGCTGTATAAACACACACACACACACACACACGCACACACGCACACACGCACACACGCACACACACAGTTATCTTTATAGGGACTTCCAATAGATATAATGATTTTTATCATGTACAGACTGTGTATGTACATTCTATCCCCTTACCTCAACCCTAACCAAAATTAACTGCCATTGCTATACTTGTGGGGACATTTGGTCCCTTGAGATGAGCTTGCATCCAGTACAATTCATGAATACTAATGGATACTGTACTGACTTTCTATTTAAAGCCACTAAATGCAATCAATAATAATAACCAAACAAATAAAAGAGAAATTGAGACTGGTAAATAATAAATATGGGACCTTTTGAAGCCTATAAATAAAATATTCTGTCTTTCCTAATATGTTTAAGAAATAATTCTCTTTTTAAAAAAACCAAGGGAAAAAAACTGCGACAGCTTCAGAAAAACAAAAAGAAAAAAATAGGACCGCCTGGTTACAGTGTCAGACGCATCATTAAAAACAACGGAAATTCAATCTCTCTGGTAAAGCAGAGGAGTTTCATGACCAGAGAGACAGGTCTTTGGGGGAAAGCACAGTTACATTTCAGACCTCGTCTTGATCTTAAACGTGTTTCAGTCACACTTCCTACATCCGGAGGGCTACTAAAATCACCACAGATATCCTTGGGGAGAGAGAAAGTGGGGGTTGGGGAAGGTAGTTGTGCTAAAGGGGACATGGAGGCTGCTTGTAGCAATCAAGGCTGCAATTACGTTAGCAAGATTCGCAGCAAACTCTCCTCCAGTCCAGCAACCCCCCTCAAACAGCCCAAACTCCAGCTTAGCTGTTTTCCCTGTCAGGCTGACCTTTTTAAAGGGACCACGTCTGTTTAGGAAAACAACCCAAGGTAGGTTTTATTTGACATTATCAAAAAGCCACAACTCAAATGCCCTTTGTGTGTACTCAGGATACTGTAAACACACTGCATTTCAAGCAGAGCCGGATGCGTCCCGTTAGGAATGAAAAGAAGGGTTTGTTTTCAATCGGCTGGATTTTTATCAAGTTCTTTTGGTGACAATGCAGCTCGAAGACTGGCAGATTTCCCATTGCGATGGTCCATTTCTCTATGGCCCAAGCTACCAATGACCCCCAAAGAGCCTCCACCAACATTCCACTCAAATGAACAAGCAGGTCAGGGCAGTTTTCCCGCACTTCCAAAATCAATGAACGTCTGTGTGCGTGTGTGTGTCTGTGTGTGGTTTGTACAATCCACATTCGGTTTTATGTAACATCAAATGCATTTAAAGGCACAGTACACTCCAAAAAAATTATTCTGTCATTTTTGTCTCATTCCAAACCTTCTGACTTCTGTGTAACACATACACAAAAAAGTTAATAGTTTTGTCAATAAATTTAAGTCAAACAATTGATAATCTTTAAACATAAAACAAGAAATGTTTTGAAATATATGGTTTTATGTTCTACAGAAGACAAAAATATTGTATATGTTTAGAACATGAAAGTGAAATGACAGCATTTTCATTTTAGATTGAATGGTCCCTTTAATCTAACCTTGTTGCCATTTTTTTTTAAACCGAACCAAGCAGAAAGGACATTTATGACATGCTTAATTCTGTTAGGGCTCATAGCCAGGAGCTAGACATCACCAATAGCTAGCTTGGATATTTTATAGTAGTGTTTCAGGTTAGCATCTGTGCATCTTCAAAATGAATGACTCCCAAAGGCAAAATAAACCAGCTTTTTCTTTAATGCACATGATCCATACAGGAATCTGGAATGAAGAGATTTATGATGTAATAACGCCTTGCAGGTCTTGCCTTCTAACCCTGCTAGTCAGGCACCCAGACAGCCTAGCGTACGTGAAGAGGGCGAGGAATAAGCACAGCTCGGCTGCCTCCTGATTCTATGTAAACCATGAACTGCAGAAAAACAGATCCCGCTTTCCGCTTCACGCATCACTGCCGCTGACAGCTTCACTCGCAGTGCGCTTGACTTCATCTCCCACAATGCCTCTGGGACAGAAAAGATGGATTAGGTTTCCCTGTCTGCCCGGTCCCTTTCCTTCAGACCAGAACCTTAAAGATTATGACAAAAAAATGTAAAAAAATAAGGCAAAAATAAGCATAATGGAGAAACCAGGGAAGAGGTGAGTTAAGGTGAGGATCTTGATTTCAGACTATTTTAAAAGCGAGTTTGACAGCGATAGCTCTTGTTTGAGTGTGGGGGGCATGGAGAGCATCCTTCAGTGCATGACTGCTTTATCGATACTAATGGCCTATCCCATCCTCTGGTTGCATGAAGAAAACTAACCTTTCTAGGGGCTAATCTGCTGCCTGTCACTACATAAGACATATGGATATAATCACCACAGCATCTGCTTGGTGAATTGTAAGACAACTGAGGAGCATGGTTGTGTTAACATGAAAGTGGTTGTAAAATCATTAATTTTACCAATTTTCTGTGATCACATTAGTGAAGTTCTCAAGAGAAAATTGGTCAATAGTGATGTATTAAGCACAATTCACACTGGTTACACTTTAAAAAATGCTGGGTTGTCATAAGCTAATATTGGGTGAAATATGGACAAGCCCAACATTTTCTTACGAATGTGATGCATTTTACACTCTCTTTCGATTGACCCTGATAATCAGCTGTTTTTAAAGAAAAATATTGCTTATTGATTATTGGCTAATATTAACTGCAAAGACGATTAATCAAATGTTGGAAGAGCAAAAATATTTAAGTTGAACTAACATTCTTGCTTGGGCTTAAGAAATAAGAAAACATTCTATTGAGTCAGCAAAACTATACTTTGAAGACAATTCAACACTCAGACTGGACTAACAAACACGAATCCAGCCAGTATTCTAATCTTTTAAAAGTTGGCCTCAAAAAAGAACAATTCAAGTAATACTTCAAAGAGTGAAATCAACATGTGCCATAGTTGTTGGTGCCAGGTGGGCTGGTCTGAGTATTTCTGAAACTGCTGTTCTACTGCGATTTCCTTGCACAACCATTTCTAGAGTATTATGGAGAAATGTTTGAAAAAGAGAACATACACTATCAAGATTGCAGCAGTTCAGTGGGTGGAAATGTCTTGTTGATGAACCAGACTGACAGAAAGGCACCAGTAACACAAAAAACCACTCATGGCAACAGAAATCTGAACTTCAAACCCTGAAACAGATGAGCTACAGCAGCAGCAGCAGCAGCAGAGGCAGATGAAGAGCAGTTACACACCTGTCAGATAAGAACAAGAAACTGAAGCTACAAATCACACACGGGTCCACTTAATCTGGACAATGGAAGAATGGAAGATTGGAAAAGTGTCAGATGAGTCTCAATTTCTGCTGTGACATTTGGATGACAGGGTCAGAATTTGGCAAATTAATGAATCCATCTTGCCTTGGATCAACTGTCCAGGCTGCTGCTTGTGTAATGGAGCAGGAGCCATGTCTGTTTACCTGACTTGCTGACCCTGTCCATTAGCACAATATCGGCAAAAACTGGCATTGTGATATTTTGTATTTTGCCGATATATATTGCAATTGAATATAATTTCCTGTGGTTATTTAAATAACACTATTTGGGAATAAAATAAAATAAAATAAAAATAATGCATAAAATAAAATAAGCATAAAATAAAAGAAATGACAAGCATACATTAATACATGTCCTAATGTCCATCTCTTTATGACCACAGTGATACCATATTGCAATGACTAATCTCAGAAGAATAATGCAACATGTCACTAAGCTCAAATCATCTCAAACGGATTTCTTAAAATTGACCGTTTACACTATACGCAAAAGGCTTCCAGAGTTCTCAATCCAACTTGCCATGAGCTGGATGTGCTGAAATGAGAGTTTTGTATCTTTATTAACAAGCTACCTGAGTGAAATAACACAACAGAAGGTGAATGCCACTGTGTAGACGGTGTAAACAAGACTCTTGTTTGATTTGATATAAAACATCCACATAAGCTTTTCATTCACATGCAAAAAAGTCCAAGATGAATACAAATTCTATCTTATATGTCTAGTTGTGTGTATTTGATAAAACTGATTAGATTCCTCTCCTAAGACTGGTGTGTTAGAAATTTCTATAAAAAAAGTGGCTGAATGAGATTTTTTTTTTTTAAGGGGACGCAAGGACGTGGAAGCACAACTGTACAGACAGACAAGAGAGAGTGTCGGCCCCTTTCAAGCACTCAAACACGCAGCGTGACTAATGCTGGGTGGCAAATGAATAAACTAACACTTGTCAGTGACATTTACAAAATTCGTCATCACAGGCATTAATGGAGAGAGGCAAACAAGAGAGAAAACGTTTGCGCAAGTTTCTTCTGAAAGCAACGGTAATCACATCAATGAAGCCTGAGGAGAAAGCCTGTGACAAAATTCCCATGACCTCACTTCCTGTTGATGCTGATCCTGATACTTAAAAAGTTTCATCGCAACATCATAGGGCTACATTTTTGCTTTTCGCACATTCTTTTATCCAAACAACATACAAAAGAATTAATTTATAAATGCATAGTTTGTGATTTGTGAAATAACATTTTTACTTCACTAAGGACGCATTCAAATGTCTCTTCACAGGACTTGCCCACCTTGCTGTCCGACACGTCTTTGCTACCAGAAACAGAGCTACTACTTTAAAATTATACTTTCCATGGGAAAATAATACATCATGTAGATATCAGACAGAAGCAAACATTAAGATCTACAATATACATACAAATGATGTATTTGATACATTTAGGCACTTCGCTAAACACGTAATAATAATAAGTAATATGTTATCAAATGATTATTGTTCTTAAAATGCCTGACATGATTTTTTGATATACAGTTAAAAAAGGAAAAAATTATTATCTCTCCTGAGAAATTTTTTATTATTTTTCAAAAAGTTCCCAAATTATTTCTTTTAGTTTGGCTGCGAGCAGTTTTTACACTTTTTACACAAAAAAAAAAAAAATTATATATATATATGTATGTATGTATGTATGTATATATATTTACTGTTGTCCAAGGACATAGTTAACCCAGTTAACTCAGTTAAGCCTTTAAATCTTAACATCTTAACCCCTTGACTGCCGGTCTACCAAACGGTTGACCATGTTTTCACTGTTTTAAATAATGACTGTTGAAGTAATTTAAAGAATGATTGTTTTAAATAATGGCTTACACACACAGCATTGTTGGTTTACAAAAATAATAATAATAATAATAATAATCAAACAAAGTCCTGTTGCACTGGAGATGATTTAGTATTCAAAAATGTTTTATTTTGAATATTTGTTTTAAATAAATTGGTCTTACACATCATATTTTCAGATTTTTAATAGTATATGTATTAAGTCCAGTACTTTTACCATAAACAGACATATCAACCATTTGGTAGAGGCTGATATTATAGAAATTATGGGATGTGATGACAAAAATGCATTGAGTGTGTTGACTAGCGACATTAGGAATTTAAATTTTTTTTCTTGGTGCGGCAGTTCAACTAGTATCTTGCAAAAAACTAGTAAATACTATGTACTGTCATCATGACAAAGTCAAAATAAATGAGTTATTAGAAATTAGTTGTGCTTAAAAATGTGTTTCTCCAATGTTTCTCCATTAAGCAGCGCTTGAGAAATATTTTAAAAAGAATTACTCTCCATATGAAGGCTAATAAATTAGCTTTCAACTATATAAACATTTGTTACACTGAATGACATTTTAGTGGGCATCTTCTGTAATTTATCCATAATGGAGAAACATATTTTTTTATATATAAAAAAAGTATGATTCCAGTTTAATACAAAATTAGAAACTAGAAAATTGGAAACAAAATTAGATTACAAAAAGTTGTATTCTACCATTCTGATGCTCGAAAACCCCTTTTCTTCTTTGACCCATATAGTTTTTTTTACCTGTCTACATCTGCCAGCTACCCTACTAAAACAGATACTGGCTTCCCCATAACTCAATCCATTTTGATGTCAGTACACACTAGTAAAACACAGCTGTGTATACTGTGGAACAGTGTGTGCTTGTGCTGCACAATGAAGCTCAGTGCCACTAGATCCAGACATCAATAAATCTCCGGCACGCTGACGTTTATCTAAGCAATCAAACGCTACATATTCATATCCTCGCAATGATGACATAACACGAGCACAAGTGCCCGAGATGATAGCAAAGGTTGTCGTTTACATATCACAGTTTATTCCTAAAAGTCCCCTCCATGTCACCGTCTCTCCGTCTCTTTTCCTTGACACTCTAGAGCGCTGTTTCCTCAGTTCCTGACAAACACTTTTTTCTCTCTCTCTCACTTTTTTCTTCTGCTCTCCTCTACGGCTGAATGCCAGGGTGTGCCTTGCAGGGGAGATTTGGCCCATTTCTCTCTCTTTCCTCTTTTCCTCTCCTTTGCTCTGGTGTCCGTCGTGGCTGACGCTTCTCTTGTTTCTTCTGTTGCCCGTCTTGTGTCTCTATCCTTCAGTCCTCCTCTTTTGTTGTAGCTCTCCGTATCCTTTGTGAGTCCATTTTTCATCCGCTATCTTTGTGTTTCGTGCCATATTTTCTTTTGTAGCCTCTCTTTTTTTTTTTCCCGACCGCTATTCCTCTGTCTCTCGTGTTCGCATTCACACAAGCTTCCTCTGAGACTTCTTTCTCTTTATTTATTTATTTATTTATTTATTTGCTCATTCATGCAGCCTTAAACTGCTCACTGAGCTAAAGAGAGAGAGAGAGAGAGGAGAGAGAGAGAAGAGAGAGAGAAGAGAGAGAGAGAGAGAACAAATCGGTCGACTAAAAGCTTCAACCTAGCATGGCCTTTATTTAAACCTTTAGTCCTTTTATAGACACAAAGCATTATATCAGTGTGTGGCACCTCAACCAAATCTAGGATTATCTGTGTCAATGAAAGAAGGAAGGGACGGAGGAAAAGAGCCGAGATGATACTGCCTAAATATATGACATAGAAATGATCAAAAATAAATATGGCTTCTCCAGTATCATAATTTGGGTAGCAGAAGCATAAAAAAACATACATCATTATAAATAACATAAAAGTATAAAATAATATAAAGTTTGAGCAGATACTGGAAAGAAAAGTTACAGGATTTTTTGGTTTTCAATTACTACAATCAGGTAACTCATTTAGAAAAGAAACTAATAATTAAATGAACATAATGGGAGAGGGATAGATTGCGATATTAATTTTGAGTGAACAGACTCATTTTGTGTTTTATATATAAAAAATAAACATATTTTCCAATTACAAATTGTATTAGTTTATTGTCTTACAATAAAGGGTTTTGTAGGGTTTCAATATAAAAAAATCAGACACAGTAAACACATTGTGAGATAAATATTCAGTAGGAAATATGATATGAGATTTACTTAATATCCTAATAATCTTAAAAAGAGTTTCTTTAATACAATGTATTTTTAACTACTGCCTATTTGACTATTGTTTGTTAGTATACATTTTTCTGTTTATTTTTGTTTGTTTCATTACAAATGGATATATATATATATATATATATATA